>BMAU01018304.1:0-600000 GCA_019973935.1 Trichonephila clavipes
AGTAACGAGCGTAGTGACTTTATGATTGATTATTAAAGGCCAATTTTAAGAAACTGTTTTTCGTCTCCATGCCTCCCTCGACACATAAATTTCACTGCTAGCTTTGCAAAAAATTTAAATTAGCTTACCAATAAGTGTAACAAATTTGGTTATGGGCCCAGCACGCTTCCACTGCGTCGAGGCAGGCTAAACAGTTGAACCAGGCCATGAACTTTGTCTATTTAAATACTGTTCCAGTCTAGAACTATTTTTTATGAACTCTGTTGCTAGTACGCTAAATCGAGTAACAGATATGGAGTTTAACAACCAGATATCAGTGTTGACTCCAAATAACTGGAACACGTGGAAGCATGATATGCAAGTACTCTTAATGCATTATGGTTGCTGGCAGTTTATAGTACAGACCAAGCCAGAGCAACCTGATGAAGAGGCAACATACAAGGAAAAATTAGATCTACAACTTCGTAAGGATAGATGTTATACGTTGATCTATACTAACATCAGTTCAGATTTGAAAATCTGATAACGGAAACAACTGACGGAGTAGCGGCATGGAAGATATTAAAAGATCACTTCGAACCAGTCACAAGAGCAAGAGTAATTCAACTATTAGATCAATTTTTTGGAACAAAATACCAACCAGGGGAAGATGTTGGAATCTTCATATCTCGTGTAAAGACAGCGGCAACCAGACTACAAGAAGCGGGTCATAAATTAGACGACCTGTACATAGGCTTTCAATTAATAAGGTGGCTTCCATGGTTCACGTGGTCCGTCGAATTCCAGTCTACCGTGCAACAAATCTACAGATGGAAAGAAGAGGACTTCAGAGTTGTCAAAATTGAAGCAGAGCTGATATTAGAAGCCAATCGTCTTCAGTTGATGAAACAAGATTTGGAGAAAGCGGAGAATGCTTACTTGAGCAGTTTCACTTCGAAGAAGTCGAAGACGTTACCTGGTGCTACGGCTGCAGCTCATGGAGATCCAAATGGCAAGAATGATTACCAAAAGAGAAGTGGTAAGGTATTTAACTGTAAAACTATTAAAAATGTTAAACAATCTATTAAGATTATAGGTCCGTGTTATGTATGTAATAAGTAATGGGCATCTTAAAGTAAACTGTAAAGAGAAAAAAAAGTCTCTACAAAAATCTCCTTCAACTGTAAATGAAACTTTTAACACAGAGTTTGATAAAGGTGTTTGGGTAATAGATACTGCTGCCACGAGTCATTTTTGTAATGACAAGAGTTTATTTTTAGATCTTAAGCCGATAACTAACATGAAAATGTCGTTAGCAACGGAGGATAAAAGTTGTCCCGTAGAAGGAATCGGTACACTTAGATTTCGGGTAAAATATAAGGGGAGTTTTCATGAAATAACTTTGACTGATGTATTATTTAATCCTAAGTTGAGGAGAAATTTGTTATCCGGTTCCAGATTAGAAAGTAAAGGTGCGCATTTTGTGGGTACTAAAGGTAAAATTAATGTTTTTAATAAAGACTGGATAAAATTGTTCTCGGCGACATGCCATGAAAATTTGTATTTTTTTAAGCTGGATCATTATATTATACCAAAGAGTAAAGAAATTAGTTTTTTTAGTGATGTAACCGCTAAAACAAAAAACGGATCAATAGAAATATGGCATCAACGCTTTTGTCATGTTAATAACGATTATTTGGTAAAAACTAGTAAAAATGATAGTGTAAAAGGTATCCCACGCTTAAATGATAATGGTAAGACTCATTGCATACCGTGTAAATTAGCAAAGTCCAAGAGAGTTTCATTCAAAAAGACGGGGGCCGTAAGATCAAAACGTCCATTGGAATTGTTGCATATGGACCTCTGTGGTCCAATGCCAACTGAAAGCCAAGGCGGTAATAAATATTTCTTGAGTATAATTGACGATTATTCAAGAAAGGTGACTGTATTTCCCATCCGAAATAAATCTGACGTATTTCATACGTTTATAAGATTTCAGAAACGAGCAGAACGTTTTCTAAGTAAAAGGTAATAGCAGTTAGAACTGATGGCGGACTAGAATTTTGTAATAAAGATATGGATAATTTCTTGACAGAACTGGGTATAAAGCATGAGGTAACAAATTCATATACGCCAGAAATGAATGGGGTCGCGGAGAGATTCAATTTAACCGCTCTAGATGGCATCAAAACATTGCTTAAGTCTAGTGAAGTTCCCCATAAGTTTTGGGAGAAGCATTACTTTGTTTCACTTATGCGTGGAATCGAATTTGTCACAAAGACAGTAACAAAACGCCTTTCGAAAAATATTCAGGTAGAAAACCATCGGTATTGCATCTAAAACCTTTTGGATGTTTGGCATACGCTGGTGTACCAAAACAAATTAGAAAAAAAAAAATTCGATATGCGTGCGAAAATAGGAATTATGATGGGATACGCACAACGTACTAAGGGTTATAAAATATGGTTGATAGATGAAAATAAATTAGTCGAGACTATTAATGTAAAGATTCGATGAAAATAAGAGGGGAATTAATTTTAGACAAAAGTTAATAGTAACCTTGGATATAATTCAAACATTCCTGATTATTATGATGATGAGGATGATTCTGATAGAGTAAAAGATTCATTAACGAGTCGTTTAGTTTCAAAGACAAGTACGGAAACGCCCTCAACATCTGAAAACCCAGATGTATCTTCCGATAATCATAGCTTGATCCCATGTACAGAGGTTAAGTGGATTCGAAACATAGGTAGGAAAGTAACTGGATCCAACGTATATTATAGTATAGAAGGGGAAGCAACCCGATTGAAATCTTTTAACGAAATAGAGAGATACTGTAAGAGGCATAATATTGGGTATGATCCTAGTTTATTTAATTTTAGAAAAGATAATACCGAATCCCAGGGATTTTCAGACTTGTCAGAGCAACAAGAAGCTCTTATGGTTGAAGTAACTATTCCTAATTGTGTTACAAACAGGCGATAAGATCCAGAGACGCATCTAAATGGCATGATGCAATGGATAAAGAAATTAACGTAATGAAGGAACGTAAAGTTTGGGATTTAGTTGATCATCCGGATAATATAAAAATTTTAGAAAACCGTTGGGTTTATACCATTAAATATGATGAAAATAATAAAATTGTTAGATACAAGGCCCGCTTAGTTGCGCGAGGTAACACACAATTACGAGGCGAGTCATTTGACGAGGTATTTCAAGAATACAAATTAGAACTTTCAAAAGTTAAATCATTAAAACTAAGATGTTATTCAGACTCAGATTTTGCTACAAATAGGGATGATCGAGTGTCGATGGGAGGGTTCATAACTTTTATAGACGAAACTCCAATTTCATGGCGAACCTTCAAGCAAAAATCCGTTAGTCTGTCGACCATGGAAGCTGAGTATGTTAGTTTAACAGAAGCAGCTAAGGAATTCATTTGGCTAAAGAATGTAATTGAAAATAAAAGTTTAAATTTGGAATTAAGTGAAAATGTAATGTTTTGTGATAATCAAGCTGCTATAAGTTTTTCAAAGTCACCGGTAGAAAATTATAGAACAAAACATATCGATGTTCGTTATCATTTTCTAAGGAATTTGATATACGACAAGGTTTTCCAAATTAAATATATAGGTACCAAAAATAATTTGGCGGACATTTTTACCAAACCCATGGTAAAGGAAAATTGTTAGAATTTTGTAGAAAATTATTTCTTTTAGAGAATAAGACTTTGTCTCTTTAAGATTAAAATATTAGTTTGTTTATTACAATTAAAGATTGTGAATAAAATGTATTTTTGTGTTAAATTGTATAACATGTGATTATAGATTAAAATTAATTTACTGATTTGTAAGAGATAATGGTGCGAGAGATTGGAAAAAAGGGGGCCGATTGTTAGACATTTAAAAAAGTCGGATCCAAATTTTTATGATCTCCTTGTGTTGTTTTTCCAATCCCGTTCCATGATCTCAATGAAAGTAAGCACACCGATTCGAACCCGATCTTTTTGAGTTTCGTGATTTGAGGTTGGCAGCAACTGCCATGCAAATCGAGCTAGTATTTAAACTCGGCTCATGTTAGTTTTTAAAAAAAGGAAGGAGAAACGGAAATATAAGAAGTATGTGAATGGTTTAACTCTCAGAGGGAGAGAACGGCTGGTTGGCAATGCAACTGCAGGTTGCATCACCATTTTAGATTAGAAATTAATTTTATAATATTAGAAGACGGTTCGAATCGGATGTCACTGGTAATGTTGCTTTTTGGATTTATTGATTTTATCGCTCCAGTAACGAGCGTAGTGACTTTATGATTGATTATTAAAGGCCAATTTTAAGAAACTGTTTTTCGTCTTCATGCCTCCTCGACACATAAATTTCACTGCTAGCTTTGCAAAATTTAAATTAGCTTACCAATAAGTGTAACAGGAATGAAAATTTAAAATAGGATGAATTATTTTTATTGTTTTCATTATTTGTCATGTATACAGACATAGATAATGTAATAATGTTTACATAAGATAATTATGCAATGATAAAATAATGTTTAAAATATTATGGATGTCATTTTATTGTACATTATGGTGTTCCTTTTGAATTGATCTTAGTTTACTCATTGTTGAAATTTGATTGTGCTGTCATTCGCAAACGATTAAGTATACGTTGTCCTTTATCTTAATAGTCCTGAATAATTTTTTTAAACTTTAAAAAACATCCTTGGCTGCATCTTGCTTTTTGGGCACTCCAAAGAGAAAAAGTGGAGAAGAAATGAAATACACCCACACAGAGAATCATGTACCATCCATAGAAAAGGATATGTATAATGCAATTGAGAGAGAGAGAGAGAGAGAATTCATTAAAAAAGTAATTTATTATAGTAAAATCAAATGTAACTGTTTGATAAAATATAAATCTATTTTAATCTAAAGGACATTTCTATAATCAAAAAGGATTTATTTAAAAACAAGAACAGTTAACAGACGAATACATTGTAGATTTATATACATATCTAAATTTACCCTCAAATAAATTTCACAATGAAAAAAACTTTAAAAACCTGATATTTAATTTTTTTTAAAAAAGGCGGGCTGCAACTTACGTAGTGGTGAGCCACATGTGGCCTGCGTGTTGGACACCTCTGTACTATTGTAGAGAGAGATGCGTAGGATTGTGTATTTTGCGTCAGACTGACATGGCGATCAATGGCTCATCTGATTTTACATGTCTGACATTTTTTCTCACGATTTTAGCATAAGGCTCTAAATAGGGCATGGGCCGGACTGGACCGTACCCGAACAAACCAATAGTGTTGGGGAGAGTGTCTGAAAGAACCGAGTGCGAAACGATTTTATTTCCAATGAGGGATGAAAAAGATTTTTTGGGGGAGTGAAGGAGTCCTGTTCGAGAGGTTAAGAAAGACAGAGTGAAGTGAAAAGAGAGGAGCGATGGAGGAGAGGGATACAAAAACTGGTCAAATTTTGGCGGACAGATTAGGCGAGAAGAGCCTACGCAAAGTGAATACTGTTAAATAAACCCCGTAGCTGAATGTAAAACTGTGAATACGCCTTGTGTTTTTAGATATTAAATTTTATATTAAAAATTTCATATTTAAATTTGTTGGAAAAAAATTTCTCCTCGTGTACTTTGGGAGTTTTCTTCTACCCTCTTGGATTATTCGAAGTTTTTTTATTGGTCCCTCCAACTTCTAATTATCGATAATCAACTGTGTATAATTTTTAAAGGATATCGAACAGATTCTAAATGTGAAATATTTTAAAATTTATACCGTAAATGAAATTAGCAGTCTAAATAACTGCAATCTAAATATCTATTATAATATATTACTAACCTTTCATTTTCATAAACTCTTCCTTTTATTTGATAAGGTTTATTTTATAATTTATTACTTTAATTTGTGATATCCCCCCCCTTAGGAGAAAATCTCTCGGAGTATCAGCGTGAGCTAGAGGCGTAGGATTAACGAAAGAACTAGAAGGAAGCATAATCTTAATATATCTTTTTTAAGATTTTCAACTTAAACTTTCAACAAATTAAACTATAATAATTAATGTGAGAGAATCTACGATGGCAAAATGTGCAACACACAATGCATATAGATAATAACGACTTAACCTAACTCGGATCACTATCAATAACTAAATAGCCTAGCCTCAATTCCAATACAATCACTGATTCTAATATTAAATAGTCAATCCTACCTTGTTGCAGTCTGAAGAATCAATCTCTAATATCCTTAATGCAATCTTGTATTTACTTGTGTGCACTGGTATGCACCTTGAGTCTCTATATCTTTATCAATTATAACTTCTAATCTCCGCCACGTAACTTTATACAAACTTGAACCACGAATTATATTAACATTTCTCTACTTGCCATCAACTGCCACAAACTGCCATCATTTGCCATACATTGTCATCTCACTTATTCTAAGTTCCGATATTTAAAAGCTTGTTAATTTGCATCTTTCATTCACACTTCACTTCTTGGATTTGGTTGGAAAAGAGTTGCCATTAATTCTGGCCCAAAGAACCCGAAGGACATGTTAAAAAAAGACGCGTGAGCCCGTCATAAGTTATATCAAAGGTAAACAACAATATTGTCGCAGGTATGCTTTAATATTACAAATGTTTTAAGAAATGAGTTTTTCTTTTTAAAAGGGATCCTTTTAGTAAAATCTGTGTACGGAAAATTGCAAAACTTCTTTAAATAATTTATAAAATTTTATAATTTTGAAAACTTATATTTTTTTGGATTTTTCATGCACAAAATCATTCTTAAAAAAAGAGTGTTTTTTCGGCTTCGGAGAGTCGTTAATGTGCAATGAAAAAATTGCCCAAATTGCAAAATGAAAGGAATAATTAATTGCTGTAAATATACCGTGGAGTTCATGAGTTTGAGTGCTTATGGTGCTTGTGCAAAAAGACAATTTTCTGAGGGTGCTTAGAAATACTATTCCTTGTTTTTAAAAGACTCGTTACTAAACTTTATAAAACTTTTTTCCGTTTTTTATTCGTTCTCTTAATTTATGAAATATTGCAAGAAACCACTGAAATAAAAATCTTCAAAATTTGAGAACAAAATGTTCAATTGTTTCTGTCGAATAAAAGTTTTCTTTTGTAATGTTTTTTTCTTTCTTCAGTGAATATAAAGAAAAGATTTCAAATCACTGTTTTAAATTCTAAGAAAGTATTTACTGTTTTATGTATGAAATAATGAATGTGAGCTTAATTTTTGTACTATACATTTACAACTGGTCTGTTTCTTCATTTTTAAAAAAAATGATTATTGAAAAATGTTAAAAATATAAGAAAATAAGGAAATATTTTAACGCAGATTGTATTATTTTCTTATTTGGATCTTTCCTTATACAGTGAATGTAAACAAATTTCTAGACTTTTTCTTCCCATAGTCTTTTTTCAGAGTTATGAATTTTTAATTGAATAATCAAACATTTAGAAATAAGCAAAAGTTTCAATCATTAACGTTAAGAATTTCTTGGTTTATTACTTAAAGTTAATGGATACAACTTAATATTTTTTAAGAAACTAAAGCAGTCTTGCTTCCCATTATTCATTACTAATTAATTATTTGATAATAAAATTGTTCATTGTCTGTTCTCTTGAGAATAAAGTTAGAGATTAGTTTTGTAAATTATAAATAGGAAATACAAATTTGAGGAAGGAACTTATCCCTGACGATAAAAGAAGGGAAAAAGTGTTTTGTACTCGAAACAGCCCATACAACGTCAGGCTAAACGGAGGGGAAAGAAAACTGTCTTAGAAGGAAAAGAAACGGATAAAATTTCAGAAAAGGGAATTTTAATGACATAAATATAAAAACCACTCACATCACGCATGCGCACACAGCTAGAAGTGCTGGCGTCGAGAGGGAAATGGAAAATTACGTAGGAATATTTTTATGCTTTCGTAAAATGTCCATGCAACCCCGAGTTAAATGAAAGGAAGAGAATCACACATCCGATGGTGCAAAGAGGTGAAAAAAATTTCGAATAAAGGATTATTAATGACATTAATGCAGAAAAATCACCCCGAAAGTTATGATACCGAGAGGGGAAGAGGAAACTTTCATAGAAAAAAGTTTTAGTCTCGGAAAAGCCCGTGTAACACCGAGTATGCAGCTCTCTCTATAGAACAAATCATTTCTATAATACCAATAAAAAAAGTTTAAAACATTACAAACAAATGATTGTTAATAAAACAGAAGATATGTTTGAAGGCATATAAGTTATCAATTTAGAATCAACGACACACACACACACACACACACACATATATATATATATAAGTGGTTTTTATTTCCAAAACCGTTAAAAATAATAAAAAAAAAACGCTAAGATATATTTCACTTGAAAACAGTACTTTTCATTATTTAATTAGCTTCAGATTTTTACTTATTTAATTAGGAAATGGTGCTTAAATAATAAAGAATATCCTTAATGAGCATGGTAATATTACTTAAAAAGAAACAAGATTGTATAAAAAACAATAACAGACATATCATGTATAATTTTTTGTATAGATTTTTGTTCATCATGTATAGAGAACTCATATATATATAACTAAATTATTACTTTTATTAAAAAATTTTTGGAAAGAAAGCTTCATTAGCATGTTTTTTATTCACAAAGAATTAGGTTCTATATAATTAAATTATTCATAGTTTCTTCAGCAGTAATATGAGATTGGAACATTTATTTTATTTTTATAATAATAATAATACACATAATGACACACGCACACACACACACACACACACACACACATATATATATATATATATATATATATATATATAATCCAATATAAAAAAATTTCAATATATAATTATATACGTATACATAGACATATACACAAATATATAAACAAAAATATAAAAATAAACATATAGTTATATACCTAAGATAACTAAGATATATATATATATATATATATATATATATATATATATACACACTGGTGTGCAAAAATTAAGGACGAAGTCGAAAAATTAGCATATCAGCTGAACGAAGAGGCAGAGAGGAAAGAAAGACCAATCAGGAGATTAAGTAAGGTGATGTACGGTAGCACATGCGCAGATATGCAGGTAGACGTAATGGGGGAGTGTCTGAGTAGTATAAAGCATGTTGTCGGTGTAAGATCAGTATTTCTGGCAAAGAGATTGCACGCCGTATAGCAGTTAAAATCACACCGAGTTGCTGCCTCAGCGAGAAATGGCGAATGATCAATCTGTTAGACGACATCTGGATGCTTTTACCCGAGGTTGAATCATTGGGAAGTTGGAGAAAAGGCCGCAGTGTGACACGTGTGGCTGCAGAGTTCGGAATTGCTCACAGCATCGTTTCACGACTTTGGAGACAATTTCAAACTACAGGAACAGCTATCCGGGGGTTCAGTAGTGGTCGTCCACGAGGAACCACACCCGCAGATGACCGGTACATTTTCTTACAGGCCAGAAGAAACAGGCGGCAGACAGCGGGAGAAATCGCTAGACACACGACACAGGCGACTGGACGACCGATTTCGCGTTTTACCGTGGCCAGAAGACTGCACGGTGGTGGTCTGTTTGCACGACGCCCTGTACGGTGTGTACCTTTAACGCCTGCCGATCGGAGAAGGCGTTCTCTGTGGTGCCGGGAACACCGGAATTGGAGAGACAATGAATGGGGACGAGTACTCTTTACAGATGAGAGCAGATTCAGTTTGAGTAGTGATTCTCATCGCATACTCATCTGGAGAGAGCGGGGAAGCCGCAATCATCCCTCGAACATCATTGAAAGGGACAGGTATGGAGGTCGCGGTGTTCTCGTTTGGGGAGGCATTATGCTTGGTAGTCGTACAGACCTTCACATCTTCGACGCAGGTTCAGTCAATGGGACCCGTTATTGTAACGATATTCTTCTTCCATATGTGCGTCTTTTTAGAGGCGCTATGGGTCTGCAGTTCCTTTTCATGGACGACAATTCACCATGTCATCGCACAGTAGCTGCCGAACAGCTCTTGGAGAGTGAGGATATTGAACGTATGGATTGGCCGGCACGATCCCCGGATCTCAATCCCATCGAGCATGTATGGGATTTTCTAGGCAGACGCTTGGCAGCTGGTACCTTACCACCAGTAACGATTCGGGAGCTTTGATTGGCGCTGCAAGACGAATGGGCAGCAATGCCTCAACAACTCATTGACACCCTCATTCTCAGCATGGGCAGACGCTGTGAAACCTGCCTAGCAGTCAGGGGAGATCATATCCCCTACTAAAGACCGGATGTTTCTTGCTGGACACCCATCACAGGGATGTTTCGGCCTTCAGTCGCATAGCGCTCCATGCTACTTTTTCAATCAAGCTTCTTTTTATCCCTCTGATTTCTCTTTTAGTAAGTGTTGCTTACATATTACACATGTCGTTACGTATTGGGGATCTTACGGTATTAAATGTGTTGATTTGGAAAGCTTTTGTACAAAATTATATTGAAAAAACCATCTCGTCCTTAATTTTTGCACACCAGTGTATATATATATATATATATATTTATATATATATATATATATATATATATATATAACACATATCTAATATTTATTTGATTTCCTATTTTTTGATCAATAAAAAAGTAATCAGTATTCCATATTTAAATATAATGCAGGGTGATTCATAAAGAAGTATACACTTTCCATATCCTGTAATACAAGCAAAAGGAGGCATCACCTCAGTGAACCGTAAGGTAGATGTACAGTGAAATTCGTTTATATATATAACGGGAAAGCACTTAAAACGAAGTATCGGTTAACACGAAATTTTACAATGGTCCCGATAGACTACAATATATTTTAACAAGCATTTCTTTCTTTTAACACGAAAAGATTTCCCTTCTGGGAATGAGAAAAATTTGGAAAACACCTGCTACACAGGCGAGACTTAAGAGAGGTGTGAAATGATCGAGAGATGGTTTCAGATGTTTTGTAGAAAGAAGGCTTTTTTGGCTTTGAAATACCCTCAGAAAATCCTGTGACACTAGCCAATTTTGTTTATCTAAACTACTTTCACTCTCCACCTTCACAAATGCCACACAAAAATATTTAATTCCTCACAAGATGGCTTTGGAATGAGGTGACGAGCACATCGCAGTGTGAGTAAAAATCTGTGAGTTTGGCTCGCATTATTTTTTCTATCTTAGAAGAAATTTTTGAAAACACAATGGTAAAAAGCTCAAGCGTAAGGCAAACTGCTATTTTGCTTAAAATGAAGATGTAGCATCTTAAGGCTGTTGATCAAAAACAGGAGATAAAAACGGAAATCTGTGAAGATTTTGATATAGCTAATTCTACATTATAAACAATAATTAAAACAAGTAATAATTTTTTGAACGTCAATTCCTACCTTGTTAAAAAACGTACTAACTCCCTCTGTTGCAGTTAGTTGTATCTACAACAGAAATAAAACAGAATAAATTTAAAATTAAAAATAATATTTAATTAATGAATTAATATTTGTTTTAAAAAAACTGTATTATAAGCAGGAATTGTGAAAAAGAGAGCAAATTCCGAATATGCCTGAACAAATCCAATAACAGTGTCATCTACATATATATATACAAGTTACATTTTAATATACATTCCACACACAGGTTACATTTTAATATACATTTTAATTTAAAAATTTATTAAGTTAAACATTTATGACAGACATTTATGACCAATCAATAGCAAGTCTTTTGCATGTGATATGGTTTGCATCTGATGACAAAAGTATTTTATTAACATGGATGGATGTTTGAACAAAATAATTTGATATATTAAAAATGAAATGTCGTGCAATAAGAAATGGATCATATTCTTGATGGGATACTGTTTGGTGAGTCTTTAATGATTTACTCTATTCATTTGTGAATATACTGTATTTTTAATGATTTACTCTATTCATTTGTGAATATACTGTGCTTTTAACGTGAACATTCGGTTTTAGAAATTTTTAGTTTGAACTTTCAGATTTTTAACTTGAACTTTCGGATTTTTTAACTTGAACTTTCGGATTTTTTAACTTTCAGTTTTTAACTTGAACTTTCGGATTTTTATGAACTTTCGGATTTTTTTAACTTGAACTTTCGGATTTTTTTACTTGAACTTTCGGATTTTTTTAACTTGAAATTTTTTAACTTGAACTTTCGGATTTTTAACTTGAACTTTCGGATTTTTAAGGATAACTTGAACTTTCGGATTTTTTAACTTGATTTTTTTGATTTTAGATAATTTTTGATTTGAACTTTCGGATCTCAAATATTTTTGATTTGAACTTTCAGATCAGGAATTTATTTTTTTCTACCTTTACAACTATTTTAAAGATGTGTGCATCATCTTGGAAGTTTGAGGGTTCACTTATATTATGTACTAAATTGTTTTTAAATTTTATATTGCCTGAATAGTTTTATTTTCAAGTATAATGATTTAATTTTAACTTTTTAATTTTTTTTTTTTCTTCTGAAATTTCAAAATCAATTAAATTATCAATAGGGGGAAGGTTGGCGCCATCAAACTAGTTTATCTATCTATGCACTTGGATATTTTATAAATTTTTATTTTATTTCATAATTTTTTAATTTTGTTTGAAAATGATGGAACATTATCTTTTATATTCGCCATTGATATTCTAGTGTTTTGGTATTTTATTCATATATCAATTTTTAAATTGATAATTGTGATTGTTTTTATATATTTAAAATATATATATATATATATATATATATATATATATATATATATATATGTAAATAAAATATACTCCAATAAACTTAACTTTAATCAATACATACTTTCTTTTTTGAAGTATTTAACACAAAAAAATTCTTCAGTCACCTCAGTTTCGAGCTAATATATTTTGACTGTACTTTCAAAGTTTGTGCCTATCCCCTAACAGAAGTAACATTAGCCATCGTGGGCATGTCCCGTGACTAATCCGTCAAACCGACGTTGTCTACAGTAGAAAAGGCTTTTTATGTTCTTGAATTTAGCAAAATGGAATCTACAACTGTTGTGCAGCAACATTTTTTTCACGATTCAAAAAAGAAAAATCTATCTAACAATGGTATGGAAAATTAAAAACTACAGAGGTTGTTGATGCAAAAATAAAAGTCCAGGATGAAACTGAAACAGCGTATTACAACCACTACCGATTGAGTTGATATTTTAAAACAGGGGTGTCCAACCCGCAGCCCGGGAGGCACATGTGGCCCCGTATTGAATAATTTTGCGGCCCGCGAGATTCTTTACAACTTTACAAAACTCGACTATTTCGTACAATATTTTTTGATTAAAGATTTTTTTTTGTAAAAAATAAATCCCATAACTGTTATTACTTTATCATGTTGCTTCTGTTACTGAAAATCCCTTTTTTATATATTGAAATTTGCCAAACATAAATCGTGCTCAAACTTAGCGAACGAAGATTGACTTGCAAAATCTAAGTTAAAGAGTTGAGAAACAGATATCTCACTAATTATATAAATTAAGCATTGTTTGATCAACACATTATTATTGTTATATTATCTATGTTTGTATACATGAAAAACAATGAAAATAATAATAATATATCAGTCTGTTTTAAATTTTCACTCCAACAAATGTTTGTAATAGATCCAAATCTAATATAAAGATATATATTTTTATATGCAGCCAGCGGCAAAATGACCTCACCGACCGACTTGACTCGAGAGGTCATTTGGGTAGGCCACCCTTGTTTTAAAACATGTTTGGGTGGAAGGGGATTACCGCCTCGATTTGTGTCATGTGATTAAAGGTTCACACTCAGAATACCAACAAAATTTAAAATAGCCTCACACAATTATGTTACAGGTTACGCTCAGTATGTTGCATTGTTCTTAATTTATAATGATTCAAAACTGTATACTTTATGAATCCCCTTGTATAATAATGAAATGATAAAGGAAACAAGTATAACTTAAAAAAAGAAAAAATTAAGTCAATTCCTACTTAGATCAACAATGAAAATTTTTAATTTAGCTACTTTTTATTAAACAGTAACAATAAATATAAATATGTATATACATATGACAAAATCATAACATTAAATATTAATTAATTTTCACTAATTATCATTTAAGTATCGTATTCTCATCCAAAACAATTGTGTAAATAAAATTTTAGCTCAACTGAATGCTATAAAACGTAAGAAAAGAAGTATTTTAAAGTTTTGACCGAAGTCGCTAAAAATGAAACCAACGTGGCTGTATCTGTAATTCTTTAAATAATTAGTTTCAGTTAATTAATTTTAATTAATTATAATTAAATTATCGTATTTTAACCCAAAGCAATTGTGTATAGAAAATTTCAGCACAATTGAGCTCTTTAAAATATATTTCATTAATGATTGAAAATTGCTTCAAGATAAATTAATAAAAATGTGGGCTAATATATATATAGATTAACAAAATAATATGTGAGCTAATAAATCACAAATTATTAAATATGTGAGCTAATAGTAGGAATTGAAAAAAGAAACATACACATCAAAATAAGCAAATTTCCTGCTAATTTTCTGACATGAAAATGAATTTACTTACATTTTCTTAAAGTAACTTATTTTCAACTCTATTTTAACAAAAGATTTTAGTTCCTACATCTAATTTTTAGTGCCTATTTTCTCTTTTCCATTAAATCTTCAGATAAATAGTTTTGAGTTGCATCAGAATTATTTGTAACTAAATTTCAAACATTTTCTCCCTAATAAAAAATTGTTTTTTATGTGTTCAAGTTAAAATGAGTTTTCCTCCCTAATATAAAATTTTTTATGTTTTCAAGTTATAAAGAGTTTTCTTCTACTCTCTTTGTTTTACTGTCGCGGTAGCCTCATAGACAAGGTAACGGACTCGTAGCTCGTGTGTCACGAGTTCGAGCCTAGTATTTCTAAAGACCTGTCATGTAGGGGCGCGATGCACATTAAATATGTTGAGGTTCAAATGTACTTACGTTGGTGTGGTGTGTAAATTAGGAGAGGGGTACTATTTCAGGTGTCGTCCGTGGTTCAAAATTGCGAGGGTCATAGCCAAAAGACATCGAATAGCTGAATAGTGCGACATTAATATTCACTCTCACTCTGTTCCCATTGTTAATCTCCCTAGTTAAAATTTTCAGAAAAAAAATTATCACATTTTTTTAAAGAGCTCAGTTGAGCTGAAATTTTCAATACACTATTATTTTGAATGTCAATGCTACAGATACAGCCGCGTTGGCATTAAGTTTGATGACCAAATTTAGCGGCTTATGTCAAAGTTTTAAAACATTTCTCATATTTTACAACTCCGAATTGAGCGGAATTTTTCTACGCACGTTTGTTTTGGAAGGCAATACGATAATTTAACTATAATTTATAAAAATTAATTGATTAAAACGAATTACTTAAGGAATTGAATTTTACTCATAATTCCAGTTATTTATAATAAGAAATAATTGAATATTGAAACCAGCAAGATAAACTATCTCCCGTAAAATTTTAAAAAAGTTAAAAAAATATGTTTATGCAAAACTTTGTCATTTTGTGCTAATGTTTATTGTAAACTAATATTAAAACTAAAAAAAAATAATGAAAAATATATTCTTATTGAATAAATTCAATTTGACTTAATGTTCCCTTTTGCTCTTAAAATTTAAGATATAAAAAAAGTATGTTACGCAAAGTGTGAAGTTAGAAAGAAAACCCATTTATAAAAAAATCATTATTTACTAGTGTTGTTACTTTTTCACTCATGAATTCTATGTAGGAGTCTTTGTGATAATGGTTACTAATAATCCATACCCTTCTAATGCGTAATATCTGTATTACGCTCATGACATTTATGTCGAATAATGAAGATTTCTGTAATGTTAATTTTACCAGAGCTTCAAATTTTTTCATACAATAGTGTGGTAGTTTAAAACGTAAGATAAAATAACATATGGCGTAAGAATCCTCTGCTGAGGTAAAGAGCTATGAACCATACAAGGTCTATTCAAATACTATCCGAACTTTGACCATGAAAAATATCTTAGTTATGCTGTGGGATTCGGATCCTAATCAGATTCAAAGTATGTCCTTTGCACCGCACATTTAAACGAATAATCCTTCCTCTGCTGTAAACACTTCTAGAAGACTTGCTTTGGAACGGTGGTCAACTCTGCCGACGCGTTCTGCCTTATCTGATCTCTGAAAATGGGATCTTTTCAATGACATTTCCATTTTCAGGAACAGCCAGAAGCAATAACCCAGGTTCATCATTGATAATGTCTAGCAGGTCATATGCAAATAATGCAAGATGGAATAATTTTGTTCCACCGACAGAATCTTGATAAAAAATTCCGCAGTTGCTCTGAGCATGATGATTGCACAAAATTGCATGTGCAGAACATGTACTGATCTCAACTTGTTCAGAAATACCTCCTACGATCAAACGACAATCATTCACTCTATCATATATTCCCTCTTTTTCAACAACAGCTGCATTTTGAGTGGCTTGTGGCCTTCAAGAAGGCTGCTTTCTTTCTACAGACTTGTGGCCACTTTTGAATTGGTTAAATTCATAAATTGGTTGGTGATTCTCATAAAATCGCCTCCAAATACTTGCTGAATCTTACGAATTGTTTCCTTTAGAAAACCTCCAATCATTTGATAAAAATTTGACGTAATATCCTTGGTCAAGTCGTTAATTCATCTTTAGAGAAATAAAAATCCGACGGACAAGTATAACAAAACCTCACTCAATTTTCTGCAGGAAATGACTGCTATCCGGAAAGACTTGAACAAAATCAAGTATATGCATTAAGCTGTCACCCCTCACCGGACACAGAGGCGTGCTACGCGCGGGAAAATTCAAAGGCGGATACCTTTTGAACGGACCTTGTATATTATTTATATTATTGTTTAGAAACAGAGGAATTCAAAACAAACTGTTATAAGGAAAAGGATCTTTCCAGAAAATCAATTCAGTAATGAAATTTAATCTAACTAAAGCAAAAAGAAAAACAAAATTGTACCAATGTTACAAAATCCTTATGGATTAGAATGTATTTCACATAAAAAAACATAATTCAAGTATTAATTAAAATTTAGATAACATAGGGCAGTGACAGTGAAAGTAATTGGCATTGTTTTTTTGTTGCTATAGATTAAATAAAGCTTTTTTCCCCAATAGTTAAAAAAAATTCTTTTTTATCTTACATATTTTTTCTACAACAATTTATTTAAGTTTTTGCAGGACTTTGAAAGGAAAAAGATATATATCACTGAGAAAAAATTAACTTTTATACAACGATATTAAAACGTTTTATTTCAATATTTTTATCAATTGAATAGTTAATTTTGCCTTTATATAATTTATTAATATATAATTTGGGAAAGTTTCAAATATTATTCATTAATGTTTTAATTCCTTTTTTTTCAAAAAACAAATAATTTTTTAAATATTTTTTGCTTACGTTTTTTTTATTTAGAACGTAAGTTATTCACAGTACTGAGCAAGATTTTAATTGAGAATCCATTATCTCTTTAAGACCGGATAGCAAATTCGCGCTGCACGTTCCAAGGTGCAGTTCCAGTTCTATTCTGCAGGTTCCAGTTATTATTTTTGCCAGTGTCACTGGGAAAAGTGCAGTGCTAGTAACCAGAAGAATGTAACATTTAGAGATAAAAATGTTTGGGGTGTTAAAGGGATAAGAATGTCTAACACGCACGAAAGTGCGAGCTTTTTCGTCAAGGGTTATGCTGATATAAATACATAATTGAATTAAAATTCATTTTACATAATTTGTCAAAAACATATCAGATTTGTACATTTTAACTATTATCCTATAAATTACGATTTATTCAATTTTATTTGCAATAAATTCTTTGTAAAAGGCTCATAAATATCAATTCTTTTTCTTACATTATTAAAATTGTTCAATTTATTTCTTAAGAAATTGTTTAAAACTTAGCATTTACAAAATGTACCAAATAGTAAGGTGCTAGCTCCCCTGAATTCTTCGGTATCTGCTAAAATCTGCATCATCTAAATTATGAAATAAAGAGAAAGAACTACTTTCCTCTACTTTCTTCGGGGATTCTATGTTTTCGGAAAACAAAATCTATCTCATTTCCTGTATTTTTATGAATGTTCTCATGGAACTGGTGTAGCCCCTGTAAAAGAGATTAGAAGTGTCTGTCGTATATCAAAGAATAATAATTTATGAAATTGTTTTGTTTTAATGTATAAATTTCTGTTGTTTTGGTTTCATATTTAATTAAAATGTTAATAACTCATTTTTGTGTGTAAATATCAGCATAAATTAGTTAGAACATAATACTTTTATGAATCCCTCTAACAGTACTCTTATTTTTTTTCAAATAATACAAACAATGAGAAATAAAGTGTAAAGTATGAGTAATAAAAAAGAAGCAAATATTACTATCACTTACAGTAGTTTTTCGCCTCTCAAATATATAATTCGATATTTTTTAATGCTTGAGGTTGTATTATTTGTATATTTTACTTATTCGAAAGCAGAAAAATACAATGTATACATTGATTAAGATTGCTAATAAGAGAATGGTGGGCTCCCACTTTTCAGGTTAATTCAATGCGAAAATAAATTTAAACCTATAAATATACAAATATGTCTGTCATTCAGTTGTGGCCGCGGTAGCCGAGTGGTATAGGTATCGGACTGTGGCTTGCTTTGTCACGGGTTCGATCCCAGTACCACTAAAGACCCGCCGTGTAGGGCAGCGATGCACGTTAAATCTGTCGAGAGCTGAAACGTCCTCCCGTTGGTGTGGTGTGGTAGTTAGGAGAGGGGGGTGCCAGCTCAGGTGTCGTCCACGTCACTTGACCATGGTTCAAAATTACGTGGTCCGTCGCCAAAAGCCCTCGTGTAGCTGAACAGTGCGACGTTAATATTCAATCAATCAATCAATCTGTCATTCAGTTTCAAGTTACCATTTCAGAGTATAGACGTTCTGTTCTCTTTTAGAGGAGCAATCATGGCAGGCAAAATTGTTCATAGGCAAAGAGAGTCTGTACGTATCGTTATGCTTCCAAATTTGGGGACAAAATATGATGCCCTAAGAAACATCTGGGAAGTACCAAAGTGATTAGGCCAAAAATATGTCTTAAAGTTATAAAATATTTTTGGATGTTTAGGTAAAGGTTATTCAAGTGGAGCGAAGTTTATTGTTAGTGTGTGTTCAGAGAATATTTATTTCATATATATATATATATATATATATATATATATATATTCGTCTCATACGATATTATGGCTACAAATTTGTATTGCTTTGATCTGTTTGCATGAAACTTTTGATATTCTGAATTCATATTGCGATAGTTCCTCATAAGCATTTCTCTTAAACTAACCTCTGGTATTTCTTCTTAGCTTTATTTGCTTTCAGACCTTGCTTTCTGAAAGGGCCGTGACATATGCATATAGACTGCGGGCCTTCAACCCCTGGTCCTGAAGGCATTTTTGAGTTCCCACATTTGAATTAAAGTTAATATCAAGGAAAATTGCCTTGTAAGCTTTTTGTGTGGTGAAAACTATTTTTTTCTTTTTTATATTCTCGATAGTTAAAACATTACATTTATATTTATATGTGTTTAAATCTATTTAAAAAAATATTTTGAAAATGACCAATGTTTCAAAAATTCCACTGTAGCGTAAGTTTTTTAAAACAAATCCTCTTTTTTTATACAAATTTTCTGATTTTCTGAAAATTAGAATTCTTCTAATTTATTCTATTTTTGGTAGACTTCTGACATGAGGATCTTTGTGAAATTATTGATGTGATAATTTTTGCGGAGGGGGTTTGGTCCTCAGAAATAAAAGGGTGAATACCATTAATATAGACAATACTATTTAAACAGATCTCAACGGAGGAAAATGAGTGTAAGAATCAAAGTTCGAGGCAGTCCTGGTAGATCTAAGTAGAGAGAAAAATATCTATTGATAATATACACTGCTCAAAACAATTAAAGGATATTGTAAGTTTTATATAAAATAAAGATATAAGCGAAACTTTTTTTTGCCAAAAATGGAAGAAGAGAATCACAAATGCAAATTTTTCTGATTTTCAAACTGTGGAGTATGCTAATTTTGAGTTCGACGTCAAAAACGTCGCTTCAGCGTCAGCGAATGAAATTTGACTTTCAACTGAAATGAAGATAAGAATGATCGGCATTCAGTGACTGCTTTGTTTCGATAAGTATGATGTCTCAGCGAAGTCATTTAACCGATTTAGAAGCTTGGAGAGTTGTTGGTAGGTTAGAAGGGGGCCAAACTTATGCCGAAGTAGCGCAAGCCATTGGAGTGTCACAAAGTGTGATTTCCAGGATCTGGAACCGATTTTTGGAGACTGGAAGTGCAGGCCGAAGACCAGGACAAGGTCGTAGATGGGCAACAACGCCTAATGGAGATCGTTATTTAGTGTTAACGGCTCGGAGACACCGAAATATGAACGCTACTCTTCTCCAACAACACCTTCGCTCGGCTACTGGCACCACGATTTATATTCAGACTGTCCGAAACCGGCTCCATGGTGTAGGTCTGTATGCTCGCCGACCGATGGTATGTGTTACACTAACATCAAGGCATCGTCGCGACCGCAGGGAGTGGGCAACAGAGCATGTGAACTGGAGGAGAAATGAATGGAGCAATGTTATTTTTCTGACGAGTCCCGTTTTTCTGTTCTTCCGGATAATAGGCTCATTTTCATCTGGAGGGACCGTGGCAGTAGGAATAATCTTGCGTTCGTGCACGAAAGTGTCAGATTCGGCGGTGGGGGGAGTGTTGGTGCATGGTGGCATTTCCATTGAAGGGCGCACAAACCTCTACATCATTCGAGATGGACCTCTAACTGCTCGCCGATATAGAGATGAGATCCTCAGACCTATTGTAAACCCTTACGCTGCAGCAATAGGAGATGACTTCATTTTAATGGACAATAACTGCAGGCCACATCGTGCTAACCTGGTGGAGGATTTCATTTTTCGAGGAAGGAATCGTACGAATGGAATGGCCAGCGTGTTCTCCAGACATGAATCCAATAGAGCACGTTTGGGACGCTCTAGGAAGACGAGTTGCTGACCACCAACCACCCCCACAAACCCTCCAAGATCTGGAAAGAGCTCTTCTGGAAGAGTGGGACAGAATACCCCAGCTCGTGATTAATAGCCTCATTGACTCCATGCCTCGAAGGTGCTCAACGTTGCTGGCCGTCCGTGGAAACCATACCCCCTACTGAAAATGATTTCCTTTGAAGAAAACACCTTTTCTTATTCTTTTTTTCTCATATGCACAAATTGCGTTTTTTTCCCTTTTGTACACAAATGCGCAATAAAATGCATTTTTTTCTGCCAAACATGTGTAATTTATTCTCATATAACCTACTACGTCTGTCAACCATGTATCAATCAGCTAAAAAGTTTCCCAGCCACAAGATCCAACTAAAACCGCAATATCCTTTAATTATTTTGAGCAGTGTATAATGATCGACCTAAGATAAAGATCTGCATGAACCCATTAGGATAGTGACTCTTCGATTTTCTTGCTAATTAATTAAATCTTATATTCTTTGATAAGCATACCGCTGCACGAACATAGTTATTTTCTTGTTGTTTTGAACTGAGGAGAAGCAGTTAAATCGTTTTAAACTTTTATGTCTCTGTGACTCTTCCGTGTTTCGCTATGGCTTCTTTGGAACTTCCCTTTAATGAAATACGTACCTTCAAATATTTTTAATTGGTTCATTACTTTTTATAATATAATAAAAATTCAGTGTTACGCAAGTATTAAGTTACACTAGTAATGAGTAACAATAAATGGATAGTTAAAAAATGTACTATTGAAACTTTTCACTATTTACTAATCATTGCTTTAATCAACAATTAATTGGCGATTTCTACAATTAGAATATATTCAATGTTCTAGAAAACCTACTAAGTATTTTCCATTGCAGTTACATTATCTAGTTGCTTCTTTAAAGTACTTTAAATGTCATTTTTACTTCAAAGAAATGGATATTATTGAAGCATGAAAAATTAAAAAAATGGAGATCAATGTATCATGAAACTGTTTATTGTTTGGATGATTAATTTAATTTCATGATAATTTTGCTTAAAAAATTGGACTTATATGAACTATCAATACTTAAAACTTGCTTTTAATAGCAACTTGTTTTTAACATTTCGATTGTATGAAGAAAAGAACTTTATATATGTGCCTAACGATTTAAATCAGTGATTCCCAAAGGGGTCTATGATGACCTGCAAGGGGTCCACACTAGCAAAAAAATAATTTGGGGGACCATGAGATGCAAATGTGGGTCTATGATAGTGGTTCTTATTAAACCAGATCATGACTTTAATCTTTAAAAATATTTGATCCAGTGGGAACCAGATTTTACCACTACTAAATTTAGTGAGGTAAATTTGTGGCTACCAGGTGAAAGCATAAATTTTATCAAGACCATATTTCAGCATTTCTTTCCAAATTTCAGCTAAAGAAGTATAATATTGGACGTCATGAATTTTCTCAATTTATTATAGATAGTCTGTCAGGACATTTTAACCTACGTTTAACATTGAAATGACCTTAATCAAATTTTGTAACTAGGTTTGAGATTGCTTTTTATAGTAATACATTAATAGATAATGATTTCATAGAGTCACTTTGAAAATATATATGTCATACTACAATAGGAACTGATCAGAATACGTCTTAACGAAGATCTTAAAGATTAGAAACGGTTGTTACAGGAGTTTTGGCTTTAAAAAAGAAATACCTGATATTTGTAGCAAGTTATGTAATACCGTGAGAAAGTTTTTGATTTTTTTCCTTTTAAGAGGGACTTTCACTCAGTTTGCCAATCTTGAAAAAAAAAAAAGGTAAAGGAAAAAGAACAGGCCTCTTTCTAATAAAGGAGATTTAGGGTTAAACTTGACTAGATTGATATTAAATGTTGATCATATTTTTAATTGAAGCACGAGATTTATCTCTCTCACTTAAATCATGTTTTTGTTGTTCAGTTATTTTATGTACACTGCTGGCCGCCGTAAATGCAACACCTTGAAGGAAGTATGCAAATAACTTGAAATTTACAACATGCATTAGCGGAGGTGAGATATGCAAGTGATTAGAATTTTAGCGCATACACAAATCACGCGCGCCTGTGGCGCCACCTCAAAGCGCTATTTAAAGCTTGGAGATTTCGACGATTTCAAGTTCGGCAATTGTGTTTTTCTTATGAAATTTTTAAAAAACGATCAGTTATGTCTCGTAGGAAACAGCAATCAGCTTTTGATCAAGTATCCGAATTCGACAGAAGAAGGATACTGGCCTACCGAGATTGTGGATTATCTTTCAGGAAAATAGGTAGTCGTGTTGGACGAAACCAAACAACTGTAATGCGAATATGTGACGTTGGATGCAGAAGGGTACGACGGACCGATGTGGTCAATCGCATCCACCACAGCGCAGAATGAAGTGAAACTCAGTGAAAGAAGGTTGTGGGCAGCAGAATGGAATGAAGTTGACTTTACTGACAAGTCACGTATCTCTCTGCAACACCACGATGGTCGAATTCGAGTCTGGAGACAATGTGAAGATAGGATGCTGAACAGCTGCGTTATGCACCACCACACTGGTATTATGGTATGGGGTGATATTGGATATCACTCTCGCTCTCCTCTAGTACGCATTGCCGGTACTTCAAACAGCCAGCGTTACATCTCCGAGGTGTTGGAGTCAGTTGTCCTTCCTTACCTTCAGGGCTTGGCCACAGCCATATTTCAACAGGATAATGCGGGACCACACGTGGAACGCATTGTACAAAGGTTCTCCGTCAATCGCCAGATTGAATTGCTTCCCTGGCTGCCTCGCTCTCTTGATCTTTCACCGTTAGAAAACATGTGGTCAACGATTGACTCAAATTACACCCCCAGCTGCCACACCAGATCAACTTTGACAACATGTGAAAGATTCTTGGTCTGCTGTACCCCAAGTACACATCCAAAGTCTCTTTAAATCAATGCCGAGGCGTGTGGCAGCGGCGAGATCCAACAATGGCGGCTACTCTGGCTACTGATTCTGGCAGGAAACGCACTTCACAGACGTCTATAAATTTAAGCATTTGGTACTTGGTCAACATGTTATCTACAAAATAAATTTTATTGTTCTATCTCTTGTCTTTCTTGTCTCTTACGGTAGCCAGCAGTGTAATGTATTTAAGTTATTTTATGTATTAATTTGATTTTAATTTTAATACATTAATATTTGCTTCTTAAGGTTTAAATGCTATACTTCAGAAATTTAATACTTTTAAAGTAGTAGCACCTGTTATGAAAGAAATATTTAAGTTGATAAATTTGCAAAAATTTAATATTAGGTAAGCAGGGGTCTACCGGAAACCGTAAAACCTGACAAGACGTCTATAAGACAAAAAAGTTTGGGAACCTCTGATTTAAATATTACCAAATATAAACGATTCGCAAGCAGACATTTTTCTTTTGAATTGTTCACAGTTAATATATAAAGCACATAATTGGAAGAAAACAGATTCCTTCTTGATTTTTACAAGCTTTTATTTAACTTGCAATGTAAAATTTTCGGATGGAATCTTGCAACTCAATTTTGAAGCTGATGTCTTCAACTGATTGAGCTGAAATTTTGTATACACGTTAAGGTTGGGTGACAATGCATGTTTTGACCATTTATATTCCGATATCACAATTAGTTAAAAAAATATTATTTTAAGTAATTTGTTCAGGTGGAATCTTGCAACTCAATTTTGAAGCTGATGTCTTCAACCGAGTAAGTCAAAATTTTGTATAGACGTTTAGTTTGGATTACAATGCATGTTTTGTACATTTATATTCCGATATCATAATTAGTTAAAAATATATTAATTAAAATAATTTGTTCGGGTGGAATCTTGTAGCTGAATTTTAAAGCTGATGTCTTCAAATGTGAGAGCTGAAATATTGTATACACGTTTAGTTTGGATGACAATAAATGTTTTGTACATATATATTCCAAGATCGCAATTAGTCAAAAGATATTAATTAAAAAACTCTTACCCATGTTAGAAGCTTACTTTACCTCTTGCAACAAGTCCTCGTGGCCTAGAGGTTAGAGAAGCTGAATTCAAAGGAATTACTCAGGGTTCGATTCCCGGGAGCTCGCTGTTTTTAAATTTACTTTAAATCACTTTAATTTTCATTCGAATATTATTTCTCTTGAACAAATTTAAATTTCCGCATTCTTTCCTATTTGTTTACAAGCTTTTTTTTCACTTTCAATGTAAAATGTTCGGGTGGAATCTTGCTACTAAATTTTGAAGCTGATGTCTTCAACCGATTGAGCTGAAATTTTATATACACGTTTAGTTTGGATGCAAATGTATGTTTTGACGATTTATATTCCAATATATCGACCTAGTTACTGTAATGATATTGTTTAGGTGTTAAGGCGAACATGTTTACAATGACCTAGGCGTCGACCAAAAGCGTAGCTCAGATGGTAGAGCTCTTGCTTAGCATGCGAGAGGTTCGGGGATCGATACACCGCGCCTCCAATTGTTACTCTTTCGCATAAAATATTTTTGAAATTCGTTTAATTTGGTACAACGAGATATATTTTACAATACTTCCACTCTTCATACGTACAAAGAATGTTATATTTTTACTGTTCTACAGGAAACACTAAGAGAAAGACAGATCTATAAAACTATTTACTTTGAAACATTCTAAGATATCTATTTACTCGAATCTAGTTTCTCCCGTAACACTTATAATTGACCTAGTTACTGTAACGATCTTGTTCAGGTGTTAAGGGGAGCATGTTTACAATATAACACAGGTGTCGACAAGGAGCGGAGCTCAGATGGTAGAGCGCTCGCTTAGCAGGGATTGATAACTTGCACCTCCAATTTTAATTTTTTAGTTTCGTGTAAAATATTTTATTTGTACTACGAGATATTTTATAATACTTTTATTCTGTACACGTACAAAGTATGTTATATATTTTACAAGCTTTTATTTAAATTGCAATGTAAATTCGATGTCTTCAACCGATTGAGCTGAAATTTTGTATACACGTTTAGTTTGGTTGACAATGCATGTTTTGATGATTTATATTCTGATATCACAATTAATTGAAAAGATATTAATTGAAAACCTTTTACTCCTGTTAGCTTTTATTCTCCCCGGCAGCTTATCGGATAGAGCTTAAAGAAGTTCCGATTCTCTCTATCTCTTTTCGACCTTTCTTTAAAAACCATCTTAATCTTTCTCTGAAATTGAGACAAAAATAATAGCCTAATGGGAAAGACTACTTTTTCGCTACGATACGGTATAATTTGTTAAAAAAAATGATATTTCTATTTTTTACAATTTTTTTTTTTTCTAAAATGAGTCAAGAGCGATGCGTTTTCATGAAAATGATTTCTAAATCGTTCCGTAAGTTTTTTCGTGTTAATGAATCGATATTCTGCACAAAGAAAATTCAGGTTTTTTCCCTTTAGAATCAGTCATTTAAAAAAATAAAGACCAAAAACTTTTTTTTTTACGATTTGTCAAAAAATACTCAAATTTTGAATAAAACATTTAAAAACTTCGTCATTTTTAAATATAGTCGCACGAAAATATTTCCTCGTTTGTAGAATAGTATTATCCAAATTTTACACAAAAATTGAAAAAATTAGTATAAAATTACGGATTTACAAAAAAAAAAGTGTTTTTCGTTTTTAATATAGTGTAACAGTAAAAGCAAAAAAAAAAGAGAAAGAGAGAATGAGTTTTAATATTTTAATTTATTTTTCTTCGTCCCAATGTTGTTTTGATCTAACAGTGTTTATCCAGCCCCCTTCCCATTGTCCTCTGGTTGCGGCTCGAGTGACATATCTATCATATGTATGTAGCCTGGCGGAAAAAAATGTTGAGCACCCCTTAGCTGGACTGTTCAAAATTAACCGGCAAACAATCTTTCAACAATGATGGTTGAATGAGATTAACAGACTGAGAAAACTCTGTCTAGCGATAACTAAAAAGTAAAAAATAAATTAAAGGTAAAAAAAACTTTTTGAAAACAAGCTTTATTTAAATGCTCTAAGAGAAATAAAATAAATTTTTCTTTTAAAACTTTTTTTTTTTGCTATCAAAACTTATAAAGTTGTTATACAATTTATGATATAAAAGCTTGTCACGAGATTTACCTGTGTACATAAACAAGCAAATTAAATAACTTGATATGATTGCTTTTAATTTTTAAAATTTTCAGACTAAGTAAATATGAGTACTTAAATCTCGCGACAAGCTTTTATATCATAAATTGTATAACGACTTTATAAGTTGATAGCAAAAAAAGTTTTAAAAGAAAAATTTATTTTATTTCTTTAGAGCATTTAAATAAAAGCTTGTCTTTAAAAAAAGTTTTTTTTTTTTTATCATTAATTTATTTTGTTTTAAGGGCTCACATACCTTTTTAAAAGTTGAAAATGGTTAAAAATAGTGAGCTCTTTAAAGCTCTACAATTTTTTTATTATTGTTTCCTGGAATGTAAATTTTGGAGGAATAAACAAATAGATATTACTTTACTTAAAACATAACCAACAAACACAGTGCTAATTAGGATAAATTTTTAATTAGATAATTACAAAAAGAAATTTTTTGTTTTCTTTTCGCAAGTGATATGCATTACGCGCAGCTTTATAAAAAAGTTACCAATATTTTTGATGAAATTTTTGCTCAGTGTTGGAAATTGTGTTATCTTTAAAATGACGAAGCATGAAACACTGATTTTAAATTTTTAGTAAACTATAACAATTTAAAATTTAACTATAACATTTTTAAAATTTTTGCTATTTTATATTTGTAATTTTAAATTTTTCATTAAAAATTCAAACTGGTTCGTTATTTTAAGTACAGATATGATCAGAACCTACGGTAAAAATTTTATCATTTTCCATGGCACGGTTTTGAAAATATCATGCGCGTAATGAGTAAAAATGACGTTCTGAGAAAATTGACATCAAACGTAAAATTTACCACAGTTTTATATATATATTATTCTGGTTACTCAAACAACAACTAAATTTAAATTAAAACTAATGTGAAGTTTTTTTTTTAGTCAATAAACTTCAATTTATTAAAATTATTATAACTAAAAACATATATTATACCAATGCAGCACAAGCATCGAAACGATATCAAAAGCTACAAAATAATCAAAATGCAACGAAGTGATTCATTTCTCCAAAATAAAGTTAAAAAATTTATAAATATTACTTAAAAACAATCAATACCTTAATTAACAACTACTTATTATAAATATTAAACAATTTGTGATATGAATGCAGTGTATTACTATGATTCTAAAATGCTAAAATTCGCCACATGCATATGATGTTCCCTCTTTTTCAGTTAATTTCTTACAAGTAGTTTTAAATTGCATTCTTTTAGCCTGTCGTACTTCTTTTTGTGCGGAGATTAAAATGTACTGCTGCAGTCTGAATTCTTTTATATCTACAAGTGTAACAAATTTATGTGCAAATTGACCAACAGTCAGACCAAGCGATTGCATAATTTTTAGTCTGCCTTGATTGCCATCATTAAAAATGACAATTGCCTCATTTGTAGATATATCAACAATCTTTCTACCACAACCTAAAGTTTTTGGGCATAATTTCCATATTAATGAGTTAATGGATTCATTATTATTTTGGGTTTTACCCCTAGACATTTTGTAGAAGTTTAGGTTGTGATAGATCACATTAAACACAGGTTTTATGGCATCCATTACTGCCACTGGCAATTTGTTACTGTGTCTAAAAGTTTCCACACTGCCCTCTACTACTTGATTTTGATATTTACACCAAGAATTAGGACCTACGGGACAAAAACTGTGCAATGGTTCTTCGTCGCTTGAACGTATATGGAAATATACAGCCCAAACAGCTTTTCGCATATCTGACAGGCATGTTTTATTTTGTCGGATTGCATTTCCATAGTACGTTGTAATTAAGTCGATCATTCTGTCGGTCAACCTTCCCTTTCCCCCAATCGACTTCCCATCACTGAGTTTGGAGCTCATTTGTTCTAATTTTCGTAAACGAGTTCCCATCCTTTTTTGAACATGTCCAACACATTCAATTTTTGAAACTGTGATATCTTCTCCATACGGATTGGATGCAGTAATAGATGAGAATGTTTTGGAATCGCCATCCCCGATGTAAGATGTATATCTCACAGAACGATGACTTAATGAACGCTGAAATATACGAACCATTCCCACAGTCTCCATCATGCCAGCTGAACCATTGTGGTTTTCAAACATTCTTTAACGTGAAGAATTTTCCGCTTTTTGTAAGCAGGTGACCCCTTTCTTCGTTTCCAAGAATCACATCCTTTACAGAAAGAAGACATCCCTTCCACATCAATACTCTTTCCTGTTTTGTCTCCTATAACAGCACACACACCAACACGAGAAGAATAGCCATGGGTTTTCCATGTTCCATCTCCAGTAATTATTATATCGGAAGAATTTGTCAAAGTTACCTCTTCCAAAGCTGCATTTTGCATTGAAGCTTCTGCGACTTCTTTACTACACAATTGTAGTTTGTTTATAATGTTATTATAGGATTTTTCAGCAACTGGAGGAGGAAAGTCCATGACACCACAGAAAGTTGTCATTGCTGCATGACCCTGTCCAATTGTCCTCATTTCGTATACAAAACGTCTGTTTATTTCTGGAATATTTTTCTTTTACCCAGCATTTTTGAATTTCTAAACGAACACAAGTCTTTACAGTTTTTGCATTCAATCGAAAAACACTAGACAAACCTCTAACACATTTTTCTGATAGTTTAATATGACCACCACATTTTTTGCAAGAAGCAAAGTTTTGAATGTTTGTAAACATGATAGTTTTATCAAACACTCTATAGCCATCAAAACAGTCATCATGTTCAATAAAAGATGAATCAACATCTTGCAGCCGAATCTTTTTCCAGATGCACTGTTGTTTAGTGATTCATCCACACTGTGTACAGCTTTGCATCTCGTATGCATATTACCAGTAAACTTCCTTTTCTTAGGACGTTTACCAGATGGTCTTTGGCAGATTCAGTCGAATTCATCATTCAAAAAATTATTAAAAAATAATATTTTTCCTAAAACTTATCTTAGAATAAGATACGGTATGAAAATCAAAAACGAGCGAGTATAAATTCAAGATTCACTTTATCAAAACAAAGTAGAAGTAGAAGTTTATAAAGTTAGTAGAAGTTGTAGTTAATATTCAGAACAACAATAATAATATTTGAGGCTTAGATTCAAGCATTTGATAATAATTAGAATGAAAATATTAGAAACAGAGAAACGCAGCTGTCACCAGCGACATGACAGCTGTCACTCTGGAGCCAAAATGTAAACAATATTTAAATCGCCTTTTCTACTCTTTTTATTTTCTTAATAACGTCCGTTCTATTGGGAATATCTGCATGCGGTTTCTTTTAGAACACTCAGAAAGGTTTACTCTATAAAATAAAATAATAATAAAAAAATCGATTTTCTGGAAATTTTAAAAGGTATATGACTTCTTAATATTGAATTTGGAATGAATTTGTTATACGTGGTTGCATAAAAAGGTAGCAAGAAAGTAGCTTCTTTTTTATTTTCCATTGCAATCACATAATTTTAATTTTATCTAACTTTGAAATAAAAAGATGTTTTCGAATACACTTAAAGAGAGAAACGAATACTAAATGTAAATATTAACACCGTTTTATTCATGTAGAGATAGTGTTTTATGAAACAAATACAAAAATCACGGATTAAATCTTACATTGCCAGTAATGTATTTTTCTGTCGGAAAAAAATCATCCACACTTTGCAAATAAAATAACTTTTTCAAGGTTTTCTTTAAATCGTTTTTCTTTATAAAATAACGATTATTTTTACTGTTACAATTTAAAATCTGTAGAAAGCCTCTAGAGTACTTAAGGTCAATTTTCGAAACCTTTTTTTAAAAAGGAAAAATGGGGATAAAACTCAATAAACTCATGAAATCGGAGAGTATTTAATCTTTTAATACACCCTTGTGAATTCATGGTGTTGGAGAACTTAATGCAAAGGAAAGAAACGTAATTGCATATATATTAAAGACCTTTCGGTCAATTCATCATTTGTGTTTTATAAACGCTTTTTAATCCCACGTAGGCTTTAATGATGCCTCTTCAATACAAAGTATTGTATTTATAAATGAAATAAAATGTTCAGAAAAGGTGTAAAAAAACGGATTGTTTTATCTGAATGCATTTCTTTCATCGCTGTATGGATACAAATCATTCGAAACATGTTTTAAAAATCTGAATATCCCCTACTGAATCTCTTAAATAATCATATAAATGCTTTTAACTTTTTTGTCCTCCTCAAAGGAGTTTTTATTGTGATCCTTTGAATTTTGTAATCGTGATTCATGATAAAAAAATTCGGAATTTTACAAAATATATCTAAACATATAAATATTATTGTGAGAAAACAAGTACAAATGAGAACAGTAATATGTGAGAGAAATAAATTCAAATTTAGTTTTTGATTTACATTATGATTATGAATTCAAAATTGTATGTATACAGCCATAAGGGAGTTAGTTCTACCATGCGATGGTTTCAAAAAAAAATCAAAAATTATTTTTTCATAAATTGCTTCCTTAACACGTCTAGGATGCGGTGATGAAGTGACTTTTTAAAATTCGAAGTCGTTATAAAGATGCAAGTGTCAGAAGAATAGCTGTTCGTAGCGTTAACATTAGACTTTCATTGTTTTAATCGAACTTGAAACTTTTTTTTAGACGCGTTTTTCTCAAAACTGTGTTTTTCAAACTTACTCCCATCATATCTCAAGAATGGTTTGACCGAATCACTTCAAATTTATTGGGTAGACTCAACACATATATACGCACCAAATATGTGAACAGCGATCATTCCAAAATTCAAAATATTTCTAATTTTTATAACAAAAACATAACAAAAAACATGTGAAATTCGAAACTTTTTCATCAGAGCTCTACCAAAAATCCAAGTTTTGATATTTCCAATTGAGTGTAATTCATTTGGTGCATTTAAGCGTATAGATTAAAACGCCGTTAATTTTTAAAAATTTCAGATAAGCCAATCAACCGGAATCGAGAAGGAAGTGAACGTCCATTTTTTCGATTCGGGTGTGTTCAGAGCGCTATAACTCGTGTTCTATAGGATATTTTTGGCTAATCATTTATACACAGACTCTTAAAACACATATAAATAAATGATAAGAAACAAAGTTTTATCTTTTTGCTGGTTATCAAAAAAAAATCCCTAAGAATGCTTAAAAAACAGGCCGTCACATGGGTAAAACTCCTTAAAGATAAATACATCCTTACAATTTCATACAAAGATCATCCAATTAAGAAGATATTTCTCCATTGCATAGGCAGATTGCGCATAATTTTTTCTGCAATAGATACGGGGGGGCTTTTGTGATTGTGATAACGAACTCGTGACCAAGTGTCATGGGTTTGCGTTAATAGAGACATTGAAGATCTCTACCGTGTAGAGAGGACCGAAGCAGGTTAAATTCTTCTGAGCGTAATGCCCCTCCCATTAACGTTGTACGGTAGTTAGGAGGCGGAGTGCTAGATCAGGTGTGGTACTTGTTACTTGATCGCGATTCAAAATTACGATATCTGTCGTCAATAGCTCTCATGTTGATTTTATAGTGCGGCATAAACATAAATCTCACTCACTCTAAAGCAAGGGTATTCAACCTTTTTTTCTGTTAGGCCGCATACATATGTCAGCGATTTCACGCGAGCCGCGAAAATACGTCAGCAATTTCACGCGGGCCGCATCATGACGACAAAGGGGGGGAGGTAACACAATGAAAATTGGTCAAAATATTTTAATTATTGTTTTGCTTTTTCTAATTACTTTTTTTTTATATTTTTTATTTTTGTCACTAACACTGAATTAGAAGCCTTTAGGAAACACTCCTTCAGAATTTCTGCATTAGTAAACGATTTCATATGATTACCAACAACTGAACAAGTCTTTGTTATCATTGTGACATTACCACTGATAAAACCCATTGTTGCTATTGTAAAGAATATTCAATAAAGCCTATTTACATCTTTTGAAAGAGATCATAGAAGAAAAGTGTCATTGAATGATCCCTGTTTACTGGTATTTTTAATTATAACACTTTCGTGACAAATCAAACAATTACTGATCCATGTTTGTTCTTCATCGCAAAATAGTCAACCTCCCAATCATCTTGAAACGATATGTTTTCTTCAAATGTTTTTCATTTGCAAGATTCGAAAGATAGTTAAAAATTAGTTCCTCCCATAAAACTTACTACTCCGCTGTTGTCTGTTATCACTAACCGTAACTAATAAAAAAAAATCTCAATTTGCACTCGTATGACATGGACAGCAAAAAGCAAAATTGATATATTTGATTTCTTTACACCAATTATTTAATATATCGTTCTAAAATAAGTGAATTTTTTTTAGATCAATGGGCACTGACCGGGCCACTTAAAAAGGCTCGGTGGGCCGCAGGTTGATTAGGGCTGCTCTAAAGCATCATGCAATGTACAAGATACATCGAATTAGACTATTAAATAATAATTTCTATTATATAAATTCTTTTAGTTTTTCTACTCGTTAATATTTGAAAAATCTGAAAAAAACTGTTCCTGTTTATGTCACCAAGTGACCTAAACTCGATCTAAGCTTACCAAAGTGCTAACAGATTATTTTACCTAATTTTGAATTTCAAGTACTCAGAGCTATTTGATGTTTAAAAAACCTTTACATAAAATAATGAATAAATAAAAATGAAGCTTTAATTGGCGGTAATTGGCTTAGTACGTTTCAAAAATAAATGTTTACATTTGAAAATGTGTTAGAGAGAGTATTATTATAATATAGAAATCTGTAAGAAACTTATAAACATTTAGAAATTGTCAAAGTTATTTATAAAAACTTATCTTAAATACAGTGACCTTTAAATACTTTTCATTTAGTATCAAAAACTTCAAAGAAGAATTTTGAATTAAAACAACTTAAATTGTATGAATTACTAACTTAAATCTATGTTTACCCGTTATAGATGCTTTTTCGAATGTTATGTGTTAAAGGTGCAGATTTAGCAATGCATACTCTTCAAATAAAATTTGAGCACAGTTTGGAAGTATAATTAGATCAGTGTTTCTCAAACTGTGGGGCGCGCCCCCTGGGGGACGCGGCATCCCTGCCAGGGGGGCGCGAGCATATTGAAAATAAAAGGTTAAAGAAAATAATTTTTTTGGGAATGAAGAAAATCAAAATGCTTTCTAATTTTATAAAAAATGCACATTTACACTGATATTATTTATATATATCATCTGGTGATCATCAAAAATAAAACATTCCACTTCAAACGTTCATTAGCTATCTTTGATCCTATAACCAAATAAAAAAAGACATTTCGTTTGCTTTACTGTAATCACACGATGAGATATTTTTTATTACGTTTCTTTAATCCCTAAAATAATACTTTTGACTATCATGTATTTGACCTTCAAACTTACTGGTATGTTTCACTCCATCTGTTCTTTTTTTAGGAAAGTTGTAAATAACATTTTTCTGTTGCTTTTTTCCCATGTGAATGAGTTATATGATATTTGGATAAGCATATTTTGAGTACTTTGAAGGATTATTTCGCCAATATGTATTTTTACGCAATTCTATTTTAGAACTAATATCCATATGTTTTATTGAATACACTTTTAACACGGGATCGGTCGCGCGATGCGCAGATTAATCTGATATTCACGAAATCGTTAATTCTGGGAAAACTGTTTATTTGTTACCAATGACCTTGACAGAGTATCCTCCAATATGACAGTCTTAATGGGAACTAAAATGAATTTATCACATTTCACCCTCTTTTTTGGGGGAGTTGCAAACGTTTTTTTTTCAATCAAGTTACTAGTTTTGATCGAGTTCCCTGCGCGACCCCTTTTGTTCAAAAATATTTTCTATGAACATGCTTTATATTCCTTATTAAGGGCACGCAGATTTGGAACATTTTCATTAGTTTTATTGGATTTTTTCTAAAAAAAGTCAAAGAAAAATTGAAAAGTCCTTGAAAGTAGGTAAGTTTATTTTCTCTTGGTTAAATTACTCACTGGAATTGTGTTTTTTATTGTGTATAGTAAAAATAATTATAAAATAAATTATAGTTTAAAACAAACTAAAAAAACACGCTTTTATAGTGAATCGAACCAAAAAGTAAAAATATATATATATATATATATATATATATATATATATATATATATATATATATATATATATATTACTTAAAAGTAACATATACAAAATTTAATACTTATCTTGTTAATTTGTACGGTTTATGATTCTGATCGTATTGTAGCTTTATAACCCTCCCCCCCTTAAAGTGCATTATTATTGCATTCAATACATTATTATTTTTTGGAGGGGGGCGTGATAAAAATTATGATTGAAAATTGGTTGCCAGAAGTTAAACTTTGAGAACTACTGAATTAGATCTTAAAATAAGCGATACGCTTGTAATATGCTGTTGTAAATGAAATATACTATTTTACATTCTGTTTAAAATTTTATATTTCTGCTGGTCAATAAATAACGATATTTACGTTTACAGCGTTTAGTTTTTTAAAAAATTATTTTTCTGATACACATTTTGCGTTCTTCTGTCTAAGTACATAACATTTGCTTATTATCGAAAAAAGAAAAATATTTCCATTCTAATTGTGCTTAGATTTTAATTTTTCTTTATTGCATAATAAACTGCTGTAATTTTAAATGATTTTTTTACAACAATTCTTCGGGTAAACAATGAGATAAGAAATAATAATAAATTATTTTTAATTTATCATGATTGTTAATTTTTTTCTCCATAACTCTATAATATGGCAATTTATAATGAAAAAAAAGCATCTGATTGCATCGAGAGTTCTAATACTAAAAATACTCAGATTTAATATCGCGTCTGCTAAGAATATAATTTTTAAACTGCTTATTTTCTGCAGTAGAATATGAATAAATTTATTTTATTTCAATTATGTTTTCATACAAATTGCAATATTAAAACTGAAATAGGAGATTCTTTGCTTTCTACTTTTATTTTTAGCACAAACGTAGAGAATAAAATCTACACGATAAAATATTTTGTACTTTAAAAGCTTTCCTTAGAACTTTTTTATTAAGAGCTCAATTTAATACATGGATACTTTAAATATTTCATACAAGTAAAGGGATTTCCTGAATATATAAGACCCGGACTTAAAGTATTTTTTTACTGTAAAATGGCTCCTTTATTGAGGGTTATTTTATTTTTTAACGTGCAGTGAGAGAGAGAGAGAGAGAGATTTATATTTATTCAAATGCAGCTATTTTTTTCGATACATTATCATAAAACTATCAATTTACTTTGATGAAGGAAACTATACGCCAAGTGTTGTAATTCTTTGAATTTTTCAAGTGATTAGTCTAAATGTGTGGCTGTGTGAGAGGTGTGAACAACCAAACTCTTTATACATGACGTCCAGGAACGTTTTAAGACTCCTTGAGGCCCTGGGCCACTACTCAAAAGCATGCCCGGGGCCTGCACGCAAAGCAGGCCCTAGGACCTTACACAAATGTAGGCTCCGCCTAAAAAGTAGACAGTACATAGCATATATGGTCAAAAACTCGTATAAACAGTAACTCGAAACAAATAAATGTGCATGACTTACAACCATGCGAACCAGCTGGACTGGCCACAACTTTTTGACTAAATGAGTAATGATGGTGTATGGCAGTGTTTCTCAAACTGTGGGGGGCGCCCCCTTGAGGGCGTGGCAATTCTTCAAGGGGGGCACGACCATGCTGAAAAGTCGAAAACAAAGGATTATTTAAAAATTATTAATTTACTGAAAGTAAACAAAGTACATTCTGACAGAATAAAAATAAAATACACATTCCTACTGATACATTACACTTATAAATATATCAGTGCTACACAATGTATTTTATAACTAATTTAACAATACTAAGTTATGAAAAAGTTTATTAATTACCACTGACACCATGGGTTTGTCATATATATAATTAAAGACAAAAACTAACACTTATCTTGATAATCTGTCCGATTTATAATTAATTCCTTAACTGCCGATTAAAATTGATGCAATTCGCTTTCCAATGCCAACATTTTACCACGTAGGCGCACGTATGTGATGTATTGAGGGGGGGGGGATAAAGAAGCAAATAATCTGAAATAAGTATATCCTTCGCACACATTGTCAAGGTTCTTTTATTACATTCCAAAGCCTTCATAATAAGTTTATGGATATCAGTGCATAGAAAAGTTCCTACTTCGGAAAGGCGTGCATATGCGTCCAGAGAAATAAACGCTTTGGCTTAGCGAGACATTTATATACCCCGGGGGGACTTTAGAGGTAAAAGTCGTATCGTAGTTTTGGCGTCAAAGTATAGTATTATTGAATTCAATGCATTGTTATTGTATAAGGGGGGCGTGATGAAAATTATGATTAAATATTGGGTCGCCAATATTGCAACTTTAGAAGCACTGGTGTATGGTGATAGACCTTAGCCTATACGTGAATGACGGTCATGACATGTAACTTGTTGCAATATCGTCCAAAATACCCAGTTTTTCAGAGAATGCAATCGGAAATAACATTTGACAATTGGAATTATTCGAATCGTGATCTTATTAATGCTGAGTCGAGAACGATACAAGGTCCCCATTGTGTCCAAGGCCTGGGTCCAGTTGGTCCATGCCTTAACACGTCCTTGATGACCTATCGACTGAGGATATCACACTCTAGTTTCTCTTTTCGGATCATTTGAGGCTTTAATTTTTCTTTCTACAAAGCTGTAAGGACCTTGCTCTTGGTATCTTCCAAAATTATTTTCCTATAATCCGTGGTACCCTCGAGACTCTACAATTCTTTTCTTGTATTCAGAGGATAGTTCTTACTTTATGTATGCATGTAATGCAACGCCCGGTTAACTTAAGTTAATTTAATTTATTCTTATTATCCATTTTATAATACCCAGGTTCTAATTTATCATTTGGCGTCACACTATAGCTTAAGTTTAAACATTAGATCTTTAAAGACAAATAAAACAGGACACTAAATTAAAAAGCCGTTCTTTAAATTAACACTTAATTTATTTACAATAACATTTAAATTACGTTAAATACTAAGGAGATATACATGATTACTTAACTGAATTAGGATCTGAGAGAGAGAGAGGAATCTTGGTGTGGCCATCTCGAGTCTCCAATCACTCATTTTGTCAAAGGGTCGTCAGACCAAAATCGGTGATAAAATTTGTCAGAGAGTGTCTAAATTCGTCGTGCATGCGCTTATATTTCGCGGCGGTTTACTTCTGTATTCTGGAGAGGATTCTTTTCCGAAACACAATCAGCTTTTCTGATTGGACTGGAGTCAGCGGAGGGATATCTTCTCGCGGTCAATGACTCCCCAAAACGCGGGAAATTCCCCCAAAAACAACCCAAACCATGATGTATTTATGGGTACATTGCCTTCTTCCAGGCGTGGGAAATGCGTGGGAAACGTGTCACCCTTTTCGGTGGGGTGAGAACACTCCCAGAAATTCCTCTTCTTGTAAACAACAACAGGGCCGATATAAAAATTACTGTTGTAATCCCTATGGAAAGGCGGCCCCCCATCACTCCTCCCCTCTCTCAGATTAACAAAAAAAATGAAAATGAATAAAAAAAAAAATTTCAGTAAGCAAACGAAATACAGAATTGGCCTAGCGTCGGCAAATGTCTATGTCAAGAACAAAAATTCACAGACTCCTGGTTCACGATCAGCTGTCCACGTCTTATGAGGGGTTCTGTCCATGTTCATCCATGATGTTGGCAGCTCCATCGTCGCTCAGATATTGCTAAAGAAATCTGCTAAACTGCAAAAAATAACAAAAACTTTGTCTCCCAGGGAAACCATATTAGTAATGAAACAACAGTTATGAGAAAAAAAAATTAAACTTGGCCCTTTGTGACCACCCTCGAAGACCCCAAGCACCAATTTCCAACTCATTGTTAATGATTTTATAATTGTTTTTCTCTCTCACCGCTCATAAAATGAAAATAAGAATGTTAAAAAAATACAATCAATTTCTGAAGTTCCTAACCTATTCCGTGAGGGAAAACCAAATTAACTATCAACAACTACAATGACGTTAATGTACGAAGAGGATGGAAAAAAAAAAAATTTACTGAATGGATCACCCAAACAATTCACAAAACATCAGACACAGACTGACAAATAGAAATAATTAAACAATCACAAAGAATCGTGTGCCACTAAATAATAAAAAAATATTAAGACAAATAACACGTAAGAATACAAAATTGGCGTATCTAACAACTGCGCAACTAATAAAACAACACTTAGGAGTGTTGAACAAAATACATTGATAAGAAATAAACGCCAGTGAAAACATTTACATACAATTCAAGCGTGGCGCCCAGAAACAGACACTTCATAATCGTTTAACATCGAAATCTTGACACGACCAATGTAAAGTGAAAGTCCCAGACCAAAAAAAAAAAAAAAAAAACTAGCAGAACTCTTTACATACTCAAGCGTAAAAATTTCAATGGTTCACTAAGAGCATTGATAATATTTAATGAAAATAATTAAGTAAAAGTAAAAAAAAATTAGAGATTGAAACGATGAGTGTGCATAAGTGGAGAAAAAAAAAAAATTTGTAACTTCATAGAATGCTTGGTAGCCTAAGAAATTAAAAAATTCACTACAAGCATTGGTTACAAATAAAAGTTTAAAAAAAAAATTTAACGGAATTAATTCAGATTTGCAAATTAAAATTTTATAAATTAACTAATCGTATAAATGATAAAAAAAAAAAAATTTATAACCTGCAAGAATGCTGAGTAGCCTAAGGAATTTTAAAAGAAAACTTCACTACGAGCATTGGTTACAAATAAAATTAAAAAAAAAAAATACTGTGATTAAATTTAGAATCGCAAACTGTGAGTGCGCATGTGATCAGTATGCACCCCCACTGTTTACAAATGCAAAAAAAAAAAAACATGCCATTCCCTGCGCAAACGATTTGCTGCATGCCGCAAACGCCAGCACAAGAGATAGAATGAATTTAAGATAAAAAAAAATTTTGCAAATCCGATTGTAAAAAAAAATAACTATAACGATTAATATTGTTTAAAAGAAACTTTAAAAGAAAATCTATAAAAAAAAAAAAATTTCTTCCACATTCAATACATTTGAATTTCCATTTGAGAAATGAATTCCAGAAATCACAAGTGCAGTTGAAAATTTCAGAAAAAAAAAAAATTTAAAACATAAAATTGATATGCAACCCAAGTCATATGAGGCGATACATACAGAGTAAAGTAATTTAACTAAAAGAAAATTATTGCAAGTGTTACACAGAATTAAACAGTTTCCAATAAAAAAAAAAATATCGCTTAACTAATCAACATAACTTTTTAACAATCCTCGTAATACAATGTATCCACAAGTCCAAATAATATAAAAAAAAACTAAAATTGTTTCACTATACGCGCAACAAATATACAAACACGAAAAAAAAAACAAACACAAGATCCTCGATTTACAACAATACCGCTAACTCAATTCATCGAAAATCCTCTAATTAATAACTCAAGTACAATTCTATAACAACAACCTAAAATTCTCAGTAACCTTAAAATGATTCCTCGATAATCCAAAATTGCCTTTGCCTCAGATCGTTCACATCTTATGCCTCAACAACACTAACTAAACTCATCTGCAACTCCGAAATAATCAATCACGATAGTAAAACCATCCACAATATTTACACAAAATTAACTAAAACCATCTTATGCTAATCAACTTATTTACAAAAAAAACCTCACATACTCAATAACACTTAACTAGACTTATCTTCAACTTTCAAATAATTAATCGACTTTTCCACAATACCAATAACCAAAACCCAGTCTTTGCTCATCAACTTATTTACAAAAATCTCGCATAATCCTCAACTCGAACTTTCCTAAATGCATCTCAAAACATTATTAAATATACCACACAATCATTAATTCAACTTATCTATGTTCATCAACTTAATTACTGGATCGAAATCGTACAAAATCCTGAACTCAAATTACCCTCTCACATCAAAACAACTTTCTCAAATATACCGCATAATTACATCAACTCAATTTCCTTTGCCCAAAATCCTTAAATCAAAATTTAATTCAGTACATCAAACAGTTTTATTAAATAAACCATGTAACCTTCTTTTCAATTCAATTATCCATTTCCATAAAAAAACAACTATCGAATAAACGTACACCTTGAACACAAACTCAACTATCTCCATAAAAAAAAACCTTCCCAACCATTCAACACATTCATCAGTGCAAACTTTATCTATCTCCTTCAAATAACTGTCTCAAATATTCCACGAAATCTCTAACTCAAACTTATGTAACTCCTTACAAGTAGTGAAATAACAACAAAAAAAAATTCACACCCAATCCTATTCCAACATTTTCAAATTCTCATAGCAACAACGCCTAATCCTCTTCCAACAGTTTCAAATCCTCATAGCAACAACGCCTAATCCTCTTCCAACAGTTTGAAATTCTCATAGCAACAACGCCCAATCCTCTTCCAACATTTTCAAACCAAAAAATTTATGAGTTTCGAGTCTCATAGCAACAGCACCGTAACGTAAAAACAGGAAACAAGGGGGGGAAGAAACGAACACCCATCGGAAAAAAAAATTGTCGGGCATCACGGAGCGTCGAGACAGGCCATAAATCCGCAAATCCACCACACCACGTGGACATGCCGAAGAACTCAAAGTCACCCAGTGACATTCAGAAAAAAAAACGAGGCTGGCCGAAGAATTTCACCAATGTGGCTGACAGAATAACAATCAATTCAGCATAAACTAAACAATTCAATAAAGGAACCTTTTATATGAAAAAATTATTGAAATTCTAGATAATAATCACAAAACAAATTATGTAATAGGGAAAAAAAATTTAAAATATGTATGTATCGTAACAACATTCAAATTTCATGACAGGTGTCCAGAGACCCCAAAATTTGACCTTTGTCAAAAACATAAATTAAAGCTTGAAATTACTAAAATTAAAAATTGACGTACGTACATCATTATCATTGAATAACACATGCATTACAAATTTATTAAGATATTGCACAAAACACACAGCATGAAAATATTTTATCTAGAGTTAAAATTGATATTAACCACAAACAGCACTATGTCATTTAAGCATAAAATCAAGACATAAAACAAACTGCATTCAAAAAAAAATTTAACTGGAATTCCTTATATCACAGGAAATCTTGAAATAAATGAGTACAAAATTTGATATAACTAAAAAAAAACATAAAAACATAGCATGAAACAAGGTGCAACTATGAGACAGGTATCATTCAATGCGTCTAGTACAAAATGAAAGCGTAAAATTGTAAAAAAATTGAGTCTCCTCAAATATTTTAGCGCGGAATTGTATTAACGAGCCGAATTACCTGCACGAGCCCTTAAATTATACCGTGGACTTGGAACAATCAATACCCTTAACCTCCGTCTCGTCTGGTTGTAAATCATCCAAAATTTTCAAATGCAAATATGAAAATCTCTTAAAAAAATCATCCGATTGACATGCGTGTTAAATCTTTTCCTCAATTGTTCTACATGTTGCACCCTATAATTGACATTAGAAAAACGCTCTATCACTCTGTAAGGACCTTCGAACTTAGGTCTGAGTTTTGGAGATAAATTAGATTTAATGTTAGGCGTCTTTATAAAACACAAGGACCCGATCTTGTAATCGTAATGATGTTGTTTTGTCGCTCTCGTACTCAATTCAACATGTGATGCCTCCTGATCCTTTAGATTATTTAAAACTTTATTGAAAGTATGCTCCAAAGACGGTAAAAGTTTCTCGACATATTCATACTTATTTTGTGGTGTATCAAATTCTTTTCGTAAGTGTAGGATAATCGAATATCTCTGCCATGCTCTAGGAAAAAGGGAAATGTATGTAGCTTAATGGATCGCTGAATTTAATGCTAACATGGTGTGCGGGAGTTGATCATCCCAATCGTTTGTGTTTTGTGAAATTGATGCAAGGATATTGGCTAGCGATTGATTGGGTTTCTCTACCCTACCGTTGACGTGAGCGGAATAACTTGATATGTGCCTTTTTGAATACCCATGACTCTGCAAAATTCAACAAATTCGGAACTCTTAAAATATGTAGCGTTATCTAGACTAATTTTGGGCAACCCCTGTGTACAATGTAATTATCAAAGAAGGCTTTTGAAATCGTACTGGACCTAATATCCGGAAGTGGAACGATGTGAATATATTTTGTGAATGCATCTATCATAGATAAAACATAGCTATTACCTTTAAGCGTGGTTTTTAAAGGACCGAAAATATCCATATGACACGTTTCTCCTGGTTCAGTACTTTGTTCAACAAGTTGGTGGGGCGCCGGGGAATTTTAAAAGCGTTTTTCGAGATAAGCATATGGTACAAGAACGAACAAAATTTTTAGTATCTTTATACATATTGTGCCAAAAGAAGTTCTCGCTGAGTCGATGATAAGTTTAAAAAAATTTAAGATGTCCTCCATATTCTGAATGAACTGATTCGAGAATTTTAGCTTTTAGACAATGTGGAATGCAAACCTGCTTTCTAGTGGTGTTAGACCTGGGTGATCTCGAGGGGCGCTTGGACAAATGACATAACAAACGTTCCCCATTAATAAAATAGTTGCTGATTTGTGGGCTAACATCATTTTGATCAATTTTTTGTATGATAGTGCTTAAAACAGAATCTTCGCGTTGCATATTAATAAGATCTTTAGAGTCCGGTAAAGCTATTGTGATGTTGTTAATATAACGAGAAAGATGATCTGCGACTGAATTTAAGGATCCCCTGATGTAGTGTATGTCGTAATTAAATTCTTCCAGAGCCAATTTCCAACGCAAAATTTTGGAAGAGGGATTTTTATTAGAAAGAAATCCCGCGAGAGGCTTATGATCGGTAAAAACTTTAAATTTTCTGCCTAACAAGAAAGGTCTAAAAAAATTTAATGCTGTATATATCGTGAAAAATTCTAAAACCGTTGCGTTATATTTCGATTGTGATGGATTTAATTTCTTAGAAAAAAATATAAAGGTTTGACTTCAGAGTTAGGATATTTTGTTCTAAAACTGCCCCTATGCCGCGAGAAGAAGCGTCCGTTGTTATTTGTAACTCCGCGTTTTGATCAGGTAGTGCCAAGACCGGTGGATTCAATATGGCTTTCTTAATATCATCAAATGCCTCCTGCGTTTCGGATGTCCACTCAAATGGAGTGTCTTTTCTCAATAGATTCGTTAAGGGAAGTGCACGTTTCGCGAAATTCTTGATATATCTCCTGTAAAAATTACAGCACCCTAAAAAAGATTTAATTTGTTTTTGATCCTTTGGAACTGGAAACTCATTAATTGATACGGACTTATCTTTATCTATAAGAATGCCTTCCGGCGTTACCACAAACCCTAAAAATTTACAACTTTTCGTTAAAAACTGACATTTACTCGGATTAAATTTTAAGTGAATTCTTTCAAAGCGTTCAAAAACCTTACCCAGTAGTTCAAAATGTTCATCTATAGTTTTAGTGAATAAAATAATGTCATCTATATAAACCAAAGCTCCGTGGTGTAATAAATCTCCTAGGACCTCCTGTGCGATTGATTGAAAAGCTTTAGGCGAGTTTTTTTAAACCGAAACATAATCTGTTAAATTGATATTTATCACCGTCGGGAGTAGAGAATGCCGTCTTATGCCTGTCCACAAAGTGTAGTGGAATTTGATTAAATGCTGACTTCATGTCTAACGCCGAAAAATAGTTTGAACCTGAAATTTCATGTAATATGTCGTCCAATGTTGGAATGACAAAATCCTGAGTCACAGTTATTTCGTTGAGTTTCCGAAAATCTAAAACTAGGCGCCATTTTTCTTTCTGTTTGACAAACAAAGCCGGAATATTATACTGGGAATTGGATTTCGAAATAATCCCCGCCTTTTCTAAATCTGCTATTTGACGTCGAAATTCGTTTCTTAAATTGAATGGAATCTTATAAATTGGACATTTAATGGGATAATCGTGTTGTAAACTGATTCTGTGCTGCTCCGTAGCGGCTGCGGATAATTCTATCGTAGAGCGAGCGAAAGCACTTTTGTGCGAAATTAAAAGTTGAAATAATCTGTTTTTGATTTTATTGTCCAAACCTGAAAGATTGAAATCTTTCTCCGTGAGTGGGGGTAAAATATCTTGAGAAACCGGAAAATCAGAAGAAAAGTCTTCGTAATTATTGACTGTAATTATTTTCATGTTCTTGTTAAGGGTGATTATGTTATCTGAATCGTTTCTAATTTCTAAGACGGTGTCATTTGTCTGTGGATCAATATTAATTTGCGAATTAGTTAAATGAATGTTTTTATTTCGTAGCTTTGCTGAACTCCGAATAGTGGCCAGTGACGTCGAATTAGGTAATGTTTCAACATGTATGCGAACATTTGTGACCGAATGGGGACCCACACACGTTTTGTGTTTTAAAAATCCATTTATAAAGTTACTCTGTACCACACGCGTGGGGAGTGAATAATGAATAAGCGGAATTGAAAAATTATTAATTAATAAACGGTTTTTTCCTATGTCTAAGACTGCGTCCCATACTTTCAAAAAATCGTATCCCAAAATAGCGCAATAATTATCGTTAATCTCTTGTTTCGTTATAAAAAAAATATGTCGAAATTGAAATTCCCCCAATGACAGTTGTATTTCATAGCAACCGATAATTTCTACCGTGTCTCCACTTACAGCTTTAATCTGAATTGAAACATTAAATTCCCTAAAGTTATCATTTTTTATTTTAGTGAAAAAAGAATTAGACATTAAAGATACGGATGCACCTGTGTCAATTAAAATTCTAAACTTGTGATGTTTAACGTTTGCATTTATTATTGGTAGATCGAATATTTTATCTCGAGGTTGAATCGGAGAAAACCGCTCCTCTACCGAATGAAAAAAATCTAAATACGGCTTTCTCCACGGGAGTTTAAATTCTCATTTCTGCGAAAACGTTGAAAACCCCTATTCTCAGAATTTGTGTGTGTCGCTCTCACTGAATGCCTGGGGGCTGCGTAATTGTAGCGGGGAGTAGATTCCCTGAAATGTACATGCCTCCCTCCTGGCCTGGGGCTACTTGAAAAAGAATACTCGCTTGCAGCGTTTCTCCGGGGGGGCTGGTAACGGGCAGCGCGTTCGTCCCTCTGTCTCTTCCTACATTCCGCCTGTCTATGTCCTTGAATACCACAATAGAAGCACTTGAAAACGTTCTCTCTTCTGTTAAAATAGTTCCCACCTGATTTACGAGCTGTAACTGCACTTGCCTCTTGTAAACGGTCGACCCTTAAATTTATTTCTTGTAATCTATCCGCTAATGCTGAAAGAACTGGATTTTCCGTTTGTGCGGACGACAAGCCTGATCTCTCTTCGCTAGCTATTTGATTTAATTTCATGTTCTGCTCTTCTATCAATGCCGCATTGATTGATTCCTCTAAATTCAAAGGATCGCGGGAAAGAACAAATCGGCGTATGTCATTTCTTAAACCACTTATAAACCGAGATTGTAACAATTGGTCATTCGCATTTCTCACCGCGGTATTTTGAGCCGAATTTCCTGACTGGAAAATCTGTGTTCCCAGTTTATTGATGCGTGCTGCAAATTCCTGTTCGCTCTCCGAAGGACCCTGGATACACGATGAAAATAATTGGAGACGCGTTGATAAAGGTACAGCTTTTTCGAATCTTCCAATAGGAATTCTTGCGATATCGTTATATTCTATGAATTGACTATGTGTTGGGTCGGATAGAAAAAATTCCTCAGCTATTCCCGTTAATTTTAATTTTATAATTGTTACTTTCTCATCGTTTGACCACTTGCCTAAATTCGCAACATCGTTTATCTTTCCCAAGAACCTGCGTATTCCTAACGATTCACCTCCGTCGTACATTGGAATTAGATCAATTAGATTAAATTTCTCGAACGCCGTTTGCGTCAAAAGGGGGTCTGATTGTCGTGTACGTGGCATGTTTGTTAATTATTAGTTAAGACCAAAATTTCTAGCGAATCTAATTCACAACGAAAACCGTTAAATTGAAACAAAATTCAAGCACTCGTGCAAGGCAACAGAAATTCATGAACTCTTAAATTTAAATGAAACTTTTAACTAATCGGCTCTCGCGTAAATACATGCATAGAGAAAAAAAATTCACATCAATATTGGAAGAGAAAAAAAAATAAAGAGCACAAGTACCTGCGTCATCGTTGCACCCCGGACTCTCTGACAAAACTGCAAGAAAAAAAATTCACAGTATCAAATTCAAGCAATACATAAAATACACAGTAGCACACGAGATGAAAATTTGTCCTGATGATCCATCAAGAAACGTTTACATAAAAAAAAATGTAAAAAAAAATTTCTAACTCAAAGGATGTAAAAAAAAATTTTCTAACGACCAAAAAAAATTTAAAATCCTGGTCAACTGGCACCAGATAATGCAACGCCCGGTTAACTTAAGTTAATTTAATTTATTCTTATTATCCATTTTATAATACCCAGGTTCTAATTTATCATTTGGCGTCACACTATAGCTTAAGTTTAAACATTAGATCTTTAAAGACAAATAAAACAGGACACTAAATTAAAAAGCCGTTCTTTAAATTAACACTTAATTTATTTACAATAACATTTAAATTACGTTAAATACTAAGGATATACATGATTACTTAACTGAATTAGGATCTGAGAGAGAGAGGAATCTTGGTGTGGCCATGTTCGAGTCTCCAATCACGGCATTTTGTCAAAGGGTCGTCAGACCAAAATCGGTGATAAAATTTGTGTCAGAGAGTGTCTAAATTCGTCGTGCATGCGCTTATATTTCGCGGCGGTTTACTTCTGTATTCTGGAGAGGATTCTTTTCCGAAACACAATCACCTTTTCTGATTGGACTGGAGTCAGCGGAGGGATATCCTCTCGCGGTAAATGACTCCCCCAAAACGCGGGAAATTCCCCCAAACAACCCAAACCATGATGTATTTATGGGTACATTGCCTTCTTCTAGGCGTGGGAAACGCGTCACCCTTTTCGGTGGGGTGAGAAATTCCTTCTCTTGTAAACAACAACAGGGCCGATATAAAAATTACTGTTGTAATCCCTAGGGAAAGGCGGCCCCCATTACATGTTATCATAGGAGGAGAATTAAGAGTGTTAATTTTTTTGAAATTAAAATTAAAGAATTTGAATCATTTACACATTATTTGTAAAGAAATGTAGCTTCAAAAAATGTAAAAAGTTTAAGGTATAATCATAATTTTTTCAAAATTATAAGCATATGAAGATGAGAAACTTAGATGTATGTATCTTTATAACACGGTAGCTATTTTTCTATATATAGAATAACAAATTATATTTTTTTAAAAATAAAAAATAAATTAAATGAAAAAGAATTTTCTTAAAAATTTCAAATTTTACAAATAACTCGAAGCAAAAAATATGTATAATACCAAAATTAGGTAGAGTTGAAACAGTATGATATATTTTATATAATTATATAAAGTTTTATACATCAAAGGCTATTGTTTTAGAAAATAGTACGCGCAACATTAATATTATTACAGAAATGTTTCTTATTTTCATATGCTTATAACTTTTTAAAAGTATGATAATACTTTCAACATTTTTTGAAACCTCATTATTTTATAAACAATGTGTAAAAGATTCGAATGATTTAAACTTAATTACAAAGAATTATATCCATTTGAAAGTTGTTTATATTTTCAGTCCACGAGGCAGGATTAATAACTTTGAGATCCTTTAATGTAACTAATATATTAGCAAAATACGATTAAAAATTAATATATTAAGAGTTAATCGTTCTTTTCTGTACACGGCGTATTAAATATCAAAGATCAGTCGCAGTGAAGTTCGTTTGTTATCAAATATGTTCCTATGTTGTATTTGAGATTGAGAATTGCACTATATATGTTTGGGTCTTATTTTCAAGAAACATGGTAGTAATTGTCTTACGTATGTTTAAAGTATCCGTTTTAGTTTTATTTCCCTCCCTTTTTTGTTATATAATATTATGTGTTGTATGTATATATATATATATATATATATATATATATATATATATATATATCACGTATTGGGGTAATTCTTAAACATTGACAGGAGAAATGTAAAGTGCAGCCATTTATCATATCATATTTAATTCCAATATTCAGCAAAACAGTCCGTACTCTAAGCCATGACAGAGACAAGATCGATTTCAGCATCGATCTGGAGCCAATCCGTCGTTCGTCCATGTGTTTTCATTAAGTCCACTGAAGTAGAAGTCTAAGTACTAATGCGTGAGGTGGGTTGAGCTGCCCTGGTAGGAAGTTTACTCCAACTGACACATGAAGAGCTGGAGATTCATTATATGTATAATCAATCATCCCTTATTTTTATTATGAACTTAACTTTCAAGAATATTTTAAAACAGTGCGAAATTTCTCCTTGAATCTTTATTTGATTAAAATAAAATGCTTGTAGGCATGAATTAATTTTTTACGCATCTTTTAATATATTGCTTTATTTTGAATGTCGTCGGGATTCTCTTAAAAAATTCCTGAAAAAAGAGGCAATGATAAATTAAGAATTTTAAACAAAAATATTTGTTACTTTATCACTTTTGTAAAGAGAAGTTCGAAAAATTCTGTCTTAATTTGGCTACCTTTGTAAAATGTTTCCATACTGTAATGTATCATATTTTTTCGAACTCGCATGGAAATACTTCACAATTGGTCCTATGTAACATATCAACAAAACATTTTAAAATAGTGAATTCATTAATAAATTAGTAATTTTTTTTATAATGAATAAATTTTATTTTTTATGTTTTGATGTATTGCTCTATGTTAGATTAGAGAAAAAAAATTTTAATCTCAGTTTATGCATTAAGAGACCTATCTTCGTTTTGACCTACCCGTTAATATCTTGTTCGTAAAAATTTTATTCATAATATGCTTTGATTCTACTTAGTATGATTTGCACAAAACTTAAGTAGGTTTTTTGCGAAATTTGACACCTTGCTTGAAAAATAGAACTAATAGTTTTAGATTTTGGTCTGTGGATCTAGGTATCGAATGTTTCTATGAAATTCATTTCATAAAATAATTCCATTAAAATTATATCGTGCACTCACTTACCTGCAAGATGGATAGATCATGATGTAACTTAAAACGGAATTCATTGGACCACATAAGATATTTTCAATTATCTGCTATAGAACCCTTATACATGGAAGAATTTGAGATATTTTACCTTAGAGAGACAATATACAACGGAAGTGTTTTTATTAGCATTCGACTACTATCACTCGTACGATGCATGATATAGTGAAAATCGCGTATAGACAATCATCGCTTTGACACAGTCATCGATTATAAATTTTCTGCAATCTGCTGCTCTATTACCACTGTTTCCCGATTCAGGTAGTTATCCATTTTTTCAATAATTCACCTCTTGATAATGATCACAATGTTTTCGTTGAGACTCAATCCTTTGTATGACATTCTAATCTTCATACACTTCCACTATAAATCCGCGTGAAGATTCCACAAATGCTTTAGATTCTCAAATAAGTATCCCCCCTACATACAAGCAAGAATAAGCTTATACTACTGTCTTAGGATCAGAGCTGTTTTTTAATTATTTTGTTGTTTATTATATTACAGTGTAGCCCTTTAGTGGCAACTCAATAATACAATATAGCCCATTAATTTTTTTAAAAAAATATAATAATAATATACAGTATGTGTCAGCTAAAGTCAGTTTCCATCCCCTATAATTTATGATCGACAACAGTTATAGTCATAACAGTGAGGTCTACAAATAGTAAAGTTGCCATGTGCTAGTCAAGAAAATTGCTTGCAGCACCAATTGGTGGATATATTTGAAATTAGCGTTCTAACTCCAAACCAGTACGAGATACTTGAAAAAAAATCAAATACAAGGATGAACCACGTTATCTATTTAGTAAAAGAAGGCAACTTCCGTGAAGTAATACAAAAAAGAGAAGACATAAAATGCATATTTATTTGTTTCGGAACTCCTAAAATTGGAACGTGATATAACGCAGAAGGGAGAAAAGTTGTCACACTTTTGATTTTATGAATGATTCAACTTCATTAGGAACTGCTTGAAGGCCTAGCCAACGTTTCTTGTTGACATCGTACTGATTGATGAGGCATACTATACGCGTAACACTGTGCCATTGTTTCTCAAACTGTGGGGCGTGCCCCGCTGGGGGGCCGCGGTAACTCTGCGAGGAGGGCGCGAGCATATTGAAAATAAAAGGTTTAAAAAATATTTTTTTGGAATGAAGTAAAACAAAATGCTTTCTGACATAATAAAAAATACATATTTACACTGATATAATTTATTTTTATCATCTAGTCATCATCAAAAATAAAAGATTCCACTTCAAACGCTCATTAGCCATCTTTGATTCTATAACCAAATTAAAATAAATATTTTGTTTGCTTTGCGGTCAATATGAGAAAGATGAGATTTCTTTTTAAGTTTCTTTTAACGATATAAAACGATGAGAGATTTTTTTATTACGTTTCTTTTAACCTAAAATATTACTTTAGCTGACCTTCAAACTTACTGGTATGGTTATCTCCATCTTTTTTTAGGGAAGTTGTAAATATATGTAATAAATATTTCTGTTTTTCATCTTTTTCCATGTGAAAGAGTTTTATGATATATGGATAAGCATGAGTATTCTGAAACATATAATGCATAATGAAAACCGTTTTACACAATTATTTTTTAAAACATGCAACACTTTCCCCATGAACCATTTTGTGGTTTTGATTGCTGTGTTGTACAACTTATTATGGCTTATACATGTAAATAAATGGCTTATACATGTAAAACAATTAAAAAAATGGGCATCTGTGATCCCTATTGAAGGAAGTTGAAACTTATCAAGCAATTGAAGAACCTACTGAAATAGTGCATATTAATAAAGATATAGCGAAAGTAAATATCAGAAAAGCGTTAGACATGAAACGTATGAGTTTATTTGAAATTTTCAAATGCTGCCTAAAGATCTCTATGAAGAAAACTATGATGCAATAATGTAGCACTTCACGTTGTCAAAAAAGACACAAGGAAGAAAAGGTTCAAAATGCTATCTGTAGATCATCAAACAACAGCAAAAATACAAAAAGGTGCAAAATATGACTGTTTAGCTGAACAATAACGTTCCTGTGTTGTTAGCGAAAAGTGTCTGTGATTTATGTCCTTTATTAAGGACACGCACATTTGGAACATTTTCTTTAGTTTTATTGGATTTTTTCTCAAATTTTCTACGAAAAATTGAAAAGTCCTTGAAAGTAGGTGTAAGTATATTTTCTCTTAATTAAATTATTCACTGGAATTGTGGTTTGTATCATGTATAGTAAAAATAACTATAAAATAAATTATAGTCTTAAAACAAACTAAAAAACACGCTTTCATAATGAATCGAACTAAAAAAAAAAAAAAAAAAAAAAAAACATTACTTAAAAGTAACATATACAAAATTTAATACTTATCTTGTTAATTTGTACGGTTTATAATTATGATCGTATTCTAGCTTTAGCGCCTTATTATTGCATTCAATACATTATTATTTTTAGTGGATGGCGCGATAAAAGTTATGATTGAAAATTGGGTCGCCAGTAGTTAAAGTTTGAGAACCACTGCGCTAAGTCAATTAGCAGAGCCTTCATTTCTGGTCGGCTGAATAATCGTAGATGTGTTGTCGAAGTTTGAAGTTAAGTTCACTGGTCGGTAAATGTCAGGTATGGAATATTCAAAACCAGACTGATTGGCCTGTTATTTTATGAGGACACGTTAACGTTATCCCGATACGTGTTATTACTGAAGGACATACTATCCGATTTTCTAAAGGATTAGTCGTTGAGTGACCTCCTGAATGTATTGTTACAACACGACAGCGCCTCGCGTATAAGTTATCAAAGTACAAGTATCAAGTCACACAGTGCATTCGAGTGACATTCCAGCAACAAGGCATAGGTAATGATTGTTGAGTTGGATGCCATGTACGGTCACCTGATATGAACCCATTGAAGTTTCTTTTGTTGGGACACATAAAAAAAGAGTATACAGAACCCCTTCATCAATACTGCAGGAACTTCGAAACCGAATAACGGATACATGTGCCAACGCGTCCCGTGTCATGTGGAAGAAAGTGCAACGGTAAATGCAAACCCGTGTCCAGATGTGTATTGTTGCTGGAGGACTTTATTTAAGCATGGCACATAAACGAGTCTTATTTTCCGGGAAGCGCAGTTTTGTTCAAAGCTATCAAGCAAATGCTTGTCTTGTACATTTCATTTGTACCACTTTTGTGCCGAAGATATTTTTTTTTGTAATAAATCGATGATGATAAACAACTTTGTAATTGACTTTTTCATGAATCTCGTACTGTTTTCGAGATAAGAACACTGCCTAATTTATCCACCAGATGGCGCTGTAAGCAATGGTTTTTTAGTCTAGTGCATGGCAACTTTACTGTACATAGATCCCACTATTATGACTATAAATATTGCCGTTCATAAATTTTTGGGGGTTTAACGGACTTTAGCGGGCACACTGTATAAGTATTTGTTTTTTTAATAAGTACTATATAATACAATTGTACAGGGTAATAATTTGATGAAATAATTAACATTTAGGACATATTTAAGATACATAGTCAACTCTTCCTAAAAAGAGATTCCTTTTTTTATTTATTTCAAAGTAACATTTTAAAGTGCAATTTTAATCAGCATAATCCACCTGAGGTAATAAGAACGTACAAAGTTGGGAAAAAGCTTTACAGTAGAAACATCTGTGTGCTTAACAAAACATTAAAACTAAATAAATCCTAACAATACCTATATCTATTACTTAATTGTAATTTAACGCAATTTTTAACTAGATTAAGTATCTTAGAAGCCAATAGCTATTTCCGTGAGTTTTTGTGGTGAAATAGTTTCTTGCAGAGTTTTTCTAAGATTTCTTTCGATTGTCTTCTAGCGGTCGTGACTGCTGTTTTATCACTCAATACTTTGGCACTCCTTGCCCTTGAAATTTTAGGTTCTCCATCTGTTTCCATCCGTCTTAGGTAACCAACAGTAGAATCTATGCTTTCAAGTAAGGATCTGTCGTCTTCATTTCTTGCATGCAACCAACCATTTATTCTGTGAGGCTTCTCGCTATAAGGAGTATTTGTTCCTGTGTTGTTGGGTCTGAAACGTTCTTCCATTCTTCTACTAGCAAATTTCCTCCTCCTTCTGAAAGATTTATGATATTATAAAGTAAACCTTAAATGTGTTAGCTAATTTTACTGAAAATAGGTCGTGTGTGTGGCAGGTTATGTATAACTTGACAATCAGTCATAATGCTATAAACTCTTTTCAGATTCTAATCAAACACAAGACGAAATTATACCATTTATATTTTTCAAAAACATGAGTACGAACATGATAAAAAATAAAGAAGAAAATATTAGACGCTTAGTACTGTATACGAAATCAAACTTTAAAGAAAAAAAATTAAAACTTATGGCTTTGCATTAAAAATAGAGTAATTATCAACGCCTACGTTGAAGAATAAATATTTGTATTAGGCAAGGAAATACGAATTTTTGACTCACAAGACTGGAATAAGGCTGTGTTAAGAAACAAAAATGCACTTTTATGAAAAGATTTCGATCATCCTTTGTCAAGACAAACGTTGTAGAATCCATCAGAGAACAATATCTTAATCAAACAGTTAAGCCCCTTAAAAGAAATGAAAAATTCCAAAAAATGCATATCAATGCTACAGATATAATTATGATTTTTAATCAAACGTTCACAGGCAGTACTGGTGTGTTAAAAAATCTTCCCTCATGCCATAATTCTAAGCTGACCATTTTGTTTTTCAAGAAAATAATATAGCAGGTTTAGGAATAGGTAATATAGCATATAGATAGAATGTATATAAAATCTAGATATAATATTTAATAGAATATAGCATCTGGAGAATTATAATTCTCCAGATGAAAATTCTTTGAAACATTTGTGGAGCATTATGAAGCATTATGTAAGAAAGATATACTCCTCAATTCAAATAAAAATAAAGGAGAATGTCGTAAGAATTTGGTTTTGAGATAATGACGTAAGAAATTTGTGTTCTAAATTAATAAAATTCATACTGAAACATGTACAGGACATTATTCAAGCTAGTGAAGAATATATTTTCTACTAAATGTTATGCTATATATATACAAAAGTAGTTATAAATAATTTAAATATATCTATATTTTTCCCGTCAGGGTTAATTTGTATAGTAATATATTTTAAATATATTTCAGAGTCAGGGAGTTTTAAAATAATGTACTATTAAAATTCAATGTGTGGCGAATTAAAATTTATGACAAACGTAAAATTTTGTGGCATTGAAATACGATTTCAGTTTCATATAAAAGGAGCATTTTAAATACTCAAAATATCTTTAGAAAAAATTAAGATAATGAAAAGAAGAGTTACGGAAAGTCTCTTATTGAAAAAGATTCAAGACAATTATAAGAACTAGTTCATTGGACTAATTATTTTTGCTGTTGACAGATAAATCCTTATAACATTTTTATCAATTGATTTCTTTTTTTGTTAATTTGGTAGTTTTTAATTTTGCCTCATAAATATTTATATGAAATTAAGTGTTATTTCATACATTTAATAATTCAGTGAAAACAATAAAATAGTAAGCGAAACTTAATTGTGTCATAAAAAAGGGCCTTGAATATTTATAGAGCAATACTTAATCCTCTTTGAAAAAATTAAAAGTGCATTTTAAGGTATGTCATTAATGTTTTTGATAGGTATTCTCGCGATTATTTATCTATCCTCGATTATTCATCTGCAGCAAATATAAACGCAAGAGCCCATTGGATGAGTGGTTGCGTATGGCGCAAGTCCGGATCTCAAGCCCCGGGCTGTTCAAGGTCGACTCAGCCTTTTATCCCTTCAATAGATTAATAAATGAGTACCAAGTTTGCTTGAGAACTAAACACTGGGGGTTTGGTGTCAGACTGACCACCGGTTAGTAATGTCTGCTCATGCACCTTAGTGATGAAGGTCACGAAGAGGGAGATGAGCCCTTTAGATATTCGCCCTCATGGGCTGTTGCGCCACTGAGTTTAGTTTAATTATAAGCGTAAAAGGTGAAAAATATGTAGAAATAGAAAATAATAAGGAATATTAATTTTTTATTTTTCACATTTTCTAGCTATTTCGTCTTCTACCTTAGGAAAAATTGATTCTTTTACCATTTAAGTATTTTTTACTCCGAACCGAAGAAAACATTAAGGTATTGTTCAGCTATAAATTGGAGTGAACTAAGTAATTGAGCCTCATGTCATAGTTCAAATTGAGTTTGAATTAATAGAAAGCATAAATATATTTGCAAATAAGTATTCATATATTGTAAATGATAAAAGGATTCTTGTATGTTCGTTTTCAAGAAATTCTCTACTGCTTATATTTCATTCTATGTTTCTGTGTATAAATCAAGCAATTCAATGAATGAATCGAATACTGAATTCTAAATTGAGCTTATTTTTTGAGATCCTCAAAATATTGTTTTTGAGCAAACTTTGAATTTAATACATAATATTTCTCTACCTGATATTTTAAAAGGAGAACTGTTAATCCTCAACCCTTTCCTAATTATGCGGCAGTTGAGTATTTAATCAACAGATGTATCACTATCATTTTGAACTCAAAATCGAACTAAAAGCACAATGCAGAGTTAGAGATCAAAATATTAAGAGGGCTTTTGATACTGAACAACGAAGTTTCATTATATAACTGAGATTAGCTGAATAATTAATTTGAGTATAATGCTTTTTAAATAATTGAAATGTATGAATATCTAAAAACTTAATGAAAATTATAAAATACTCTATATTTAACCATTCAACGTAGAAAAATTAGGAGGAATGGTATTCAAAGATTGTAAAAAAAATTTTGTATACTTATAAAAGGTTAAACTTTTTAGATGCGTTAATAATTTTATTTAATATATATGATTGAATGTATATAGTACTATGCACTGCAAATAATATGTAATTTGACGTGAAAAGTAAAGCAGTAATTTTTTTTAAAATGTCAAAATTTAATTAGAAGTAGACATTTTAGTATCAAATTGATGCAACAAGTAATATAAAAATACTTTTAAATCAATTCCTACTTAGGTAAAAACATGATTTCAGTTAATTTTTATTAAATAGTTACAATTAATATAAATATGTATATACATATGACAGAATCACTACATTAAGTGACAAAATAGAAAGTGATTTTCCTTGATATTTTCCATTTTCCTTTCTATATATTGTATTGGACTTTTTTTTGTTTGTCACTACTTATTCATTAATTAAAATTAATTATTCTAATAAAATAGCATAGTCAAAAATAAATCACATTTTCAGAAATTAGACCATCCCAGGTGTGATTCGAACCGACGACCTTGTCCAACGCTACAGGGACACAACGAACGATTTTCCTTTTTTTATATATGCTGCTGGACTATTATTTTTGTTACTATTTATTCATTAATTAAATAGAATTAATGAATTAATATTGGAAAAAAACTGTATTAACATCAAATGTCATCCAGTACAAATTTTTAAAGAAAATGTATTTGAAATTGAATAGATGAATAGAAAATATTTTATTAACGATTCAAAATTTAAACAAGATATATATATATATAAGAAGAGAGTGAACTAATAATAGAAATTGAAAAATGAACATATAATATTAAGAAAGGAATCAGAGTAATTAAATTCCTCTGATATTTTCCTAAAGTTTGAATTATAAAATTTTATAATGTTTAGCATTGATGTCATGATTATGCCACAATAAATCTATTAGATAAAACATGAAAACTTACATAGTTTCTAAGATATTCGGGTTTTCTAAGAACATCTCTTCTATTTCTTCACCATCTTCTCCTACAACATAAGAATGAAAGTTTTCAACAGTAGCTTCTAAAGTGAAGGTCGTTTTGCAGTTTTGATTTCCTTCTTCCAATCCTTTTGTTGATAAGGGAGATTTCAAAATGACGCAAGGGTGATGAACGCATCTCTTAGGTTCATAAAGAAATGTTTCTATTTCTTCTCTGAACTGAACTTTTTTTGGAACAGAGTCCTTATCGTTCAATAATATACTTCCCTTCTTATTATCTTCTGAAGGATTTTCAGACTGTGCAACGATACTGTTACATATATTACAAAATGGTATCGGTTCGTTCTCAAAAGAAACACCATACTCTTTTTCCTTTAAATCGGATATTGCTGCATTGATAGCATTGGGAAAGCAAGACGAATTTATTTGTGATTCTCCTCTATCATGTGATGTATAGGTTGTAATCAAGGAAGCATTATTTCTGATGTCTGAAATTAGGCTTCTTTCTTGTTGAGAGGACTCGTTTACAATATTGATTTCTCGATTGTCAGTTTGAACGGCTTTAGATTCCTTATCTTGTTCCGATGAAGGTATTTCTAGTAAAGTCGTAGGTTGGCAGATATTCTTAAAGTCGAGTCTATTTAAAAGATTGTTTGTGTTATTTCCCCCTATATTAAAAAATATTTTTTCGGGAGAAAAGCTTTGCGATGGTTCAAAAGAATATTCAATTTTAGATTTTCTGCAGTTGTCGCTTGCATTTTTAATTTCCGAAGAAGATTCTCTAGTAAATTTAATGCTTTTAAATGAAGGGGGCTCTGATTTTTCTGTAGACAGATCAGATGTCAGCAAATCAGATGTGACGGAGATGGTTTCCTCACTTAGATCATCAAATAGAGTCAAATGATGCATTTTTTTATCTTTACCGTCCGAGAAATCAATTAAATTATTTCTAATTTTAAGCGTTTCTTGGACTGCCTCTAAGTTAGACATTTCTTTATTAAAATCCAAGTTCAGGCTTTCAATTGAAATTGAAGAAACAGGCATATTATATTTGAAAATTATGTAATTCCAAGCATCGATAACTGTTTCAAATATGATCTCTAGAGCATTTGCTGAAAAAAATAAGACTTGTTAGATTGTTCATTTTGAAATATGGACTTTTGAAAAAATAATTGTAATGGGAGTACTAAATTGTTGTATAATATTCATTATGTGATATATATATATATATATATATATATATATATATATATATATATATAATATATAAGTTATGTGGGTATGTATGTGTAAAAAACGGGTTCTTCATATATTTTTCTGGTCTAAAGACATTAGGAAGGCATGTTGATGCAGTGTATTTATTTACTGTGATTCTCGGCGACACATTTTAAAATAAAACTTATGCCCTAACACAGAAAAGCGGTAGATACAGCACATAAGCAAAGTTCCTGACGGACAACAGCATTATCCTTCTCAATTCCATCCCCACATTTAGCTTATTATTTATATCAAACGGTCTAATAACCTGTTTTTTAATCTCAGTACGTTAATTGGTTGATCCAATAGTGATGTAATATTACGTCAGTTCGAAACAAATGATTTTAAAAAATAAAGCTACAAATTGTGTTACTTAAAATAATTAAGTATTACTCAATGTTTGTGAGAGTTTAGGACCCAAATGAGAGAATTGAAGAGCATCCTACTTGAGAGAATTGAGATAGAGAACAACAACATTCCCCTTCCCTTCAACCAGAATTCATTTTCAGTGAGCCCTGATAGAAGCAAACTATTGATGCAACGCTCCGTTAAACATTTAAAGTTTTAGCAATAACCCAGTAACCTAGAATTGAATTTAGCGTGCATCATGACTAAAATTAAAATTAAATAATTTACTAGAATGTAAAACTCAACATGTGACGGGGCTTTACAAGAATTTCTACTAATCCTTTTGGGAATTTTTGGGCAAGCAATAGTGTTATTTCACAGCCATCCCTCTCAAGAAGAAACCATGGTATGCAGAATAGCTAGTATATATATCAGGAATGGCGAACCACTGACATCATGCCATTCATGGCATGCAGCACAATATTTTGGGCACGCTACCGATCAAAACGAACAATCGCGAATGATTCTTTAAATCAAGGAATTTTCAGTGAGATTTTCTCAGTTCAAAGAATTATCGGAAACGCCCAATTTTATTGTGCACCCTAACGTAACACGTGACATCATTTAATAAACTGGACTTGGCCCAATTCGATTGATTAGAAATTGAAGAATTTGAAGTGCAACTGACTGATTTCCAGCCAAGTTAAATATGGATTCAAAAATTTATTGAAACAAGGAAAAAGTTGGAATGGATAAAAACAGAAAAATTAACAAGCAATATAAGTAAAAAAGCCAGTAACGAGATTTTCGAAACATTAAATTCGATTTCAGATACGTTTAACTGTTTGAAGAAGTTGATTCATGCTATTTTGACCATATTTTCGTAGATGAATAATACTAAAGACAAGCTTAGAAACCATTTGGCATATCACTCCAATTCAGCATGCATTCTGTGCTAAAAGTAAAATCTTACCCAATCCTAATATAACTTATTTGTCATCTAATTTGCAACAGACGAAGTCACACCAATGTTATTTTATATAATTTCAACTACGTGTTTAAATAAAACACATATTTATTACTATAAAATACAACATGTATTTTTCTGTAGTAAATAAAGAGTTTTGTGTTGTTAGTATTTGGTTTTATTATTATCCAATAATCACAAGTCAAAATTATTTGACGGCACACCTGTACCTCATCAAGCATTTCTTTAGAAAAAATGTCACGTTGATCCATATAAAGGTTCGCCCCCTGATATATATGATTGAAGTTTAATAATCGTTAGGTAGAAGGAAAAGGAGCTGAGTCGCTGAACGCAGAGCTGTTCAGGTAAGGATGCCACGTGACTAAAGGTCGGACTTTAACTATTAGAATAAATTAAGGAAGTTAGGATTTTTAGGAATACATTGAGTTAAGTTAAGATATTCAGATTTCGTGACTTTATTCACATAGGGATTGAGCTCCTGTTATATCACTCTAGAGTTTCCCTTTATACTTTGCTTGTCTTGGAATATTACCTTAGGCCATAATAAATTAGATTTATCATGGTTAGTCTGAGTCATCAATCTTTACTTTCCACATACTTAGATCGATTATATGGGGAGGAGGCTTCTCCAGGGGGAAGGCCATTACAAACATGTTAAGTTAAACATTGAATTTATTATTGAATTCTACTAGAAGTTACATGTTACAAGAAAATAAACAACTTATCTGTGAGTTAGGAGGAGTGTGATAGGAGGCTCTGTCGAGGTAGGTCTTGGATCTTTCGCTTTACTAGAGTAACAGGGTCCACATCCAAAATCCTCCAGAATTTTGAATGCAGCCCATTATAAAGTCTAACGTTTTAAACCAATATTCCGGGGCAGCACTTTTTTCTGCAATTGCTGCAAATTCTATGTTTGGGTAGACGCTACCACGGAGTGTTACAATTTAGAAATTTTATGGGTCCAACAACACAAAGGGGGCAAAGACACACTCTTCTTAAAGAATGCACCAACATCCGGTAAACAGGGTAAATCTCAAAATTACGCATGAACAGGAATTATATATGTTTCCAATGAGCCTCTAATCACTATTGATGAAGATACCTTACTTTGCTAATTTTACATGCTTTCTTTCATATTTATATAAACAATAATTAAAATCTCAATAATGATATAATGCTTTTAAAAATGTTATTATGGATAGATAAATGGTTTGAGTTAACATAAGAACTTGAAATGGTGGCTTGAATCATAATTGTTGAAAAGTACAATACATGCTTATTTAACGATATCAGGCTTAAAAATATAAATTTCGCATAACCATGTAAAAGCTATAAGACTTAATACGTGACCTATTCAGAGGAACGATAAAGGTTTTTATTACCCTCTTGCTACCTAACGATAGAGTATAAAAACCATGAGCAAAAGAAAATTCATGCTAGACTGGTTATACAAACAAGGATATTGTTTGAATTTAAAACTGCAACTTTTTTTTTCTTCTCAACAAATTAAAGTATCCGACTACGTTTGGAACCGTGATTTTTTCCAAAAGCATATAAATAGATAATATTTATGATACTTAGTGTCACTTAAATTAGAATACATGTTTAGAACTGTTTTAAGAATATTATTACAATAAAAAAACTATTTAAGTACAATATTTTGACAAAAAATGAACATAGAATGGACCCATTTTCAAAATATTCTCCTTTTGTGAAAAATGCTTCTATTATAATAATATTTTGCCTGTATATAGCTCAGACCTCTGTACAGAGGCTCAACTAGAATTTTTGAAATATATCTTAGAAGTGGATTTATCCATATTTTACGACAACAGAGTGGAAAAATTTTAAGAAAAAGAACGCTGATAATTATTTCAAATGATTCTAACTCTGAAAATAATGTGAATTTTTCAAAAATCATAGTTTGACCTCTTTAAAGAAGCCTAAGATATATACAGGCAAAATATTATTATAAAAGAATCATTTTTCACAAAAGGAGAACATTTTGAAAAAAAAGGTTATTCTAAGTTAATTTTTAGAGGAAATATTGTATTTATTTAAATAACTTTTTTTGTCAAAATGTCCTCAAAACATCTTTATAGATGTATTCTAATCTGAGTGATACTAAATATCATGAAAAGTATCCATTTATGCGTCTTTTTAAACTCACGTCTCCGAACGTAGTCGGAAACCTTAAGGCATTGTGTTTGTCTATTTCATAATTTACATCTGAATATTTATTTAAAAGTTTTTAAAAGTCAATAATCAAAGACATAATTTACGTTTGTTTGGGTAGTAAAATGCTACAGAAATAATATCACCAGGTTTCTATTTTGATTCAGCAAATCTTTCATCATGTTGGAATTTATTTTGTTTTGATATTTTCATTAATTCTTCTTGATTCTAATTCGTGTGCTTTTCGACTGAATGATATTAAGAACTTTGGAATTTAAAGAAAATTTAAAAGGTACGTGTATAGGCCTACGGGTACTGGGATAATAGCCTTTGTTGCTCCAAATCCCACATAAATATATTAATGTAAAGGTACATGATAAGACATAAAGAACGCAAGATGGAATTCCTTTGTTGAATGAGGGGTGAATTATTACATTCATCAATACATCAATTAATCTTCAGGATATGTATGTACGTATATATTGTAAAGCAGAATCATTTGAAGTCATTAAAAAATTATTGGTACAATAATTAGAAGTGTTTGTAAAACAATTTTTAGCATGTGTGAAATATTACATATAATTAGTCTGTGGGCTCACCTATAAATGTTTCACTCAACCAGAAAGCTATGTAATTCATAACAGGATTCATTCTTGAAAACTTGGTAATTCAATGACGAATTTTGAAAATACGATTTATACTAAAAAAATTTTTGATCCTTTACGCGAATTATTTAAATGCTTATTTCAAGAAAAGAACTTTCTGAAATTTTGAATTAAATTAAAATGTTTTATATTGCTTTGTTGTTTTTCTAAAGGATATATTCTTTAACAATTAAAAATCTTATTAACAATATATATATACAACAAAAGAATAAATGCCTTTTGTTGAATAACGTAACTGAAAAATCATAAAATTTACTCTATCTGTTTAAAGGAAAATAAGATTTTTCATTTTTTCAGCAGAACACATGTAGTTAATAATACTTACATGTAGCATTTGTTTACAGAAATTTATTAAATTTATTAATCCTTTGTCAATGTTCACACAAAACAACGTTAAAATGTAGAATAGGTGGTCCCTTGGCGAAGAAAATTTTCTGGATACCAGAATCAATCGCCACACTAAGAAGATATTCCGAGAGTAATGAAGCGAAGTCGAAGTAATAAGGGGCCGAATTCATTCTGGCATCCATTCATTCTGGATGGATAAAAATAGCCAATTCAAAACGGCCACCTGTTCTTTACTTTATTCCAAAACAATGTTTCGGTCATATGCAATTTTGTTTAATATTAACCAATTCGAAAAGTATAACATTCAAGTCAAACATAAAGATCTAAGAATACAGCTTCAGGTATTTATCATCAGTTTCTAGTTTCTTGAAAGGAACTAGATTGATCTTCATGTTATTAATGCTTTTTAAGAGTAAAATATACTATGACGTCTATGTGAATATTGTAATTTAATTAAATTGAAATAATCTATTCGTTCATATAAAGATGCTTGGGAAACGATAACACAACGTAGCTATTTTGAAACAAATAGTAAGTATGTTACGTAGATATGTATAGTAATAATAATACAATGTATATATTGTGATAAATATAATAATTTTATAAATATTGTAGATGTAAATATGTTACGTAAGATTTTATGCAATCAGTCTCAAAGAGCAATACAGTTCTTCGGGAGGGAGCGATGGAAATTTAATGTCGGAAAACAATCTTTGAAATACAACAGATCTATATTCACAGAATCTCAAAAGCCCTTCACACTTTCCATTGAGTCCAGAAACTACTATCAGCGTCTAAAATACAAGCATGTTAAGCTTGTATTTAGACGCTGGGGACAAGAGCTTGCTTGTATAAGCATACAAGCAAACCCTCGTTCTTCCTACTCAACAACCGAAGTAATAACTAATCACTGGTCGTCTCTTCAACGGTCAAAACAAGACTGCTCAGTTTCGGTTTTTACAATGGTTGTCAAGTCGCTAACATGGTCGCATAAAATGATACCAAATAGGCTGTACCGCCAAGTTTTTATTGATTTATCATTATAATGTAAACAACGGCATTGCTTGCGAATATTACAATTTTAACAGAAAATAAATACAACATAACGTAATGTTAAAGTGGTACACAACAAGATGTACGTAAAATTGTATTTGCATGATGAAATGCAATTATTGGCATTTTATTAAATAACGTTTGTAACATTATTCTAAAACGTTTTGATCAATGCCAATAATTGCAGAATCCATTTCAATTCACATGATACTGATAAACGAATAGAGTGATTTCTTTTTTGGAAAAGTGATTACGCAAAAAGAAATTCAAATGTATTGAATTTTGTTATGATATAGCATTTTCCGTCCATACTTTGTATGGCGACGTCTGAATTTATTCATTTTCCATGTGAATTTCACGCCGTATTCAATTTTGAAAGAGAAAATGAACCACACGAATATGTATGGATCTAGCATATATATGAACCTAACTATCTAATTATCTAGCTTTCTATTAGTCAATATTTGTACGCTTGTGAGCAAACCTGAAGTAACTTTTGTGTCATAATTCTGAAAAAATGGATTGGGTGACATGAAATTCACACGAGAGAGGCACAATGTAGTATTTAAAGGTCGGCGAAATCATAGCAGCTAAGAAATGAATTTTACACCTACTTTATAAAACAAAGCAAAGGAAGGTTTTATTCACAAAATTTCGTTAGTAAAAAATATAATTTGCCTAGCCATGAGGAAAAACAACAAAACAAATTTTCTCAGTGAAGAGTTTTACCACCCTTTCTCTTGTTACATTTCTATTGATTACTTTTTCACTAGCACGTCCACCGTTGTCAGTTTGACACCGGAGTGTGTTTACTTTGTTCTCCTTTCCGCATTTTTGTAGGGAATTTGAAAATTTTTCATGACTTTTATCCTGGTGATTAAACAGAAAATGTTTTGTGGTTCTAGGTTCATTAGGAGTGATATTTCAACTAAATTTTCCTAGAACGTCCTCTGGTGTCATTTTGACACCAAGGCAATTTATCATTTTAAAAAGCTGTCGTTCAACAAAATATAGTCCATTATAAGTAGATACTGTTAGTAAAACAAACTTCTCAAAGTTCTAACACACTTTTTTACCTTGAATACAGTGCTATTGAATTCACAGTGTAAATGAATCAATTATTTTAAAATTGTTGTGTCTAAGTATTTCCTTACATAGTATTTGCTTACCTGCTCATAAAAAAATTATCGATTTCCGAACTTAGTGAGGAGCAGACACCAAGAAATGATGGCTCTTAGAAAAGGTCTAAACCTGATGAAATTGTTAATTTGTTGCGAGAGCTTTGTGAGAATGAATTGGCTCTAATTTAGATTCCGATGAAGACATAAGATTGAATGAAAGTGACTGCGAAGTATCTGAAGAAAGTGCAGATACAATTGATAATATTCCAGTAAATCTTGATATATGCATATGTCGCTAGAGATAGCACAGAATGGATACCGCAAAATAGTAATGTTCCTGACAGATTTACGACTCAAAATGTTTTGCGACATAGCAGTGGTCCAACAAGCTTCGCAAAAACATAATTTTAAAGTTAGTTTTTTTATGATATAAAGGGACATAATATATGATGATTACATGAGATAATATTAAAAAGTCTTGAAATTAAACCCTGCTGAGTCCTGTAATTATTTAGTTAAAACAATTATTTTATATATTTTATATCGTGGTCTCAAAATGACAACGGTGGACATTTAAGGGTAATCGAAATCCCGAATGTTTTAGTGTTATTTTAGTGGATTTATGGCAATTTAGTGTATTATTGTTTGTATGTATACACATTCATATCAACCATCTATGTGTAGTATCTACCATATTCACATTTAGCACATTTCAACCTCTCTGCGTGTGTTTTCCGAGAGATACATTAATATTTAATCTACGTCACTGTTCCTTTTTGACTATGTAATTCTATATATTTAGATATTGATAGTTAAGAAATGGTTTATATTAATAACGTGTAAAGATTTTTGTTTTAAGAACCAAATATTTGTCAAAGCATAAAATGCAGGTTAAAAGATTTTTTAGTAAGAAGTTTCATTGCGCTATCACAAAGCGAAGCACGGGGAATACAAGCTGAACATCACAAACACGGATAGATAAAAAGGCTTCCACCCTAGTTACTGTAGATGAAACTACAAAATCTGCTTTCAGCTTTGTGAACCTAGTTTCAAAAAGGAACATTATACAAATTTCTATCTCAGCTGATTGGTTGAAAGTTGACCTCATTTAGTCCAATGACTCCGAGAAAAGATCAGATGCGTAGTAGTTAAAATTATAGTTAACAAAAATGTTTGAGATTCTGAGATCTATTAATGCGATGTCCTTAGGAATTTTGGTCTGAAAACGATTTAATGGAAGAAACGTTTGAAAAAACCGCACACACACTGACTATATATATTTGTAAAAATATGCATCGAGAAACATTTCCTAATTAATAAAAAACTGTTTTATTTAAAAAAAATGTTCAATGTAACAAAATTTAGACATGCATAAAATACTGAATTCATAACTTTTAATCTCAAAGAAGTCATGAAGACAGAAAAATTTAATGCTTGGATGATGTATTACGTTTTTTATTTAATTTATTTAATGTGCTTGAAAGGACTTTTTATAGAGGAAATGCGCGAGTAAGACTTTATCTACTTTCGACATTTAGTTTACAGATAAAGGTATTTTATCCTGAAATATCTGAGAGAAAAATTAATCTAAATAAAAGGAAAAAATAATCTCTTGAAGAATTTCCAGTTTACGCTGCATTGAAGGAAATGAAAAGTCGTAAAACTTCGAAAACAGTAGCCTGGGAAATGTTGTTATGCTCAAAGTTAGGGAGTACTATAAAAACATTTAAGTAGGTAGTTAAACATTTTTCAATGAGAGATATTCATTAAAGTAATGAAATGTAAATCAACCTACCATATTTTGTTCATTTTATACTCGAACATCTCAGTTTTATGGGGTTATTTCCCTGAATTTAAGGAAAAAGTTACGGTGCTATGAATGTTAAACTGCTAGGTTTTTAAACAGATTTTGTGTATTATTATCTTCAAAAAGTGTTAATTAAGGTATTATAGTGATTGTAGTGATTTATCAATATTGAAACAATTATTATTTAAAGTACGAATATATATTTTTATATACAAGTCAAATATTTTTTTTAAAATTCCATTTTCAAGTTTTAATAAAGTTTCGAGTTTAACTTAAAAATTAAATGTCATCTGTTTAAGTATTCAAAAAATGTTAAAATAATATAAATCACATGCACACACACAATAATACACTCATTGTTTTATTTTGTTTTAACATTTCTCGAATAATATACGAATATTTCTACTAGTAAAATTAGTAGTAAAAGCATTTTGAATATCTTCATATAAACTGAATGTTAAAAATACTAAAAAAAAAAATATTACGAAAACACTTCTCATCGAATTATCATGAAATATCCTTGATTGTATTTAATGGAAAAGGTCATGATTTTCCTTTAAAATCATTTTGCAGTACTATAAAATTAGATCGTACCTCTTAAAACTTACATTTAAATTTAAGTAATAATAATAATAATTATTATTAAACAGAGTAGAAGTCTTTTTGTTTTAAATTAATTTAAGTGTTTAAAATCTTACAGTTAATCATTCTAGATTTTGTTTTCTTTTTGAATATAATACAATGAAATAGAGTACTAAGTGAGGAAGTTGTATAACATACAATGCACACACACACACAAAAGGAAAGAAACTGGATTCCAAGAAACATAGCAATTGAAGATACAGAAAAAGTGTTTGAAGTAAAATTGAGACCTATTATGCTTTTTAAAGCTGTCGCTGAAGTAGGCCATCGAGTTAGGGTTAAGCTGCTTTATAATACCACCTTCCCCGTACAGCATAAATTTTCGACATAATAGAAAAACAATACCCTTTTGAAAAATTAAGCAGTAAAATAAAATGAAACAAAAGTATATGAATATATATATATATATATATATATATATATATATATATAGATAGATAGATAGATAGATATGTGTATGTTAGTGTGTAGTAAAGATAATATTATGACCGTGTATAAGAAAATGGCGTATTATTATAATCTTAATAAACATTTTGTATTAAAGACTCTCTTTTTCTTATCAATTTTAAGCTCTTTATAAAAGCTATTGAAATGATCATGTGTGAATAACATTATACATTATTTAATTCCAATAAAATTCATGTAAAAATCAAAAATTTATATTTCTTCTAAAATTCAGCCACACACATAAACAACACATACATACAAAAAAACCATTTTATACCATTTTTTTTTTCTTTTTAGACACTTTCATTAGTGTGAAATGAATAGAAAACATATCTAATTAAATGGAAGAGATCATTTTTTTTCTTAATTGTACTTTTTGCCATTTAATTAAAAGCAAACCACTTTTTAAGGAACGAATATTTATCAAACAGTGTTTTTCATTTTAAATATTTTGAAAACGAAGATTCGAATTGGAAGGAAACAGAAATAAATTATTTACACGTTGGTACTATTTTTCTATCATGCACCAGTATGTACCTTTTTCGACCAGAATTAAATGAAAATAACTAAAAAAATTAAGAGATTTTTTTAAGGTTTGTTTTCTAATGATTTCACTATGTTTAATTCTTCGCATTGCTTGTGTATTGATTTGGTCATTTTACACTCAATTTGCTACTAAAATAATTTTTTAACGCTAGGAGGTGATTTTTTTGCAGGTGGATTTTTCGGTACTCTTAAAAATGAGGCTATTCATTAGGCTTATAAAAACAAGGTTATGTAAATTGTCATTATTTTTTACATAAATTTTGAATTTAAGAAATTTTATTTTTATAATAATAAAACAAGAATAAAATTTCTAAACAACACATAAAAATTTAAAGCAATCTATAACATTTTTCAGAATATAGTTTTTCAAGCATATAAATGGTAATTTACAGTACTAGATAAGATTGATTAAAAACTATATAAACATAGCAATTTTAAAACTTGAATTATAATACTTGAATCAAAATAGAAACTTTTATGTAAGTTAACTTGATGTCTTTAAAGAATTTTAAGTTTAATTTTATGTAAAACAGAGAGGCTAAAATGTTAACATATCTTAAAGTTATTTTCTCTCATTTCCTATCAAAACTCGGAGTCGTACCACAATGTTTGTAGCAACAATTTCAATATGTTAACGTTTATAAACACACTAAAATAATGGATTTAATTTTACAAGAGTATTTGTGATGATACGTGCGTTTGAAGATGAGAAAACTTAGGCTTTTTATATATATATATTTGGAATTATTATTATTATTATATATATATATATATATATATATATATATATATGTTATATTGTTTAATACTTTAAACTATATGATATAATATTATATGTGTGCATATATAAATAATATCTCTTTATATATATATATATAAATATGAATAAAATAACTTATTTATTTTTTAAAAGTTAATATGTAAATATATAAAGTGCATTTGATTTTTTTTAGATAATTAGGTAATAACAAGTTGGGCATATTCTGGTTTTCTGGGTGGCCGAGCCAAGTGGCATAGCTTGAACAGTTTCGGGAAAGCGTTCTAAAGGGATGGCTAACAAAGCATCAACTATATCTGTTCAGAATTCTGTATGGTTTGCTGGTGCTGTATGATGTTCTCTCACGCCTTTCTTCAAAACTTACCAAAGGTAATGAATATAATTTAAGTCTGGGCTTTAAGATGGTCCATTTATAACACAGAGAAACATCATCTTTTAACTGAGGGCAGTAGCTAACCGGTACATGTAAAAAGTGCAGTTGTCTTGCTATAATACTCCATTTCCATATGAATGACAGTAAACATAAACGGATGAAAGTCATTGATCAGCAACTCAACGTTCCAAATCGTATTGAGAGAGATTCGAAGAAGTAACAAAAGTCCCAAAACTTGCAACGAGACCCCCATAACCTTCTATAGCTCGAGCCTGGCATGTAGGATTCATGACTTCATTAGCCTGAAATCATATTTTCACTCTCCTTTTGCCATGAAATATTGGAATCGAGACTACTCACTTCATGCTACTTGATTCCAGTCATCTAGAATCCAGTATCTGTGTTCTTTTTCAAAGGAAAGATGTGTAGCTTAATTACTTACAATGAGTAATGGTACTTTTGTGGCCTTACGACTACGGAAGAGAAAGGTGCCTGACTATGAAAAAAAAAAATTATATGAGTTTCTGCGCTCCTGCATTTTGTACGAAATTGTTGTTTATTGAATGTATAGAATTAGCCTTCAGACTTGTGAAAAATCAGTTCATACTGTTCTTTAGTATGTTCTTTTACTTCAGTTTACTTTAATATCTGTCTCGATTTAAAAAAAAACTGTTCTGTTTATCTTGCTAGTAAGAAAACTGGATGAATCAGAGAAACAATATCTGTAATATTCTATAATGTCTTTAATTTTATCATTGAAATGTAATGTAAAATGAATGATAAATTATATTAAATGTAAAAAAAATATTTGAAGGCAAAGATCTTAAAAATGTCGTAAAATAAATCCTATAATTCATTAACCTGTATAATTATTCACACAATTAGCATCACTTCAAAACTTATAAAGTTTACCACAAAAACTTAACTTTTACAATAAGCATATTTTAAAAAGATAAAGCAATATTTGCTTTTTCTATATTTATCACTAAGTGATGTAATCAATTAGTCAAATAATTTTGTTTATTGAAAATTGATTGAATGTTTGTTAATGTTATATTCGGTTTAATTTTGTTTGATCTCTTTTGATTCATATATTCATGTAATTCTAGCAATACAATACTTAAGTAAAACGTGGTTTGTCTTATTGATTGTGATTCATTTGGGCTCAATTTCCTTATAACTAATCACATTTTGTGTAAGTAACATTTAACAGATCTGTCATCCTTTCTGAAATTTCGTATTTAGCGCTGGATTTTTAATTTTTTCTCCGTCTTGCTTAAAATCTGTTATAAAATAATTTATCTACTTCTGTCTATAATCTACATTACTTTTTATTCTTCTATGAAAATTCATTTTGAAAGGATACATGTGTTATTTGTTCTTAGAGAAAACTGGTAAAGAAAGATAATTCTAGGAACTAATTCAGTAATAACTTCTAGAATGAATTTGTTCATAAATTTGACTACATATACTGCTCATTTTACCGCGGAGGAATATATTTTCAGTAAAAAATAATACGTAAAAATAAGCATTTAAAAATGGCTAGCATAATTAAGTACATGAAGTGCAAACTTTATTGTACGGTAATAAAAAATAACAAAACAAATCATAGCAAAATAAAAATAAAAATGGAATCCGGTTACATGATTCATAGAAGAAATACACTCTGAAATTTAGTTAAACACTTAAAAACTTTTTATTTCATAATTCTTTGGAGGAAATCTACATGAAAACGGGAAATGGTATTTTAAAAATTTAATTTGGGTTGAAGAAAATACTAAAATACTTAAACATTATTTTTACATTCATATTTATACTTAGGTTGAGTTATAAAAGCTTATTATAAACCTTTAAGTTTATTTTAAGCAAGATTATTTAAACAGCAAAAATTTGCTTTGAAGAGCACATATAAGGTTAAAGAAACCCACCTGTATTTATCAAAGTTATTACTAGCAGAAGTTGGTAATAAGTTGGTATGAAGTAATATATAGTAAAAATTGCTTAACACTGACCTGAAGGGAGTGAAATATTTTTTCGTTTTAATAGAATTTCGTGTTAAAATATATTGCAACTCCCTACCCCCATATATCAACAAATTTAAGTTTATTAGAGTTTATTTTACTTTCATAGATATGAATATATGCAAATATATAATAAAAATCAATGAAACGAAAATATTCACAAGAACTTAAAGAAATTTAATACAAAATTTGCAAGTTTTTTGAAAGACAAAACATTTATTGAGATTTTGGAAAATAATCTTATATTTTTCTTTTCATTGTACTTTTTAGCATCAAATTGCCAACAAATTGTTTAAAATCGTTCATTTTTTATTCATTTCACCATTGAAATGTGTGTCTAAATAACTGAACTCTTTTCATGACGTTCCACATTTCAAATAGGATCTGCATTTTTCATTTATTTTTCATAGTCGGAATCTGCATAAATGATATTTTTTGAGCTTTGAACAAACACCAAAATGTGTTTGTTTACCATAATTGGGGCTGTACACACATTATCATCATCTACCGCAATGAACTTTTCAAATAATGCAATAGGACAGACCAACCCGGCTGGTATTTTTCGTATTTTGTACATTACCAGAAGGAAATCTTTTCGTGTTAAGCGATCTTCATCTCGTGGTAAGAGAAAAAATGCTTGAAAGTACATAATGATTTGTCGGGATCGTGGTATTATTTCATTTTAACCGATATTTCGCTTTAAAAATTTTCGCATTAAACGTATTTTACTGTAGTATCAAATTTTATTAAAAAAATAATATTTAAGTATTGAAAATAAACTATATATATATATATATATATATATAATCCAATATAAGAATTTTTTAATATATAATCATATACATATACATACACATATATATAAATTTATACACACATATACATATACATATAAACAAAAATATAAAAATAATCATATAGTTATAAACCTAAGATAACTAAAAGTAGGAAGTAGGCACACAGTATAAAGACAAATTCCTGGCCTTAGGAACCAGGATTGCAGGTTTAAACAAGTTTTGTGGCGTCAACCTTCACCTGTAATTTGTCATACTATGTACCAAGAGAAAAGGAAAGAGTTCTATACGTAAAATTTAATTATTAAGTCATTAAACAAGAATATATGAACATAAACATAACCTACTAAAACGGATTTGTAACGATGGCCGAGAGTGCATTATCGTGTTCCCGCCAAATAGGGAGAGCAGAACCGCATAAAGTTACTTGCGATACGATATAAGAAACGATTAATTGCGATACAATATACGATAATAAGAAATATATATATATATATATATATATATATATATATATATATATATATATATATATATATGAGAGAGAGAGAGATAGAGGTATACATTCAATATTTTGAATATATACCTTTATCAATTGCATTACTTCACGGATCTATTCTTTCTAAAGATGCTTTATAATTACTAAGAACTCATTATCTTATTAACACATATAATTAATTAACTTTTTATGCTCGTAATCATAAACAGGCGTAATTGATCCAGTATACTTGTTGAGACCTTAGGCTGTTATACTAATTTATTACCTTTGTAAATTTAAATTTTGCTTCCGTATTTTGAAATAATTTGATTGATCAAATACGTTCGACACGGTTTTAACAGCATTTCTAGCAAAAATATGTATTAAGGTATCACTTAAAATAACGGATTTGATTAAAAATATAGATTTTTTTTTATGTTCCCAAGATTTATTAAGTTATATTCTCTAAAGAATCCATTGCTTTTCAAAGCTCGTCTAACAAGCTCATTAAAAGTCCCATCTATCGACAATTTTGAGGAATCTACTGTTATTTCATGGATTTCCTTCTTTATATGTTTTAACTATTTATTGCATTTATTTTTGTATTAATTGTTACTGTATTTACCGTATGTATTTATGTGAAAGGAAAATGAGTGAGATTGAAGTTTCAAAAACTAGTGAAATCTATATTGCATAATTAAATTTCCTCCTTCATATTTTTTTCCTTTGAAAATATGTCAAATTACGGTTTTTAGTATATGTCAAATTTGCGTAAATAGGCGTTTAGTTTAATTATTCGTCCTTGTGATTTTTCAAACGTTTAAAAATACTTAAAAATACTATGTCATTAAGGTATCTGACTACGTTTGGAACCGTGATTTTAAAAAAAGCGCATAAATGCATAATTTTCCTGATATTTAGTGTCACTTAGATTAGAATAAAAGCATTAACTTGTTTTAAAGAGATTGTGACAAGAAAAATTTTTTAAATACAATATTTTGGCAAAAAAAATTACTTAAATAATCTTTTTTCAAAAGGTTCTCCTTTTATAAAAACTACTTCTATAATAATATATTTTGCTTATATAAAGTAAATACTTCTATAGAGAGTCTGAACTAGGATTATTGAAAAATTTACATTATTTTCAAAGTTACTACCAAATGAAATAATTATCGGTGTTTTTTTCTTAAAATTTCTTCCCTCTGTTGTAGTAAAATATGGATAATTCCACTTCTAAGAAGTATATTCCAAAAATTCTAGTTCAGCCTCTTTACAGAGATCTGAACTATGTTCAGACAAAATATTATTACAATCGAAGCATTTTTCGCAAAATGAGCATATATTGAAAATGGGTCATTCTATGTTCATTTTTTGTACTTAAATAATTTTTTATTGTAGTACTATTCTTAGAACAATATTTGATATACATTCTCTAATCTAAGTGACACTAAATATCATAAATATTATCCATTTATGCGCTTTTGGAAAATCACGGTTCCGAACGTAGTCGGATAACTTAAATGTACAGATCGAAATTTATGGAGCCATTTGGAGTTTTGTAAGATTAATATTATACTATCAAATTGTAAATTACTAGGGCATGGGGCATCTGGTACTGCTTTTTTTGCATTCAATACAATATGCATTAACAGATTTTATAAAACAAAGAAACCATGTTACAAAGGATCTGTTTAGGCTAAAAAAGTGTAATTTATTTGTTAGACAAAAAAAATAATAAATACTATTTGGAAAATTATATTCGTCAGGAAATGTCCACACTTGTCGTGAGTGCACAAATAAATTTTCATTGACTGAAAAATAAGTAGATAAAGTACACACATTCAAAAATTTAATTTCTAAAATATCTTTTAATCCGATCAGTATAGAAAATTTTTGAATTAAGTTTAATTTCTCCTTTGTTATTTTCTGTCTTACTTAAGTATACTTATCAGCCTTTGTAAAATTAAAATATAATTTTATATAATTGATGTAAAACAATTTTAAAACAAAGTAAAATTATATTGTTAATTTAATAAAGTGTACAGCACAGATCTGTCAAAATTATTATTGGAACAGTGTCTTCAACCAATAATGAAAAAGCCGAACAAAAATGCGGCCTGCCTCCTCTAGAAAGCAGGCGCAACCGTGCCTTTATCAAGTTCACTAATAAACTACGCTCATATGGTTTGGACCATATCTCTAGAAGAGTTTTTGATAAATGAAAAAATTCTACAATGCTCAAAAGATCTTCGACTCTCCAACTTAATAGTGAAATCAGAAAAGAACTAAATTTGGAACATTCCTCCTTAGAGTTCCTTCAGGAGCCCCTCATTTCAAAAACCCACCAAAGAACACCTGTTTGAATTGGAATTGTTGCAGCCATGTGTTCTATGAAATAAGACCCTGTAACTCTCAGACAAAAATGACTTGAAATGATAGAAATACTCTCTCAAGATAACTTTGCAATCGCCTACACAAATGATTCCTCAGACAGATCCCTCAGCAATGGAGGTGCCAGAATCTTCCTCCTCCTCCCAGATGGTAATAACTACAAACACAAAATTAACACAGGTATAATCGCCTCAAACTTCACAAGTGAACTTATGGCGATTAGAGAGGCCCTTATATTATACCAACAAGACCCACATGCTATTGATTCTACATAAGAATTAGTAATCTTCTCAGATTCTAAATCAGCTATAGAAGCCATAAGAAACGGAGAAACCAATATTTCCTGTGATATTATTACCCTTCTAGAACAGCTGCACAGCAAAAGGAAATCCTGTATCCTGCAATGGATACCCGCACATGTCAACATTGAGGGTAAGGAATGTGCCGATATAGACTCGCCAAAGAAGCTAGAGACATCGATCACAAGTGCACCACCATCACACTTGATGATGATAAGGCAGTAGCCAAACATAGAATTATGAATCACACTTTTAAAAATACCCTAGGTACGGAATTTTAATGTCCCCGAATTATATCCTCCACAATTGTCAGATTGAGAACTGAACACCTTAAGGGCATGAAGATTCACCCAGACAAGACAAGATCATATGCTCAATGCAAACACTGCCCAAATCTTCAACTCACGCCCAATCACATCTTAGAATGCCCAACCGTTGAAACAAAGTTACTAAAAATGGTATTGGTCCCTTTAAGGGACTTTTTAAGGGAAATACTGTACAGCCCTGATGCTCCCCGAATAGCAGAGGCAGTGATCAAGATCTTCGACGGAATTTAGTGATACCTACTGCATTTATTCATGGACACCAGAACAACAACAATAAAGTGTGAGGGAGTAACGTTGCACTGATCAGCTACTCGAGGGTTGCATAAAATCAGGGGCATTGGCGAGGTTCCTTCAAATTTGGAAATAGAATTCGGAATAGAATTCAAATTCGGAAAGTCACAAACACTCAAACCAGGTGAACAGGGAGAGTGTTCCAAGATTTCCCACTGCTACCGTCAGAATAGGAGAGTGACATTGTTTGCGGCATGACAACAAATTGTCATGCAACACTATAGGGAAATTGTTTGGCAATAAACTCAAACGTCTGCGCTGCATAGCAAGACTCAAATGGGGCTGGAGAAATCACCAATAGTAGTCTACGTTGATCGTTTGTCCAGCAGGCACAGCATGTGTCAGAATCTCTTTCTCCCAGTCGTATTCCACAATCAGCATTACCTATACCCGACTGGTTACCTGTCGACATTTCTGTGGACGTGATGAGCCTAGGTAACACTATTCATTTGACTGACATTTTAATTCACACTCATAGACTCGACTAGTCTCAGCAATGATGGCAATACTCTGCAGAAATGCGTTTCCTTTATCGTGGTATCTCTCCAGGTGGATTCAAACCAGTGCATACCTGTACCATTTTTTTACTTCCGTGAATTGATGTGGAATCCCGCGGTCAGCAGTTTTACAAACGTTCAGACATTTCTTCATTATGTGAGGCACTATTTGATGACTGAGACAAACCTCTAAGGATTATTCCGGTACTGTTCATTGACGGCCTATGGCAGGGGTGGCGAACCCTTTTGGATAAACGTGTCATTTTTACTTTAAAAATGTTTAAGGAGGTATCTACGTGCCATCAAATTTTGATTATTGAGAAAATAATAAAACTAAATACTAACAACTCAAAACTCGTTAATTACAATGAAAAATACATTTTGCACAGTATAGTAGTAAATGTTTTATGTATATGTGTAATTCAAATTAAAGGAACATTAGTATGAATTCTGTTGTGGTAGATTAGATGACAAGTAGCTTGAATTAGGATTTACTAGAATGCAAGCTGTATTGGAGTCATCTTCCAAACGGTTTCTAAGTGAGTTATTCAACTCTAAAAATAATGACTCGCAAACATAGGTAGATGCAAATATGGTTAAAATTGCATGAGCCAATTTTTTTCAAACAGCTAAATATTACTGCAATCGAATTCCATGTTTCTAAAATTTCATTACTAGCATTTTTACTTATATTTCTTGTTAATCTTCCTGTTGTAAGTAATTACAACTTTATCCTTTTTTCAACAAATTTTTGAAACCATATTGAACTAGAATGGAAATCAATCAGTTGCATTTCAAATTTTTCAATTTACAACCAATCGAATTGGGAAAAACTCAGTTTATTAAATGAAATCACATCAAGGTAAATAAAAAAACTTGAACGTTTCCGATAATTCTTTGAAATGAGAAAATCTAGCTGAAAACTGCGACCGATCACTCACGTTTCTCGTATTGAACATTATTTTTTAGTTAAAATAGAAACCGTTGATCGGTGGCGTGCCCAAAATATTGTGTCACGTGCCATCAATGACACGCGTGCCAGTGGTTCGCCATCCATGCTTTAACCCATCATGCAACCGTCCTAAATGGTAATTCATTATTGACACATGCTTCCCGTAATTCCCGAAAACATTCTGTTGCATTTTTGCCCTGGGCAGTATTAATTTTATGCCATCATCGTTGATCATCTTTTGAAAACATGCTTTAGAGTGATGGATTTACTTTAACACCACACACACAGCAACTACACATCTAACTAGGTAGAACTTTTTTTGCCCAACATACGTCAACAACATCTCCCCTTTACTGCTCTTATATCCTATATGGAAACGTCCGCTGTGGTGAGTCTTCTGGGTTAAATTGCCACTATTTAATTTACAAGTCTCGTATAAATGGAATTATAAAATATGTATATAACAGTGTGTTACACTACACAAAAAATACATATGTTTATATAAAATCATATTAAAGTTGAAAAATAATTTATATTATTATCTTTATTGAATTATAAATTGCCAATATTTTAAATAAAGGTGTTCAAATGTTTTCTTAAATGCTAACGCAAAGTTATATGTATAGCAAGAAACTAACAACTGCATTTAACTTTTAAGTTTAAAATATTGTCTGCATGTTATGGATAATTTAATTTTACAAGTTAAACTAAGGATCATAAAATATTTTAGATTATTTAATTTAGATAACATTATTTGCGGTTGTAGTAAAGGAGCTTAGAAAACTGCTTGGTTTAATTCCTTTGTTAAAATTTAATTAATAAAAGTTAGCTTAAAGCTACTAAAAGTATTCTTGGTGAAATACTTAAGTGTAATGTGGATGGAATATTTAAAGTCATTTTGAGACGAACATAGTCGTAAGCACACTTAATTGGCAGAAACTTGTTGCGATTTCATTAAATGTAATTTCACAAATTAATGTGATAAGTTAAAATTTAATATTTAAATATACGCCTCAAAACATGCATCAACGTTTTAGAGTAGGAAATATGTTTGTTGTCATTGATGGTCCCATTCTTAAGACCCGTTGTTGAGACTCTATCTGAATTTCATTTCTCTCATTCAGTCGTTTCTCCTCTAAATATTAAGAATTATGTGGTTTATTACATTACTCTGACTCCATTTATTTTATATTCTCTTGTCAGCTATAATAAAAACGTTGTCATTCACCAAAATACAAAACTTTCCTAAACATAGATAATAAACAATTAGCACGTGCGATTAGTTAATTTTTATAAACAAAGAAAAAGTACCGTAAATTAAACAAAGCTTTAGAAAATATGAAAGATAACTTAAAATTGCTAATCAATAATTACACGTGTTTTTCAGTTTCTAAATGAAAAAAAAAACGACATATTTCTCAACAAACGGGCTTGTAGTATCCTCCCACCTTTATATTTTAAAATCAAATACTAAGAGAATAAGAAATCAAAACAAAATTCAATGTATAAAAAAAATAACACTGAACATATGTAAGCCAAATATGTTAGTGCATACATTTTAGAAAAAAATAGTGATAAAGTTCAGAAGTTAGTCATAAAAAAGAGATTTAATAATTTTCCTTTCACTTCTAACTTTCTTTTTCACCGTCACTATTTTCAGAGTTCAGGATTTTAATATCTTTATCAGAGAGAACAAGATTTCTAATTGAGAAAATGATAGGATTATCGTTATCTAGTTCCGAATGAAACAATCGCTTTTCAGGACTTGCAATTTCACCACCTTTCATTTTGAATTTTACAACCCTGATGCAACCATAGTTTCAGGGGAACCCGCCAATAATCTTTCATAGTGGTCAGTCTAATCTCCTTTTTGTATCACTTCCAACTATAACAATATCACTCAATTTTCTTTCTTTTAAAATTTTTTTTGGAAATCTTAGCCACTGTGAACCCTCTCAACATCTTGATTTCAGAAATCTCTGGGCAGAGCAGCACGTGATGGGAGATCAGCAGTATTACAAGTTCCTGGCAGATGTTTCCAAGAAAGATTTCTAATTTTTTTTTCTTTTCGCACCTTCTCAATTACCTCTTCATTAAACCTCTCCTTGAAAACAGCTTCATAAACAGCGTACTTTCCTTCCTCTTTTAATTTCTGGGAAGTTTGAATTGACTTAATTTTTTTTATTACTTGTTTTTAAGTTACTCTATAATTTTTTCCTTTGAAACATAAATTATTTTTAAAAAATTAGTAATTGGACACAGAAACAGAAGTAAATGTAGATGACTTCCGATATGGATATTAAAATATTGAAAAGAGAAATATAGTACCTATATGCAGCTAAGTGAATTTAAGTATATGGGAGCTACTTATTTGCACTACCTGCGAACATTTCTCAAAACACTCGTATACATATTCAGTTAACGAAAATGTTACTGTGGTAAATTATATCTGAAATAGCTAAATATAGAGCATGCATGTATATTTAATACCAAATATATTAATGACTCATACGTCAGTGTAAATGTTAATTTGATACTGTGATAAATTGTCCAGTAAACAGAGACATTGAAAGCGCAAAGTTCTTTCTGGCAGTATACCGCTTTCGTTACATGAAGTTTAAGGTCCACCATGAAAAATTAAATTTCTGGTTTGAAAGCTCAATATTGCATAGTATTATTATTTATATATCGCAAATTATGTTTGCAAGCAAAAAAGCAGGTCGTTCAATATATTTTCTTTAAATTTACACCATGAAGTGTGTTATTTTAAGTTTCAGTATTTATTTTCGTGGTTTTAAAGGAATTCAAAAAATTAGATAGTTAGCTACTATCGCAAAAATGCCAATGTTCAAGATACCTTGCCAAGTTGTCAACCCTGATTTCGCATATGTCGTTAGTGCTGAATTGGCAACTATGTCAGTGCTTCTCAAACTTTCAATTGTTTGTGACCCAATACGCAATTATAATTTGCATCGCCCCCCCCTTCCATACATAACGATGATTTAAATTCAATAATACTATACTTTGACGCTAAGCCAACAATACGACTTTGGCCTTTTAAGTCCAACCCCCGAAGTATATAAATGTCTAGCTCAGCCAGAGTGCTAAGTGCCCCTAGACGTATATATACGTCTTTCCGAAGTACTATCTTTTCTGAGAACTGCTATCCATAAAATTATTCCGAAAGCTTTGGAAATCAATAAAATAACCTTGACAGTGTTTTCAAAGGATTTGATTTTTTATTTCTTTTCTACCCCCACCCCTCAATACTCCACATACGCTTATCTACGTGCTAAACGGCGGCGTTGAGAGAAAGAATCACATAATTTTGAATCGGCATTTATGGGATTAATTATAAACCGTACAAATTATCAAGAAACGAGTTAATGTTGGCATATAATTTTATATATGACAAATCCATGGGTAATTATTAAAAAAAAACTTATCCTTAACTTAGCATTGTTAAACTAATAATAAAATAGATTGCTCAGTACTGATAAATTTATAAGTTTATTATACTGTAAATCAGTATTTTATTTTTTATAATGTCAGAATGTATTTGTTTGTTTACTTTCAGAAAGTTAACAATTTTTTTTAAATACTCTTTTGTTTTCAACTTTTCAATATGCTCGCACCCGCCTCGTAGGGTTATCACGCCCCACAGCTTGAGAAACTCTGAGGTATGTGCTTCATTTCATATAATGTCACCAATGAGGTTTCGATTATACGTAAGTAACGATTATACCATTGCATGAGCAATGTATGTAATTTATGCATTCAGTATAAACATTGAAAATGTGTGATGTACCTCCCCTTTGAAGTACATCCCTCGAAGCATCAGCGTGAGCTAGAGGTGTAGGGTTAACGAAAGAACTCGGATCGAACATTATCTTAATATAGTTTAACAAATTTAATTACAACAATTAATATGAGAGAATCTACGATGACGCAATACGCAACACACAATATAATTCAGACCAATCTCAATAATCGAACCGCCTAATCTTCAAATATACTAATAAGTAATCAATCCTACCTTATATTATTCTGTAATAAACTTGTCTTTATCTACAATGGTATGTAGCTTGCTGTTTAACTTCTAATCAATCACCAATATGTTTATCCACGACACATAGAACTTAAATCTTGAACCACGAACTTCAATAATCATCAACTGCCACAACGCACGTCAATTGTCTAACATTCCTTTACATTGCCATTACGCTTACTCTAAGATCCTATATTTATCCTATATTATTTGCCTCTCTTCACTTCTCGTTTCTTGGATTTGGTTGGAAAAGAGTTGCCATTAATTCTGGCCCAAAGTACCCAAAGGACTTGTTAAAGAAAAGACGCGTAAGACGTCACAAATGATATCTAAAAATATTTCTGTCAGAGCCAAGAAACAGCACGACTAATTGCAGTAGTTCGAAAGCAAAACGGAGAGCTCGTGAGTACCAAAAATTGCGCAAGTGTTATTAACAATTTGGGAGATTTACGTTTACAATAAATTTAACTTACATTTAAAATGTCTCATTGAAATAATTCGATAAATTAGTATACATAAACTTGGATCTGTGAATAATATTGTGACACTTATTATTTCTTTAATTTTATGTGTTTGAGAGTGAACACGTGCAGAGTTTTCTGAAATGATTAGTTTTCGAAAAGAATAAGTAACACGATAAAAAAAAATTAAGCACAACATAAATATCTGAATTTCCATTCAGAAGCAAATGTTTGTAATTAATAGACGTACTGTAGTTTGTTCACGTATACGAATGTGTTTCCTTATTTTAATTAGCTGAAAGAGATAATGTAAATAATACTTCCTAATTTAGTTGAATTGTACAAAAGAATCCGAGTTTGCACCAATAATAATCATATAGGATGAAATATTCTCTTCACAACGACAAATGGATTCTTCAAAGAGTGGAACAAAACCTCTTCTGGATGAATAGTCTTCCATAGTTATTATATCCACCTTCCGTTTCATTCAATTCGGAATGTTTTGCATAACAATACAGACACGTAATCTAATGCTGAAAAAACTGCGATTCATCTCTGTAAAAATCTTCTTTCATTACAAAATCGATAACAAAGAAACTGTTTTTTATATGGGAAAGCATATAAATCTAGCGGTCTTTTCTCTTTTATTGCTTTGAAGATAAAAAGGCCAACTTCCTGTTTCTGTTTTATTCGCATTCAATTCATTTCTCGGAACAGAAAACAAATTTTTTATTGCATGCACTGAAATTGATTAACTTCGTGCACATTGATTGCTCCAAAATTGATTTAAAGGGAAAATGAAACAAATGTTTTCCATTACTTTAATCAGATTAATTTCAAAATTGTTATGCCAATTCTCTTATTTTTTTGTGTCAAATGATATTTTAATTTCCAGTTGTTATTTTTGGGCTTCTCTTCAGTCTCTTTAATATACATATATATATATATATATATATATATATATATATATATATATATATATATATATATAAAGTCGTATTAATTAATTAATTTCAAAACAAAAAACTCTTTTAATAAAAGACATGCTGAAATAAATTAACGAATGTATTCTTAAAAGTGTTTAGAAAATAACGAAAATATCTTTTAAAAAATTATATTCAATGAGAAACATGTTGATGAGTTATCTGAATTAATATAAATCAGAAAAACTATAAGGTTGGTTTCAAATTTGTCTCATCCTTATGCATCTCAAACCTTAATGATTTACTCAAAATAATAGATAGTAATCTTTAAACGAATAAGAATTTTTAAATGACTTAATAAAAAAAATGTTTCTGAAAATTAATTAACACAATTAAATTAATTAACTAGTAGATAAAATACAGATAATTTGCGTTTAGTAAAACTCTTCTGCATTTTGAGATTATTAACACTTAAATACAAATTTACCTGATTCTAATTGTTGGTTATGTTTTTTGACTCGTTAATGAAAAAATATCATAATAAATTTTTGCCAAAGCTCTCAACTATTTCCAATATTCGTGATACATATCTACTCAGGCCAACACACAAGAAGATTGGTATGTGTAAAGAAATTGAGAAATTTTATTAAATTCTTTTTTTACTATAAATACGAGACTGGTCCGAATATTAAAAATCGTTTCGTTCTCCCGAAACCGTAGTGGTAATTTTGCAGTTCAACACTTGCGTACACGTGTTTCTGTGTCTCCAGTGACGCTATTATAACTGAATTGTGCTGTTTCTACACCAGTTAGTGAGCGTTCAAAATTATTTAGGCAAATGCCCGCCTACTGTGAAGTGCGTTCTGTAATCCGTTTTTCGAACTCATAGAATGTCAAGCCAGTTGAAATTGATCGTCAACTTGTAGAAATTTATGGGGAAAATGTAATGAGTAATGAAATGGAGAGAAAGTGGACTGAAGCATGGTGAAGCATGGATTAGGTGGTTCTTATTATGTCGATGGTAATTTGATCGAAAAAGTGAATGAGAAAACTCGTGATAACACAGATGGTTCACAATAAGTGCTTTGTGATGAGTTTCCACAAATTTCAAAAACTGCACACTGGCGGCATCTTTCTGTTATGAGGATATAGACAAGTTGGTTCCCCGAAATGAAAGATGTCTAAACAATGGTAGGGACTATGTAGAAAAATAGTTTCCTGTTATATAAAAATACATTTTATATAGTTTTTTTTTATATAAAAATACATTTTGTTTCGAAAATATATGTGAATTTTTCCAAAACGGATCTTAGTTTCTGGACACGTCTCGTATCTTAGATCTTTCCCATTTATTTTTAAAATATTTTGTAGCTCTATGATTAACCAAATTCTAATTAATAAATTTTCAAAATGAAACGTAGTGAAGCCTTAAAGATGAGGAACTCTAAATTACGCGTTTTGTTTCATACTTGAAGGCGAATCAAAAATTCACAAACAAAGAGGAGTTATGCTTTAAAACTAAACTATTATTGAAAAGAGAGATTCAAACACACATATAAAAATTTCTTTTCTGTCAATCAAAACTAAATAAACTAGACATCTCCTGAAGTCGGAATAAAATATAAAATTTAACTAATATTTCTGAAACTTATACTAATATATACAAATAACAGTAGTCATGAGTATGTAGTGTACAACTGGTAATTCAATTACTTTTATAAATTTAAACTATTTGCAGTAAAGCATTTTTCCGGTAATTTAAAAAATTTTTTTTAGCTCAACGAATATTGAATAACTTGGTGGTATTCTTCAAGTTGACACATATTTCACTAATTTTCAATTGGTGCATTTTTGTTATGTTAATATTGTTACGTAAATCCAGATTCGAGGATTTTATGCAAAACAATCACAAAGAAAATAAACAGTTCATTAAGAGCGATGCGAATTTCTTATCAAAAATCCAATCCTTTAAATACAGGATTCAGCAGCAATATTTACAGGGTAAATATCCGAAGGTTTTCACACCTTCACCAGCAATCAAACACAATCACCAGTGTTTAAAAATACACGTAAGTAAAGATTATTCACAAGAACCACCAAGATAATCGCTAGTCAAAACAATCCTCACTACTCGCTGGTTTAATCAAGACTCATCTCCGTACCGTCGAGCATCTTCATCTCAAAATTTATACGTTCACTGAACTTTGTGACGCGGGAAACTTTTTGACACTCCCTAGAAATTTCACCACATCCGTTCAAGGGGGACTCATATAAAAATCTTAAGTTGCTGAGGGGCAATTTCTAAAACCATGAACAATTCTGACCTCCCATCAGTTAATAGGTGCGACAGAAACTTCCAGAAACATAACCGCTCGTGTCATTGAGCGTGGCACTAGTGGAGAGATCTACTACTTTCTAGAAGATTCCAGAGGGTTCCGAACTCGCCAACAAGGTTGCCAATGACACCAAAATGGTCACCAAAGTCGCCAAATTGGCCACCATCTTGGTTGCCAAAAATGATGCAAATTTGGTTTTACCGCCAAGATTTCGCCAAGTTCTCATTGAATCGCCATTATAACGTAAGGGCGACATTGCTTGTGAATAGTCCAATTTTAACATGAAATAAATATAACATAGAGTAATATAAATGCATTAAACACCCAAATATAAATTATTTACACAATGTACACAAAAATCGTAACAATATTGTTACATAAATAGAGATTCGTGGACTTTTTGTTAGAGAAAAAAGCAATTCTACAAGCGTGATGCAACTTATTGTTGAAAAAATCATTAAAACACAGGATAAAACATTAATTTGCACAATTAGTTCCATAAAGACTTAACGCCTTCTACAGCGTTCAGAGCCAACTATCAGTGTCTGAAAGTATAAGTACGAAATGGTAAAGATTACACGCAAGCAATCACTCCATCATGGCAAGTGAAGTCTTCAACAGCTGAAGTTATACTAATTGTTTCAACAAGCGACCGCTATTTACAGTCTACGAGGCGATTTCCCATAGTTTTCTCGAAAAATCCGCTTACGTTATAGGTCATGACGCTGTAGATTTCTCCAGCAATTTTGAAAAGCACCCGTATGGTCGCCAAGTTACCCAAACTGGTCAGCGAATTTGGACACCAAAAATGATGCCAACTTGACTTATGTCCAATATTTCACCAAGTTCCCTTTGAGACTGCATTATAATGTAAAGGATGGCGTGGAGTGAGAAAATTATAATTTTTATCATAAAAGAAATGTAGCAGAAAGTAATATTAACCTATTAAACATGCAGATTTAAATTATTTTCACAAAATTCGTAACAATGCAGAGTATTTTAATTAATACATTTACTTAGTAATTAAGTTGGGAATACTCTCACAAATAATGCATTTAAAATTATTTAATATTAAAAGTCTGTGTATATATATCGCTAATAAGTTATTTTAGAAATTAACGTAGTTAAAGTTTCTTGAAGAATTTTATAAAAAATAATTTTCTCCAGTTGCAAAAATAATTTTATTTAATAATAATTTTCCAGTCGCGGAAGGAACTCTAACATTTTAAGTATGATAATCGAATAGAAACTTTTTATAAAAATTCTATGATTAGGGTTTTATGAGATTATGGATATATTTCCGAAGCTTTATTAAGTTAACAATAACCAAATGAGATTTAAGGCCAAAACTAGTAATCACTACACTTCCTCACTTCTCAAAATTAAGCTCATTTTCGGACGAAAATGTTTCCCCTTCCGAAATCTCTGAAGAAATTGAATTCTGCTTAAAATATGTTTGGGTATATTATTATAAGTCGAATTAAATTTATTATACATAAGACTATTTTAGTAAAACCCGGATTATTTTATTGCTTGTTGAAAAAACCCGATATACTCTCCAGAGAGCGAAAAAATTATTTGCTTTATACACAAAATGTGCATTAAAATATTTCTGTAACCTGTTGAATACGTTTACAAACAAATATGTTTTTTAGTACTAAATGTTTATAGTGCTTTTAAAAATAATAGCTATTAATTTCAGATAACAATTCTTATAAAATTTATATATATATATATAACCAATAATGAAAACTATTACTTTAAATTTTCATTGTATGATGAACAACAACAAAAAAAGTCAATTCTTTGGTCAGTTTTATTTTCTGTCTCTACGCATACGCACACATACACAAGGAAAATATCACTACTGCAGTTAAATCTTTATCAGTTTCAATTAATGTTAGTGAAATAGAATTTAATGCATTAAAAGTGTATATAGATATTTTAAATAATTATATATCTAAAAGTGTTCTGGTTAAAACATGTATGAAGTTTGTTAATTTATTTTTATTTTTTAAATTGTTTGAAGAATAAGGTTTAATTCTTAAAGAATTTCAATGCATTTTTCAAACAATTCATTATTTTGCGTATTTATCTAATATGGTTTTTAGAAAAATACATATGATTCCCTTATCGCTCTGTCTTAATCCATTTTCGCATAACGATACAGCTGATACGATGCAAAGTAATATGTTTCATTTTTAAATAAACAAGTAAAAAATTTTTTGTAAGTCAATTCCTACTTAGATCAACAAAGAAAAATGTTCTTTTAGCTACTTTTTATTAAATAGTTACAATTAATATAAATATGTGTATACATATGACAGAATCACAACATAAAGTGGTAATTAATTTTTATTAATTATCATTAAAGTATCGTATTGTCATCCAAAACAATTGTGTACATAAAATTTCAGTTCAACTGAATGCTTTAAAATGTGAGAAAAAAACCTTTTCATGTTTTGACACAAGTTGCCAAAAATTATGCCAATGTGGCTGTATTTCTAATTATTTGAATAATTAGTTTTAATCAATTAATTTTTATTAAGTATTATTAAATTACCGTATTGTCATCCAAAATAATCATATATATAAAATTTCAGCTCAATTCAGCGCTTTAAAATGTATTTTATTAACTATTGGAAATTCCACGAAGATAAATAAATAAATACATAGAGAGTGTGAGCTAATAGTAGGAATTGAAAGAAAAAAACGAAACAGTATTGCGTTTGGTCTTGTAAATATTTTTCAAACAAATGATTATCATCAAGAGGAAATCCAATTTTGACGTTTATATACGTTCTAGATAAGCCATAAGAAATCTACTCCACATAATGTTTTTTCCAAAAATCTTCATGGAATTCGAAAAATGAAAACATGAAAACTCTTTATTCTTTAGAGTACATTTGCCTCTATTTGAATTTGGTATAATTTTTGCTACTTAGTATTATCGCAACAATCGTTGGGGCTGCGGTAGCCCAGTGGTTAAGGTATCCAACCATGGCAGGCATGTCATGAGTTCGATCCCAGTACCACTAAAGACCCGCCGTGTAGGGCAGCGATGCACGTTAAATCTGTCAAGAGCTGAAACGTCCTCCCGTTGGTGTGGTGTGGTAGTTAGGAGAGGGAGGTTCCAGCTCAGGTGTCGTCTACGTCACTTGACCATGGTTCAAAATTACGTGGTCCATCGCCAAAAGCCCTCGTGTAGCTGAACAGTGCGACGTTAATATTAACTCACTCACTCACGCAACAATCGTTAACGCTTGAGATAACTCGCCAAGTTGGCAACCAAAATTTCGTATGTGTCGTATGCGCTGAATTAACAATCATGTGCTTCGTTTCATATAATGTCGCCAATAGGTTGAAGTAATACGTAAGTATTTAATTTTTTCTCAACATTGCTCCTATATTATTTAGTGTTTAATGTTTCATTTTGCGCATGATATTGGAAACTTACAAATATGCTCTACAATAAAGGAAGGATAATTTTTTCTGGTTGGTTTAGATTAAATAATTAAAATAATATATTGTTACGTAAATCTGGATTCGAGGATTTTATGCAAAACAATCACAAAGAAAAGAAACAATTCTTTAAGAGCGATCCGAATTTATTATCAAAAATCCAATTCTTTAAATACAGGATTCAGCAGCGATATTCACCGAGTAAATCTCCGAAGGTCTTCACATCTTCAACAGCTATCAAACACAATATTCAGTGTTTAAAAATACACGTAAGTAAAAGATTATTCACAAGCTCAGCCGAGATAATCGCAAGTCAAAACAATCCTCACTACTCGCTGGTTTAATCCAGCGAGTTGACGTTCCGGCGAGCATTTCTATTTATATAAGCGCGACAAAAACTTCCAGAAATATAACCCCTCGTGTCATCGAGCGTGACGTTAATGGAGGGTTCCACTACTTTCTAGAAGAATCCAGAGGAGCCTGAAATCGCTAACATGGTCGCCAATGACACCAAAAGGATTACCAAATTGGCCGCCAAAATGATGCCAACTTGCCTCTACCGCCAAGATTTCACCAAATTCTCATTGAATCGCCATTATAACGTAAGGGCATGGCTTTTGAATAGTAAAATTTTAACTAGAAATAAATATAACATATAGTAATATAAATACATTAAATACTCAAATACAAATTATTTACACTATTTACCCGAAATTCGTAACAAAATATATAATCATTTTTAGTTTTTATCAATGTGATTCTGTACCTAAATTAACCCCAATGTCTGTAAAAACATATTAAATCGATGATCTTGTGGGCATATATTGCATACTTATTAAGTTCATTTTCTTTCGAACGTTATATTTAATATCGTTATACAGATTTTGAATAAAATCGCTTATTCTCTATAAAATGCCTAAAAAATGTAATTTGAAATAACTATGAAATTCAAAACCAATGAATCAAAAAGAGATTGCATTAACTTATACGCACTGATATCGTACAAATGGTTAGTACTATAATTAATATTTGCCGGCTGGGTGGCGAAATTAGTTTGGTGCCGACTTTGTACGCTTCAAGACCTTCTTTGTACGGGGTTTTTATGACGCAAAATTCTATGGTGTCCAGAACGCATGATTATACGGCAAGTTAAAGATCCCTAGAGTACCTATTTTGCTTGGGCTCTTTTGTCATGGCCAAAGCTCAGGTGTCTTACTATGGGATGGAAACTGGTCTTTAAAATAATTTTGCGGTGATTGGTACTCCACCCATATGGTACTGCACTAAAAAGTGCTACTAGATTCTCCGGGAAATGTGCTAGGTCATCAATGGTAAAAACCAATGCGCAGCCTCTTAAGAAATGAAAAAGAAATAAGGCTATCTTTGGTTAATGCAGTGCTTCTCAAACTCTGATTATTAGCAACACAATATTCAGTCCTAATTTTCATCTTGCCGCTTTCCATACAATAACAATGTATTGAATTCAATAATACTACACATTGACGCTAAAGCTACAACACGACGTCAATCTCTTACGTGCCACCAACGTATATAAATGTCTCACCAACCAAAACGATAATTGTCCTGGACGTATATATACGCCTTTCCGAAGTACGATCTTATCTGTGCAATGCTATCCATAAAATTATTCCGAAAGTCTTTCGAATGCAATAAAAAGATCTTGACAGAGTTTGTGAAGGATTTACTTATTTCATAGCATTCGCTTATTTATTCCTTTTCTCCCCCCATATATTTCATACACGCGCTTACGTGGAAAACGGTGGCATTGGGAAGTAAATCACGTAAATTTTAGTAGGCAGTTAAGGGATTAATTATAAACCGTACAAATTATAAAGATAAGTGTTAATTTTTTATATGAAAAGCTCATGGGGTCACTGGTCATTTTTTAACTTGGTTTTAACTTAGTACTTTGTTAAATTAATAATAAAATACATCGTGCATTACTGATATATTTATAAGTGTGTTACGAGGGCTATTCAGAAACTAAGGGACGCTTTGGGGAATTAAAAAGAAAATAAGTAAAGGGTGTTTTTTTTAGAGGTATAGAACTTTAAATTGCAATAAAACAACATGTATTATTCGATTGTCATGAATTTTTTTTATTCGAAAGACAATCTTGTGGCATTACATTTTGAATATGATTTCTGGCATAGGACTGCCACGGCTGGCTCGGATGTAGTCCAATTTTCGATGACTTTTTCCAACATTTGTGGCCGTATATCGGCAATAACACGGCGAATGTTGTCTTCCAAATGGTCAAGCGTTTCTGGCTTATCCGCATAGACCAATGACTTTACATAGCTCCACAGAAAATAGTCTAGCGGTGTTAAATCACAAGATTTTGGAGGCCAATTCACAGGTCCAAAACGTGAAATTAGGCGGTCACCCAACAAATAAATCGGTCTTTCAATAAATCGATTGTGGCACGAGCTGTGTGACATGTTGCGCCGTCTTGTTGGAACCGCAGCTCCTGGACATCATGATTGTTCAATTCAGGAATGAAAAAGTTAGTAATCATGGCTCTATACCGATCACCATTGACTGTAACATTGTGGCCTTCAATCGTTTTTGAAGAAGTACGGACCAATGATTCCATCAGCCCATAAAGCGCACCAAACAATCAGTTTTTCTGAATGTAACGGTGTTTCGACATACACTTGTGGATTAGCTTCACTCCAAATGCGGCAGTTTTGTTTGTTGACGTAGCCATTCAACCAGAAGTGCGCTTCATCGCTAAAAAATATTCGCTTATGAAAATCGGGAACAACGGCAATCTCGTTTTGGGCCCATTCGACGAATCTACGTCTTGCTTGATGATCGTTTGGCTTCAATTCTTTTACGAGTTGGATTTTGTAAACGCGCAAACCAAGATCCTTCCGCAAAATCTTCCATAAAGTGGATGGACACACAGATCTAATTCCTGTGCGCGATGGCGGATGGACTCATTCGGGTCTTCCTCAATGCTACGCTCTACAGTAGCAATAGCTTCTTCAGTACGCACTGCACGGCGTCTCTGGGGATGAGAGTTATCAATTAGAGTAAACGTGGTGCGAAACGGTCCATAGTTAATCGAATTAACTGCTCTGATGGACGATTTTGTCGACGATAAAATGGACGTAGTGCGCGATACGTATTCCGCACAGAACCATTATTTTCGAAATAAAATTGCACAATTTGAAAGCGTTGTTCAGGCGTGAGTCTATTCATGATGAATTGCGAAACCAAACTGAGAATACATCACTTGACAGCTGTTAAATCGGTCGCCATCTTGGAAAGTAATGCCAACTTAAACTTCTATACCTGAAAAAAAACACTCTTTACAAGAAAAAAAAATATTATATACAGCAGAAAGATCGACTAAAATCCTACTTTTCTACATAGTCACCAAACAAATTGAGGCACTTATCAAATTCTTTTGTCATAGAATTCTACCGCCTGCGATCTCAGCCACTAAGTGACGTGCAGCTCCTTGTCGTCGTCAGAGCGCTGTGTTGCTAGCCAGTTCTTCATTCTTGGAAACAAGCAAAAATCACTAGGTGCAAGATCGGAACTATAGGGCGGATGAGGGAAAACCTCCCATTTGAATCAATTAAGGAGTTCTTGGGTGCAGTTTGCCGTGTAAGGTCGGGCATCGTCGTGCAAAAACAAAATTTTAGACGTCAACTTTTCTCAGCGGTTGTTTTGAACTGCTCTCCTAAGGCAGTATCGTTGAGAGTTTATTGTGGCACCCCCCACTTTCGAGAAAATCAATCAGAAGCACGCCACGCCGTGGCTGCCGTAGGCCTCCAGAAATGTCAAAGCTGCCCCCTTCGCTGACCTTTATGGTGGTCTGTAAGCAATTTCGGCAACCATCCTGCACAAATTTTGCGGTAGCCTAGCTTTTGTGTGACAATTTCAAACAACAAAGTCCGTGAAACTTGCAGAAAACTAAGCGAAAAGCTCCATTATTGGGAAACGGCGGTTTTCACGAATCTCTTCATCAACTTTAGCGACCAGTTTGTCAGTCGCAATGCTAGGGCGTCCACTCTTCTCTTCCTCCGTTGATAAACTAAATGCACCATTTTCGGATTGAACTTTCATTCATTACGTTGTTTCTGTACATTTCACACACTTGCCGATAAATTTCCTTAAGTTTTAGATTTTTTGACAGCAAAAACCGTATCACAGACCGCACCTCACAACTGGCGGGATTTTCAATTGCAGCGCTCATTTTAAATTAGAATATCGAAAAACCTGCAGAGTCGAAATGTTCCCGTTTTGATAGCTGAACGCCGACTGAGATGCCGAACACTCATAAACCAAAATGTACGTGATGGGCGTGCGCCTAGCGACGTTAGATGGGAACGTTCCTTACTTTCTAAATAGCCCTTGTATATCAGTGTAAACGTGTATTTTATTTTTTATTATGTCAGAATGTATTTTGTTTGTTTACTTTTCATAAATAAATAATTTTCTTAATTGTTTACTTTTCATAAATAAATAATTTTCTTAATTGTTTACTTTTCATAAATAAATAATTTTCTTAATTGTTTACTTTTCATAAATAAATAATTTTCTTAATTGTTTACTTTTCATAAATAAATAATTTTCTTAATTGTTTACTTTTCATAAATAAATAATTTTCTTAAATAATCTTTTGTTTTCACCTTTTTAATATGCAAGCGTCCCCCTCGTAGAGTTTTATCACGCCCCCTAGAGGGCGCGCCTCACAGTTTGAGAAACCTGGGTTAATGTAAAGAATATGAACACGGATTCGGAACATTCTTTCAGATATTTAAATATTCCAGCATTAATATATATTGTATTCTGACTTAGCTATACAGTACAGAAGCACTTATTTTGTTAAGCTTTTCGTTTTTATTTGAATTGATGTATTTTTCTGGTAAAAAATTTGTTTCCCTTTTCTTTTGTCGAGAACCGTAATGCTAAATGAGCTATCCCTTTACATATTAAAATGAAATATTAATTATCTAAGGCATATTTTGAAATTTTAAAAACACTATATTTTGAACAAATGTATGAACTACAGTATTACAAATTTTCATGAAAGTAGAGCCATTTTTCTGACAAAAAATGTGCTCCGCGTTTAGTTCATGTTCTCGTACAATTGGCGAAAACAGCCTTAGTAACTGAGCTTAATCAGAATGGACTAAATTCATGACAGTTCACATGATAAAGGCAATCACGTGTTCTCCATTGATTAAAAACTGATATACTAGTAGTTCCTCTTGTAAAGTTTAGATAACATTGAAAATTTGATGATTGGTTAAAGATGGTCTCTCTCGCGTGCTAAATTCTTCAAATAATTTTTAAAATTAAAAAAACCCTTTCCATTATGCGTTTTCTTCTAAATTAAGCTCATTTTGTTTAACTATATGCATTATTATCGTTGAACGATACGTACTTTTTAAAAGAAAGTTTCTGCAAAAAGCAAAAGTCGGCAACTTTGAAGCACATGAACTAATTGGCTGAAAACGCGTGATTACATCTATGATGTAACTATGACGTCACGTTAATTTTAAGAATTGATTGGCTGGAAACACGTGACTGCCGTAATCATGCGACTATGACGTCACATGAATTGAGCCTATTTGGAAGATAAATCATATTTTTGTTAAAGTAAGAGAGAATTTTCGCAAATAAGGTTTAGATTGCATTTGCTTATAATTTGAAGGAATAGAGCAATTTCGGACGAGAACTGTCTCAATATTACACACATGTCATAATAAAAATACAATTTTTTACCAGCATTTATCATACTGTGTCCTTAAAACTGAATATATATTGTATTCATAAAATGTGTGTGTATGTGTGAAATGTTTCACTTTAACATATGACAGTCAAATATCAGGTTGATTTGAAGCATTGAAGGCAAAATGTTTGGGCTATATTTATTCATATAAAAGTGGATTTATTCGGAATAAAACGGATAATATATTAAAATATTCTGCTTCGTGTAAGATATGGAAATCTGAATATGATATTAATACCCTAAAATCCTTTTGATATGAGATCTATCTTCAGTGTGACATTTTTTATATGAATTTTGATTTTATTATGTAGCATTAGGTGTGTTAAGTTTTAAAAAAACATGTGCTCTTGATCTATTAAAATACTATTTAGCTAACAGGGAGATTTCACAGCAATATATTTTTCACCAATATCAGTTGGCATTAGAGGGTTTCTGAAATATTCTTGTAACATTAATGTTTAAATTCTGTACATTTTATAGAGAATCAATTAGCTACATAAAAAAACAACGTCATTTAAAATTCAAGTGCGGTTTTAAGCGTATTAGTAAACTTTCAATCAAAATTGAAGGAGTGTAAAAAAAAAGATAAAATATTCATTAAGATATTAATATGAAAATACATAACACTTGTGTGTGTGTGTATGTGTGGTGGTAATATATTTAATTTTTGCAACTACAACGTCTTAAACAAAAAAAATATGGGCTTAAATATCAAATTGAAATGTAAAGATTGAATTCTTGACTTTATTTAAATAAATGATTTATGAAACAATTTAAACGTGAGATTTTATTACATGCTTCTATACCAATCTTTCAAATTCAATTGTTTTGAAATTTAATGCAATCTCGATTTGATTATAATAGAATATTTTAATGTAAAATATGTATATTATTTTTTTCATTCGGAGTTAAAGAATATATGTCTAGATTCTGTTTTGTCATTTCTTGGTCTTATGGACTGATGTTTTTACGTACGAAGTCGCTCAATGAGCAACTCTTATACTATGCATTGTAGTGGCGTTGGCAAAATTCAAATGCTGCATGGGACTGTCTGGTAACCTAACACTGTAAAAACATCTGTAAGGGTTTGCCATACGTAAAAAGAGGCTTAAAATATAATTATTTCTGCTTCATTCAAGTGTTAATTTTCTCTTTGGTTCAATAAATTGGAATTCTTTTGTTTTAATATGTATTCCGTTTTCCTTTCTTCCACAATTATCATTCTTTTGAATTTCATTTAAATATATTTCTTTTTATCAATTTTGTTCGTTAAAATTAACATATTCAATCCTCCGTTTTAAATCAAAATATTTATATATTACCTCAATACTTCTTTATTAATTTCATTGAAACCCTTACAAGAGTAGAATTTTATTTTACATATCTTTTAATTAATTTTTTATTTCATTTTTTTTATAAAAAAACGGATTTAAGAAGAAAGAATAAGGTGAAATAAAATGCTTGTAACTTATTGTTAGGGTACTATTTTAAAATATTATTATAGTGTAATTCACATACTGATGGTTTTGTGGAATCAAGGATTTGAGTCCCGATGCCACAGGAGAATCGACATGTAAAAGTGTTGATGGAAAGTAAGTGTGTACAAGTTCTAAGTCCTTCCGTTGAGATGGTGTTGAAGTTTGGAGAGTAGAATGTCAGTTCATGTAATCTCCTCGTCACTCGACAATGGTAAGAAATTACGAAATTCAACAATAGTTCTATTTTAGCTTCAAGGAGCGAGGTTAATAAAAAAATCAAATCAAATCAGTCAGCAACCTGTACATTAAAATGTGCTTAGTTATTTATAAGAATAGTACCTCAGATACTTCAGGTTCATCAAAGTTTTTAAAAAAAATTATTTTTTAGTTGCATAAAAACTTCCATTTAAAACAACAGACTTTAATAAATAATGAAAGATTGTTTTTCAGAGTTATTTACTTGGGTCCTAGTTGGATATCGCGCCAGGCACTTTTTTCAACTAGTTACATGATAGTTAAAATAATCATACTACGAAAGTTGTGCAATGCATGCTTAAAATAGCGTAAATAATTTGCCTCTGGATGCTGAATACATTATGATTACTTACTACCGTATTTATTTATATAAAAAAAATTGTAATATTTGCAAGCAACGCCGCCCCTTACATAATAAGTCCTTTCCATCGAATCTTGGCGAAATATTAGCAATACAACTAAGTTGGCATTATTTTTGGTAACCAAATTTGGTGATCACTTTGGCAGGTTTGTGACCCTTTTTGCTGATTTGGCTACCTTATGAGAACATCTAGAAATTATTGGAGAAATCTGTTAACATCACGAGATGTATGACGTAAGCAAATTTTTTAAGACCGCGAAGACCAGGGATGTTGAGCCAATGACAATTGTCATAATAGTTTGGGCATCCCACCGATCAAAATTGTTTGCATTTTAGTTAAAAAATTACCAAATTCACTATAAAATATTACGAACAAACGCCAGTAATCAGTCACGGAATGGCTAGGAGCAAGTCCGTTCGTTACTGTGTTTGTTATTATTATTGCAAAGAATAACGAGTACTTCTCAAACTTGAAATACTTTTTTAAATATTTAGATGTACGTGAGAAACCAAAAGTAGAAAAAGTTATTGAAGAATTTATTTCTGAAACTAATTATTCAATTAAGGAATTTTCAAAGATTTTCCATTTTCAAAAATATATCGGAAACGCTCAAGTTTATTCTGTATACTGATGTGTGGTGAGTTCATTTGATAAAGTGAAATTGTTTGGAAGAATAATTTGAAATGCAGCTGAGATTTATTTCAAGTCTAGCTTAAAAAATATTCAAAAATTTATTGAAACGAGGGAAAAATTAAAATTAATTGAAACAAAAATTCACAAGCAATGTAAGCAAAAATGCAAGTAAGGAAATTTCGGAAACATGGAATTCGATTCCAGACATACTTAACTGTTTGAAGAAGTTGGCTCATGAGCTTTTAATTATATTTTCATCTATCCATGCTTGCGAGTCATTATTTTCAGAGATGAAAAAATATCATTAAAGACTCACTTTGAAACCTTTTGGCACATGGCTCCAAATCAGTGCGCATGCTGCTGAAAGTAACATCTTACAATCCTAATATAAGTTATTTGTCACCTAACCTGCAACAAACAGAAGCTCCACTAATGTTACTTTATATAATTTGAGTTGCTCGTATAACTAAATCAATTACTACCATACAGTGAAAAATGTTTTATTTCGTAGTAAATAAAGATTTTTCAGTTGTTAGTACTCAGTTTTATTATTTTCCCAATAATCACAAGTCAAAATTATTTCACGGCACGTCTAAACCTCATTATGCATTTCTTAAGAAAAAATGGCTCGTTTGTCCATAAGGTTTCGCCACCCTTGGAATAGTCTGTAAATAGGAGTCACATAATGAAAAAGAGTGAGTATTACTTCAGTTGTTGAAGACTTCTGTAGCTACAATCGAGCGAGTATTGGAAAATAATCTTTATCATTACATTTTTGCATTTTTATACACTGATACTTGTATCTGAGCAGTGTAGAAGATATGAAGACCTTTTGCGAATTTTGCTGCTATATCCTGTACTTTAAGGATTGTTTATCTACTGTAAATTGCATCGCTCCTTAGGAACTGTTTTGCTCTTTGAGAGTGATAGCATAAAATCCACGAGCCCCGATCTACCTAACAATACTAATGGAATTAAAATAGAGGGTTGCAACAATTTCTTTGGCGAAAATTAACATTGCCAAGACACGATGAAATACGTTTTTAACAGTAAGTTAAGGTATCCGACTACGAGAGAGAGATATATCGGAACCGTGATTTTGCAAAAGCATATAAATGGATAATATTTATGATATTTAGCGTCACTTAGATTAGAAAATGTATAAAAAATTGTTTTAAGAATATTATTACAATAAAAAATGATTTTAAGTACAATATTTTGACAAAAAATGAGCATAGAATGACCAATTTTCCAAATGTTTTCCTTTTGTGAAAAATGCTTCTACTATAATAATATTTTGCCTGTATATAGCTCAGACCTCTGTACAGAGGCTCAACTAGAATTTTTGGAATATATAACTTAGAAGTGGGTTTATCCATGTTTTACGACAACAGAGGGGAGAAATTTTAAGAATAAAACGTCCATAATTATTTCAATTGGTTGTAACTCTGACAATACAGTGAATTTTTGAAAAATCATAGTTGAGCTTCTGTATAGAGGTCTGAGCTATATGCAGGCAAAATATTATTAAAATAGATGCACTTTTCACAAAAAAAGGTTTGAAGAAAGGTTATTCTAAGTTATTTTTTTGCCAAAAAATATTGTATTTAAAAATATTTTTTTTCTCAAAATGTCATTAAAACAGTTTTATACATGTATTCTAATCTAAGTGACACTAAATATCATGAAAATTATCCATTTATGCACTTTTTTAAATCACGGTTCCGAACAAAGTCGGAAACCTTAAGATAATTTTATTGTTAGAAACCCAATTTCACCTTAGAAATGTAAAGTTTCATGTAGATTTGTTTGTGGTGTTGTCTCTCCTTCCAATTACATAAATTTTTTCACACCAAACCGCAATATGAAGGAATTTGTCATAACTAAGACCTCATTTTTGTGGTTTGGACATTTTGATTCCAGAACAGCTGTTGTCCTCTGTACATGACCACGGTTCAGATTTATGAGATCCTTCACGAAAAGCTTTCGTGTTGCTTTAAATAGCTGCATTAATAAACAATGTATAAATTATTCATTATAGCGCTTCTTTAATTATTTTTCAGTTTCCGAGAATGGAAAATTTGTAATATTCTCGGATCCATGCATAGCGATGTGGTATAAATGGAAGGAAGACTAGCCATGTTTAAAATAACTCAATTTATGTGCAACACAATCAACAATACAAGTTCAATCAATCAAAAAAACTAAGAGATGCACCCAATTGAAGCAATATGAAAACGATTAACAAAGTACGCGTAGTATCAGAAGACTTTAATTACTAGTAAACTTATATATATATATATATATATATATATATATATATATATATATATATATATATATACTCCTGGTTTGAGTACTCTGCCTTCCTAGATATCTAATCTATATTCAATATCCGGTGATAAATCGTCACCTTAATTATTACAATTATCAAATAGCAAATATCTACGTTACGCTATAGATTTGATTAAGGTATCTGACTACGATCGAAACCGTGATTTTGCAAAAGCGTATAAATGGATAATATTTAGGATATGTAGTGTCACTTAGATTGATTAGAAAATGTATATAAAACTGTTTTAAGAATAGTATATTGCAATAAAAAATTATTTAAATACAGTACTTTGACAAAAAGTGAACATAGAATAACCAATTTTCAAAATATTCTCCTTTTGTGAAAAATGCTTCTATTATAATAATATTTTTCCTGTGTATAGCTCAGACCTCTCTACAGAGGCTCAACTAGAATTTTTGAAATATATAACTTAGAAGTGGGTTTATCCACATTTTACGACAACAGAGGGGATCAATTTTAAGGAAAAAACGCCGATAATTATTTTAATTGGTGTTAACTCTGAAAATAATGTGAATTTTTCAAAAATCCTAGTTCAGACTCTGTGGAGAAATCCTTGCTTTATTTAAACGAAATATTATTATTTTAGAAACATTTTTTATAAAAATAGAACCTTTTGGAAAAACATTATTTGGAAAAGAATTTTTTGCCAAAATAGTACATTTAAATGATTTTTTTTCTTAAAATGTCCTTAAAACAATTTTATACATATATTCTAATCTAATTGACACTAAATATCATGAAAATTATCCATTTATGTGCTTTTTTAAAATCGTGGTTCCGAATGTTGTCGGATACCTTAATTACTATTCCACTAGCAGTCTATCCTCTCTCTCTCTCTCTAACTTGAAAGCCTAGAGTCTATATAGATGACTTGGTTTACATGTTCAAGTTCTTTACTTCAGAGGGTGCGTTCTAATAAAATAGTTTTCCAGGACCAAATATTCCCCAAGAGGATTTGTTAATGAGAGCCGTCACAAAGTGAGTTGATGTTTCTTATCTTATTCCTTCCCTTTTTAGTAAAGAAAAATATATATGGTATATGTAGATAATGTGCATTCTATAAATCATATACTTTACACAACCCAATGACCTTTTCATGGACTTTTAGCTGGAGAAAGGAATATTTAAGTACATGTGTATATAACCGTAGGTAGAGGTTCCATACAATAGATATTCGTGTTTTTGTGGGATACATTTCTCAATAGACAAAGAAACGCCCATGAACACATCAAGTGGAAAAATAGAGCACTGTAGGAGTTGTAATGGAAGAATGATACATTGGTGTTAATGCTTATTGATCCAGCCTTAGAAATAATGCGTTAAGGGATCTACCTTCACTTGTCGCTGCTTAGTGCATTGGATCAATAGTGATTACTAAAGATTCAATGCATTTATTGCAGAACTATTATTGTATGTTGTATATATTGCAGTGTTTCTCAAACTGTGGGGCGCGCCCCCTGGGGGGGCGCGAGCATATTGAAAATAAAAAGTTTAAAAAATAATTTTTTGGAATGAAGTAAAACACAAGATGCTTTCTGACATAATAAAAAATACACATTTACACTGATATAATTTATTTTTATCATCTGGTGATCATCAAAAATAAAAGATTCCACTTCAAACGCTTATTAGCCATCTTTGATCCTATAACCAAATTAAACAAATATTTTGTTTGCTTTGCGGTCAATATGAGAACGATGAAAGATTTTTTTTCGTTCCTTTTAACGATATCAAACGATGAGAGATTTTTGTATTACGTTTCTTTTAACCTAAAATATTAATTTAGCTGACCTTCGAACTTACTGGTATGGTTATCTCCGTCTTTTTTTTAGGGAAGTTGTAAATATATATAATATATTTCTGTTTCATCTTTTTTCCATGTGAAAGAGTTTTATGATATATGGATAAGCATGAGTATTCTGAAACATATAATGCATAATGAAAAACGTTTTACACAATTATTTTTTAGAACATGCTACACTTTCCCCATGAACAATTTTGTAGTTTTGATTGCTGTGTTGTACGACTTATTATGGTTTATAAATGTAAATAAGCAGAATATTAAAAAAAATGGGCATCTGTGATCCCTATTAAAGGAAGTTGAAACTGATCAAGCAATTGAAGAACCTTCTGAAATAATGCATATTAATAAAAATAGCGAAAGTAAATATCAGAAAAGCGTGAGACATGAAACGTTTGAGTTGATTTGAGTTTAGCTGGAAAATAACGTTCCTGTGTTGTTTGCGAAAAGTGTCTGTGATTTATGTCCTTTATTAAGGGCATTATTTATTTAGAACTTTTTCTTTAGTTTTATTCTCAAATTTTCTAAGAAAAATTGAAAAGTCCTTGAAAGTAGATAAGTATTTTTTCTCTTAATTAAATTATTCACTGGAATTGTGATTTGTATTGTGTATAATAAAAATAACTATAAAATAAATTATAGTTTTTAAACAAACTAAAAAACACACTTTTATAGTGAATTGAACTAAAAAAGCAAAAAAAAAAATATTACTTAAAAGTAAGATATACAAAATTTAATACTTATCTTGTTAATTTGTACGGTTTATAATTATGATTGTATTGTAGCTTTAGCGTCAAAGTGCATTATTATTGCATTCAGTACATTATTAATGTATAAGGGGGGCGCGATAAAAATTGTGATTGAAAAGGGGGGCGCCAGTAGTGAAAGTTTCAGAACCACTGATATATTGCATATTGATGATATCCGTATTTATCCTGTGGCCGCGGTAGCCGAGTGGTATAGGTATCGGATCGTGGCTTGCCTGGTCACGAGTTCGATCCCAGTACCTCTAAAGACCCGCCGTGTAGGGCAGCGATGCACGTTAAATCTGTCGAGAGCTGAAACGTCCTCCCGTTGGTGTGGTGTGGTAGTTAGGAGAGGGGGGTGCCAGCTCAGGTGTCGTCCACGTCACTTGACCATGGTTCAAAATTACGTGCTCCGTCGCCAAAAGCCCTCGTGTAGCTGAACAGTGCGACGTTAATATTAAATCAAATCAAATCAATCCGTATTTATCCTGTATTTTTTACAGCTTAATTTCAGTTTTGCCATGGTTTAGTTTTGTAAAATCTTGCTAATGTCTGCTTGAGCGTACATTAAGTCTACTTCTGTCATTGATTAAAAAATAGAGTAGAGAGAGTTTTATAAATTGAATAAACGGGTCCTTTAACCTAACATAACGTAATAAGAGCTGAAATTAGGATATTTTAGTGAATAGAAAAACATTTCTACAATGTATTTTGAAATCTATAGTGTACAGTGAATAGTATAAATTTTTATGCTTCCTTTTTCTGATTCTATCAGCCAACTAAATTTTTTTTTCGTTTATATAAAATGGTTCATATATTTAGATTCTTCTCTGATAGTATAATAAAAATGGATTTTTTTTTGTTAATATAAAAAAATACTATTTAAATATTGATCCTAAATTTCAAGGTTATTGCCTTCTCAACGGATTTGAGTACTTCTATAGAACGTGCTTAAACTAATATTTGAGTAATGTTCTATTCTACTGTTGTCAAAGAAGTAATTTTCGATATATTTGTGCAGGAACTTCTGTACAATTCCATTTTGTGCAAGAAAAATATATTGTAGCATAAAACATCCAAGCATCATTAGATTTAGGAAACCTTTGTCGACACAGTTGAATGGATTTATTTGTAAACTTTGAAAATGTATAACGATTTTTTAAGTGATGTATGGGCTGAAATCATTTGTTAGGAGAATAAAAGATCTTTAAAAGATAAAAAATTGCTCTTTTGTGACTTCATGACCATCTGTTTAATCCCAAGGTAAGGTTCAAAATGTTGCCAACATATCTGAAATAATTTGAGAATTTATAATTCAAACGAAAGATTAAATACATGACATGTCCTTAATACTTTCTTTTATGTAAGTGAAATTTATTTTAATATTTGCTTAATAATATATTCCTAATTCTCCACTTTTTTGTAAATATTATTATTGCAATTTTGATCAATGTAACAGACATATTAATCAAACGATCTTTGAACTATTTATTCTAGAATCAAAAGGAAGCTAATATAAATCCGGGATGATCATCACGCTGATTGCGACCGACCATTGGGCTGACAAGACTTCTTGGGGTGACTGCCTGAAAATTTTACCAGTTAGTAATTATGTACGGAAAATTCAAAATTGGCTTACAGTAACATACTGTATAAGTCTTTTACTGATTATAACGACTAAAACTAACTTTAGATAAAAATAATGTTTTATTTTTTAATGTATTTTGAATTGTTTCCTAATAAATGCATCATTTGATATAATTATATTTAAGGCTATTATTATTATATTTGTATCTTGCATTTTGCTTTAAACGCGGTTTTAAAAGTGTTGATTTTTTAGTTTAGTTCTGTAGATAAATACACATTCCGTATACTTATTATTAAGTTATAATAATAACCTTTTACTTACCTCACCACACCTACGACACAGCGCAGAGGCGGGCATAAGAATTTGTAAAGAAGAGGGGGGGAAGGGTCAAAATTTGAAAGTCTACCATTCTCGTATCATACCCCAATAAGCAACCAAACATATTTCTATTTTGTCAATTGTCGGAAACAAAAAAACAGCAAAGAGTAAATTACTGAAGATATAATTAACATTAATAAATGAAAAAAATTACTAATATCAAATACTTAATTGCATTTTATGTACAGTATACATGGGACTATAATGAATCAGAGATCATCTCCCTAATCAGGGTTATTAGAGAGGGTCTGGAACAGTGGACCCCTCCCACGACATTGTGTGCGCCATTGACAGTGGTTGGACTGTAACTCATTGAAAAAATTAGAAGTAGCTCTTACCTTGGAAATGTCTGGCCACCCCTGATGTAAACCATTAATTTATTTTGGAAACTTTCATTGAAATTTTTGATTAAGCGAAAGAGCTGCTTAGGTCTGATAACTATTTACAAAAATAGAAGCTTTTTAAATGTAAATATATATATAGAGAGAGAATTTAAGCATTGGTCATGCCCATAAAATTCACGAAACAAAGTTCTCTTTCAAGGTTTTTCATATTTTAACGCGCCTCACGTGTTGTTTTCTTTGCAGCAATATTCTCCTTGTTAGAAAATTGAGTTTTGCAAACGAAGTTCGCTTCCCAGTATGAACTTGAAAATTTATATCAGGACGACCCCAGATGATGAGAGCAGGACAATCAAATTGCTCACTTTATTACCCTTGGCGGCAATTTGGTGGAAAACGACATCTCGTACGAACCATCCAGAAGTTACTGAGATTTTCTTATCCAGAAATCAAAATGATGTGAAAAAGAGATTTTTGGAACAAAGGTCTAGTCAGTTCAGAAGAGATCTCAACCACGTGCGTTCACTGCGAAAGAGAAAGATTCTTTGTCTGATAAATTCATCGAAAAATCCAAAATACATTGCACAGTTAAAATTCATGTAGCAATTTTGTATTTGACTTTTTTGAAAAGAAAACTAAATTTTAACACATGAAAACGTGAGAAATTAGGCCTCCTTCAATGAATATTGAAATACAATCTGACTTTTTGTACTGTTGCTTGATAATAATTAACTATTCGTTATATGTAATATTTATTTGCTAGGAAGACTGTTCTGTGCTTGAAGTTAGTAGTATAGTAAAAATACTTGGAATGCGTAACAGAGAAAGGGAGCATCTACATTACTATATAAAAGGGGAGTTAAATATAGAACATTGTGCCATCGTTCTTTTCTAGGTGCAGGCGAGAAAGTAAGGAAAATTGAGCGTTTAGACAAGATTTTTTGTAGCGTTTTTTCTAGAATAAAAAAAATATGGAGTTTTTTTTCAATACTGTTACTGGTTTCTTTTTCTTGAAGCTTAATGCTTTAAAATAAAATTTGTGTTTTAAATATAAGCAATCAGCAAGAAAAGAGCAAAAAAAAAACGCTATTTTAAATATTTAAAAGAAATATCCAATAAATTAATTTAAAATTCCAAAATAAAATCCATAAATATATAGTTCGAATGTAGAAAAAGGATCATTTATTTCAGAGAAAAAAAAAAAAAAAAAAAAAAAAAGGAGGATTAAATAAATATCCTGTTGTATTCCCTCTAGCTCAGTGCTTCTCAAACTTTCAATACTGGCGACCCCCTTTTCGATCACAATTTTTATCGCACCCCCCTTATACATTAATAATGTACTGAATGCAACAATAATGCACTTTGATGCTAAAATTTTTAAATTTTGTATACTATTTTTAAGCAAGAAAAAAAATAAATAAATAAATAAAATAATAGGAAAATTATCATGTTAATTTTCCTTTCTCTAATTTTTAAATTGAACATATTGCAAAATCCGGTGTCTGCTTAGAAGACAAAATATAGATATCTGCTAAATATAGAAATAGAATTTAGAGGGTCAATTTTTCTAATCATAAACATTCCTTATAAAAACTTTACTTTCCAAGACAAGCCCATGGAAATCGTTAATACTTATTAAACTTGTTCTTAATTTAGTATTAATTAATTAGTTATAAAATACTCTGTGCAGCACTGATACATTTAAAGTATACCGGCTAAAGTGCCCGCTCTTTGCACGAGTTCATTTATAAAAAAGTAAAACATTATTGTTATAATAGCTGAATTGTAAGGAGAGTAAAGCCAAGTGCCCGACAATGTTTACAAAAATGTAAAAAGAATTTTTTTTAAATGATTGCTCAAATTATAATTAGTTTTAAGCGAATTGTAATTTTAACACTCACAGAATTAGCATTTATAATTGATGTTAAATAATGAACAATAATATAAATTTCCGATGAAGAATAATTGTATTATGTTTAATGTTAAAAGCGAGAAGACATCAACATGTTTCAACCCGGGAGCAGCAACGCATTCGATATAGTCGAGCGGGGTTATGGAGCCACCCCAATCCTTTTTTTATAATTATTTTATTGTACACGATACAAATCGTGATTCCAGTGAATAATTTAACTAAGAGAAAGTTTACTTAACTACTTTCAAGAACTTTTCAATTTTTCTTTGGTAAGAAACAGTTTTGCCAGAATTAAGGATTTCGTAATCTGTGTGTCCCGCGCGACCACTTCCAGGTAAAAATTGTATTCATTATGATAATATGTATGTTACTGCTAAAAAATTGTGCAAAACGTATTTTTGCATGGAAAAAAGCGCAACAGAGAAATACATTACTTACAACTACCCTAAATGAGAAACAAACACGTAAGAGAGCGGTCATAACTAACTGTACCAATAACTTAGAAGGTCATACAGAATACAGCTATAATGTGCAGTATTTCAAAAATAATGACAGTGATGAATTTTTTACGTTCCTAAATTTCTTCGATTCTGGTATCTGTTTTTTTTCTGAAAGAGTTATATATTAGGCTTAAAAAGAAAGCGTAGAAAAAAAAATCTCTCAATATGGGATAACAGCAAATCAAATAAAAGTTTTTTTTTATTTGGTTATAGGATCAAAGATAGCTAATTAGGTATTGAAGAAGTTTTTATATTTGATTACTTAATATCGTGTGCCTGTAAATTATATCTGACTAAAAGTGCAGTTTTTATTATGTCTGAAAGTATTTTGTTTTAATTCATTCCAGTAAATTAATTAATTTTAAATCTTCTATTATCGATATGCTCGCTCCCCCCTCGAAAGGTTATAGCGCTCCCCCATGGGGGCACACACCACAATTTGAGAAACACTGCTCTAGCTCGAATGTAAGATCCGATACGATCGGCATTGAGACATACAAGTTCTGTATGATGTCTTGAGGCATTTCGTTCCATATTTAATACAACCTTGCCTCCGGTTCGTTCAAACTCGTGAGATTTCCAACTCGCCGTCCCAAATGATCCCAGATATGTTCGATTGGAGACTAATATGGGGATCGGGTAGGCAAAGGAGGGGTAGTAACAGTGCGGAAACAGTCTTGTGATACTCTTTTCGTGTCATGCAGAGCATTGTCTTGTTGAAAAATGGCTTATGGGAGCCGTTGCTTGAGTGGCAACACATGTGGTTGCAGTATTTCATGGACATACCGCTGGGCTGTCATAGTGCCAGGGATAAATACTAGGGATGACCGTATATTGCAGGCAGTGACACTCCATACCATCACACCAACTGTGGGAGTGGTGTGTCGCTGTAAATAAAAGGCATGATTGAGGCATTCACCAAGGGGTGTCCACACACGAACATGATGGTCATCACTGCTGAGATTGAATCTAGATTCGCGTCGGTAAAGACGACATGGTTCCATTTCGCTGCAGTCCAGTTTCCTCGTGCATGACACCGCTCCAAACGCAGGCGTCGTTCGGTGGACGTCAATGACAGCACACGTAATGGGCACCGCAATCCCAATGTACTTCAGCCAGGCCTCTTCGTTTGGTTCGAAAAGACACAGGGGCCTCTAGTGAAGGTGCTACCTGTGCCTGAATGGCGGCCGATGAAGCAGTTGGCTGTACACTTGCATTTCGTGCGATGTGGTTGTCTTTGAGTGCGTCCTGAGCCTGGTCTTTATGTAAATGACATCTCTCGGATGCACTGATTCCAACACCTCATCACAACACAATCAGAGCCGCCTAATTGACGAGATACTCGCCAATCTGACGACCCAACTTCCATCATCCCGATGACTCTGCCCCTCTCAAACTGCGACAGCTGCTCATTTATCTTCAAAAACGGCGTAATAACATGTCTACCTCAGCTATTGCTTTCTAAACGATTCAGCACTCTCAAACCAGCTTTGGTTACCTGTTTTATACTCCACGGAGAACGACGTTAAATTCCCTCTACCGGCTATATGTAATGCACAATAACGCTGCATTTCTAATCATTTACATATCTTCCCGACGGGTACCTCCATGCGAAGTTTTGATACGATCCCTCAATTATTTCTTTTCGCGCAAATTTTTTGTTTCATGAATGTATATTGAATATTTAAATTAGCAGATAAAAATTTTTTAAAGAACAATAAAACATTTGTAAAACTTTATTTTTTTAAGTCCTGCTATCAGCTCACAATCTCTATATATTTATTTACATATTTATTTATTTATCTTGGTGGCATTTTCAATTGATAATAAAATACTTTTTAAAGCGCTCAATTGAGCTGAAATTTTATATACAGGATTATTTTGGATGACAATGTAATAATATAATAATAATTTATAAAAATTAATTGATTAAAACAAATTATTTAAAGAATTACAAATACAACCACGTTGGCATCATTTTTGGTGACTTGTGTCAAAACTAGAAAAGGTTTTTTTTCTCACATGTTAAAGTATTCAGTTGCACTGAAATTTATATACACGATTCTTTTGAATGACAATAGGATACTTTAATGATAATTAATAAAAATTAATTACCATTTAATGTAGTGATTCTGTCATATGTGTACACATGTTTATATTAATTGTAACTATTTAATAAAAAGTAGCGAAAATAAGATTTTTCTTTGTTGATCTAAGTAAGAATTGATTTAATTTTTTTATATATTACTTGTTTTCTATTGAATCAAAATTTCAATTTTGAGCGAAATAAATTCATAAGCTTAAAGTATGCTTTTAATAAATACACTGGTGTGCAAATCTTAAGCAACAATGTAAAAATTTAGCAGATAGCCATGAAATTGCAGAAAAGGAGGTCTGGAGATCAGTACAGTGAACAAGTAAGTCAGTAGAAACGTCATGCGTATGCAAATATCAGGAACTAAGCGTCAGAAGTGACGTGAGCGTACACAAAACGCGTGATGTTGGCGCGCGCTGCTCAACAGTAGAATAAAATGAAGGACGGAGACGCAATTCAACATATTCGTGGCAAGTGCCAGTGAGTCAGTTCGTGAAATATGGCTAGAAGAAATCACCTGGACGACTTCACACGTGGAAGAATGATCGGAAAGCTGGAGGAGGGCCGTACCATCACGAGTGTAGCTGCAGAGTTCGGGATCAACAAAAGTGTCGTTTCGAGCGCTTCGAAAGCGTTCCAAACCACAGGTGCAGCTGTTAGAAAGGTTGGCGGTGGCCACCCGAGGACGACAACTGCACGAGATGACCGATATATCATCCTGCAGGCGAAAAGAGGCCGACGGTAGTCAGCAAGCGTCATTGCTCAGCAACTCTCTACAGCAACGGGGCAACAAGTGTCGTTGTTTACTGTGGCCGGACGCCTTCACAAAGGGGGCCTATTCGCCCGCCGTCCTGAACGCTGCCTCCCTTTGAAAGTTGACCACCGACGCCTCCGTTTACAGTGGTGCAGAGAGAACAAAGCTGGACAACTGATCAATGGAGTCGTGTCCTCTTACCGAATGAGAGTCGGTTCAGTACCAGAAGTGATTCTCAACGCGTTTTGATTTGGAGAGAGATTGGGACACGGTTTTATACCAGTAACATCAAGGAAAGACACCATTACGGTGGTCCTGGAGTTCTTGTCTGGGGAGGCATTATGCTGAACGAGTGAACTGAGCTCCACATTTTCGATAGAGGGTCTGTAATCGGGGATCGCTATTGTGAGGAGGTACTTCCCCATGTGCGTCTGTTCCGAGGTGCCATTGGCCCAGACTTCATTTTTATGGATGACAATGCACGGCCACATCGGAAACTTGCTGTTGAGGAGCTGCTGGAAAGTGAAGATATCACTCGAATGGATTGGCCAGCGTACTCCCCAGATTTAAATCCCATCGAACATGTGTGGGATGCTTTGGGGAGACGTATTGCAGCACTCTTACATAATCCGGAGAACACCCAACAACTCAAACAGATGCTGATTGAAGAATGGGTACTCCTACCGCAAGAAATGTTGCACCAGCTGGTTCTGACTATGTGGAGACGGTGCGAAGCAATCATTGCAATGAGGGGAGGGCATGCACCATATTAAGAAGCATCTGCTTGTTGTTCTTCCTGTTGGATAGACCATCATGAGTCACGATACTATGCGTTCAATAAAGCTTGTTTTTGTTTGATTCCATACCGTATGCATTGTGTTCCTTTTTCAGCGCCGATGCTTTCATCATCCTTTACGTACATAATACTTTCCCTCATTTCTGAATTTCATGTCTCTCAGAAGATTTTTCGTTAATTTATGGCAATAAACCCACCTGTTGCTTAAGTTTTGCACACCAGTGTAAATAAGCAAATGAGAATGTGTTTACTTGCATTAAGTAAAATGGATGTTATATACTTATTTTTTTCTTGATTCTTTAAAAAAAATAATGATAAATAATAAATTATTTACCGTAAAATTGGGCGTATAACACGAACTTTCAACACAAAAAATAAGATAGAAATTTACTAGTGTGTTTTATACACCGTGTTTTAAAATAGTAGTGTTAAAAAATAGACGAAGATAAAAATCGCATCTATCGAAATGCTGTTTTCTTAAAAGAAACGACTTTCCTCTTGAACTTAAAGAGTTGAAGTTCTAAAAATGTACTATTTTTTCAAAAGCTTAGAATAACGCTTCGAATGAATGGCTTCAAAATTTAAGAGCATTACCCACGTATATTTCTGGTTTCTTCGTAAAAAGCAGACACGCGTTATAAAAAAGGCAAATATACCTAAAAATTTAAAAAAAAAATCAGCTTCGAAATATAGGTATGATTTATGCACCGGATTTTATGGTCAACTAAAAACATAAAATCAGAAACTCTGCTTTTAACTACCTGTAAAATTAGCCTTAAGAAATTTTTGAAATGAAACAATATCCAGGGATATACAACACCACGCGCCATCGTTAACACTACATCAGAATTTCAAAATATCTTCAGAAGAGTATTTGTTACGCAGATGGAACTGGTTTTACCTCAATTGTTCTAAAATGAAATACTTGCTTATGTATTATGATACGTAATGATTTATCTGTTATACCGGGTGTTTCTAAAAGAATATCGGAGTTTTAACAATTTCTAGTATTTATCACATATAAGTTACAAGTATAATTCATACATTGAATGAAAGTGTAACTGAAACAATTTTACCTACAAGTTTACAAATGTTCAATGTGAGCCTCATTCGTCACACGGCACACAGCAAGTCGATAGGCGAGAGCATCCCAAACTTTTCCCAGTGTGTCTGAGGAAATTCTTGCAACATCTGCTTCCATCATGTGTCTGTACGCCAATCGTGTACTGAAAGATGAAAGTGAGGCGGTGCACAATCTTGCGGCCAAATAAAGTTATTTGGAGCACTTTATTCCAATCGAAGAAATAGCCATAGTTGTAGAGCATCAAGATAGGCGGAACGAGTTACATTTGGTTACCCGTTACATCCTTGGTCGTCACGTATTTTTCCCTTTACAATGACAGCCAGTTGTTTCAAACTGATGATACTTCCTACGAATGTTATTATCATTTGGAGGTAGACAACCAAACTTAATACGGAAAGCTCGTTGTACAGTAGTAGCAGATTCTGTCCTTGCAAACTGGGTAACTCAAAACGCTTTCTGTTGACTAGTTGATTAGTTGATAGGCGAGAAAGAGGGAAAAATTAGCAAACATTTCGTGCGCACGCGTACACATGCCAGCAAACAAAACTGTTTCAGTTGCTCTTTCATTCGATGTATGAGTCTGTGATGACCCCCCCTGGGTCACACCTTGAACACCAAGATTAATTTGAGGCAAAGAACCACTAAGATCCATTTTGAATAATAATAATATTTATTTATTATTATAATTTTCTCAAAAAATCTCTGATAACATATAATAAGATAATGTTACGTCACTTAAAGTGATTTGCCTTTATATTAAATTAAATTACTAAGAATGCAATTAATTAATAATAAAGCTCAAGTAAGGTTTACAGAAATAGGAGATCCCAGAAACATACGTATTCGAATTCTTAAATTTCATTAACTTTAACTAAGTCGCTTAAACTGACGCTTATTTTAAGCGTACGTAAATTATATTTACCGCTGGCATATATCAGCTTTCTGGTACGTCTCGCAGCACGACGTCTTCACGAATCTAATCTCCTTGAATCTTCTAGTAATGCGTTTAAAGTTACTGCCTCAATAGCCTACCATCATCTCCCTTGCTATCTCACAACGCTCGACTTAAATACCTTATCTAATTTAAATATCCCGTACATCTTTTTGGAGTTGATTGGAAATAAACGCGAATTTATATTCCCCAAAAAGACGCCTAAGAAGATTAGTGGAAAGGTTCCGTACAGATTCGTCACAAGTCATACTAATATGTTTTCTGTAATGAATACTATACACAGCGGTAAAACTCCGATATTCTTTTAGAAACACCCTGTATATATGTTTACGTATATGATTTATGAGCCTATTGTCATTCGACAGTAACCAAATAATGCCGATCCCTGCAATAATTATATTAGTAAAATACATACATGGATCGTTAAATGACTTTATTTGGAAGTAGCTTTTTTGTCTTCAATAAAGGTACTCCTCATTTGTACCACTCAGTTTTGAGCATAACACAGCATAAAGCAATTTGATTTTATCATTTTATGACAGTAGGCTTTTATCCTGCTTTCTCTAGTTGCTAGAGAGAAAATGATCATTATACATCTTTCCATGAAAGAACATACATTAAGTGCTGCTAGTAGCGATCATATTATCCCAGATAGATAACAATATTTAAATCAATGGAAATCTCCTGTGCCTTAATATTCTTGTTTTCTCAATACAGAGTGATTAAATGAATAATTAATGATAGTTCCGATTCAGCTGTGTTTCTGCATTTCGGAAAATAACGTAGTTTTCGCTAGCCGGAAATAGATAATTAGCATATGTATTCAGAAGGTATTTCATTGAATGCATATTTCCGAAACTCCTGGGTAAATTTCTTAATAATAAGCATTGATGATACTTTCTTGAATTTAGCAAAGTATTATAATTACAATTTGAGATGATTATTTAATCTTAATTCTGAATATAGAGTAAAGCAATGGAAGTACAAGACCTCTTTCACAGATTACACGGATTTAAAATAAACTGACCTTATATAGAGTTATATTCATTTAATCATCGTTTAAGGATTTTATTTCTTGTCTATTTTCTGAAATTTGCTTATATTTAAACTGCTTCATTTAGTATGACGTTGCTTATTATTTCTTTCAAGGATACTATTTTCATCTTTAGAAGCTGTTTTATGCCAATAAAATAAAAACTGGAATGTAGTTTACTATCTCTGCCTTAATATATAATCTTTTCTGAGTTAAAAGTTACAAGAAAAGTTGGAAAGAGAGAATAAAGATAGGTTAAGTTTACATAGTGAGAACCATCCCAGAGGGCACTGAAATGTTTTAAATATTAATAATAAATAACCACGAAATAAATTTAATTTCACTTGTTTTGAAGAAACGTTTACGAAAATAACATTCAAAGTTACACAATTCACGCAGAGTTTCTTGAAGAAAGACATTGCAAAACTCAGAAGATTACATCGAAATTTTCGAGCCACCTTATGATTAACGTCATGTTTGTTGTCAAATTTCCGAACGCGAGTTTTGGGTATGTCAGAATAGAGTGGATGTGCAGTAAAGTTTCAAAATTACATTACTTTGATTCTTCAATCGTACCTCGAGACGAGTGAGCAGGCACATTGAACACATTTGGTGAACAGACTTCTTTTTTCTTGATCACAACACCACAACATTTACTCAGTAGTACACAGTAACAGGTACTAGACTAGTACCTATTACACTTGTACTACTAGTGATGGTTTGATATTCTTTGGGTACTCTATTAAAATGACTACATGACAGTTGGCACAAATCAGCATACATTTTACGTTATGAACAAAGAATATGCAAATAAATAAACTTTGGTATTTAATGACTGACTAGAGCAAGAGCTCCAGTTTATTGCAATGGAACTTTCGGGTGTGGTATAAAATAGGGGCATTCCAATGGTAAGGAATAAATTCCATGAGAATGTGTGTGATACCCCTTATCTAAGACAGTGCTAATGCTTCGCAGTTGGATTCGAGAATAATATGTGTGATTTCACCATTAAAGAGTGGGCATACAAAGGGACTAATGGGAGGAAAAAGGTAACTAAATCAAAGGGTTGCCTACCATTTAGAACTGAGTGATGTTACAGCTCGGTAGTAATGGTTGAGCATCACGAAGATAAGAGCGTCACGAAGGTAGGGTTGACCTACAGGAACGACATAACTCGAGAATAGAGGGATCGTTCAGATCTTTACTCACAAAAATGATGTATTATTTTCAGCAATCCTATATGTAATTGGAATACCAGTAATTAAAGGGACCAGCGATATACGACTCAACGAATGGAGGCTGAGGTCACGGAGGCTATTTCATTAATTTCCTCTTATCTCTGCACATTTTCAGTTTTCATTGATACAGAGGACAATTCAGCAGGAATATCAAGGTCTAAAGTAGATGTGTCTTTCGTGAACTGTCCTACATTGAAATGAGCTCCAACGACCAGCGAAAAAATGTCCGGAGATGTCATGACGGTAGCGGAATACTCATCTAACTCTCATTTTGCCACATATCCTGACAACCAGGAATTCGGATATGAAATCCATTTTATTTGATATCTTTCGTTGTCATTGGATTCCTAGGACTTTTGGTTGTCCCCTTTACATCATGGATGTATGTCTACGAGATTCTATAACCTTGTTTCTTCCCTACCTCTTATGGACCCCTGGGCTTACGCTTCAACAGAATATTGCTGACCTCATATGGCACGCCCTTCTACTGTTTCTTTTCATGCTTTTCCAGTACTTCCCTAGTTCACGTGATCCCTGGATCTGTCACCAATAGATTTCTGAACACAAGCGTATCTTACAATACTAGGATGAAACGAATCTAACTTACCAATTGGAATATATCGCAAGCAAAACCACAGGCGGACATCCGCCAATTGCACGAGTTAATGCCCAGCTGAAATTCAGCTTGCTTGTATTAATCTACAGGTGGTCTAAGACATTATTAATTATCATTATTTTTTTTGCTCCTGTAGTTTCTTTTTCTGAATAAAACATTCTATTCCCTCTAAACTGTTGGTGTTTTGTTTTCAATACTTGTATATCACATCTATAGATTTTTGTACTATTCGGATAACTCATACTTAGTGTGTCACTTTTTGGGTTACAGAATTATTTAATGGAGGGGGGATTTCCAGTGTTTTTTCAAAAATCCCCATACCCTTCAGATGGAAAAGTATTATTTGTACTGTTAATCATAATTAGTAAAATTTTGTCTATTATGTAATAACAATTAATCTTAAAGTTTGCTTTAATTAAGTAATTGTATTTATCTATAAAATCCTTGTGTGTTCCATTACTTTTTCGTTTGTATCAATTATTCTTGAAGTCGTTTTAGTGATACAAATGTAGTTATAGCAAATTTAGCAATCAAATTAGTTGTTCACAAACAATATTGTCGGTCCACTACAACAAGAAAATATCTATATTTTTATGCATTATTATTTTAGTATTAGATTTAATATAATAAATTTTGATAAAACTAATTTTGTCCGCTAATTATATTTTGTTTTACTAATCTGGCGTATATTTTGGTTTTGATATCGTTTTCTGGAATGTTTTAAGCTGAACAATGCGACAAATTATGTGTTTTACTTTATGTGCTTAAATAATGGTATTCTTATAGCTTTATAGTATTGTGAATACACCTTAACGACGGATTTCAGTGTGGTGTTATAACATGTACATCATTTTTTATTTTGTTTCAAAGTATGATATTATTTATGCTAAATCTAACTCAGAAAACAAATTTAGAAATTGAAACATATTAAAAAGCATGCATCTATTACTTTTTACTATTATTTGTACTTAAGTAAATAAGATGTTTAAATACTTATGTATCATACCATTGATAAATTTCGCTAAATCAAGAGACGTCGCCAATTAAAAAAAAGTCGCCAATTAAAGAAATGTCGCCCATTCGTGTGGTCATTTTCATTGTGTTCGAATATGCATGGAAACGGTTTAACATTTCTGGTTATATATTATGGAATTTTGCGATGTCTTTTGATTTGGCGAAATTTGTCAAAGTTGCAATGTTTATGTTCCGGAGCCAATTAAAAATGTTCGTACGCATGTGTAAATACAAGAATGTTGTTCGCAATAACGATGACAGCTTTTGGCGACGTCTTTTGAATAACTCATGTTTTTTTTATTTGTCAAACTGGTAGACTGTAAAATACTTATAATTATATTTCAGGCACTAATTTAGTATTGGTACACTACTCATTCTTTTGGCGTGGTTTTGGTATCAAACCAAGTATATCTACTCGACCAGTTAAATGTTATGATATTGTAATGTACCGCCCGAGCTTGGCAATGTCTTAAAACTACTTGGCTGAAAAATCCGTACGGTACCTATATCAAATTAGTTCTTTATTTCACATATGCGTACACTCTGTCACAAAAAAATATATGCACCCAGAAGGAAACGAGTTAATGAAACTTACTGAAGTTTCATTAACTCATAGTGTAGTGTATGAAGATGTAAGAAGATGGTTCCAAATCCAGAAGAACAGATTATTTTAGTAAGACGATATGACATGGAAATGTTACAAATCAGTAGGTATTAAATCCACCTCTGGCAGCCATGCAATCCGAACCACGCCGTAGCATCTAATCAATGAGGACACATAATACCTCTTGTGGAAGATCATGCCATAATTTATACAACTAGACAGTTGATTCGCCAGCCTTGTTGGACGGCTGCAACTGATTCCCAGCAAGTCCAAGATGTGTTCTATTGCTGAGAGGTCTGGTGATCTAGCAGATCACGGGAGAACATCATATCCTTAAATGCATAACTGGGAAATTAGAGCAGTATATGGACGAGCGTTGTTTTACTGATATAAACGGCACCTTAGTGGTGATAGTATAGGCGGTACAACTGGTGTAAAATCTCGTCCAAGTAACTGCCTGCCGTCAAAGTGCGTTAAAGGACGACTAGAGATGATCGAGTGTCCAAACAAATTGCTCCCCTCCCTGTCACGCTTTGTGCAATCGCCGCATGTCTTTCGAGAACAAATATCGGAGCAGATTGGTTGCCCGGCCGACTCCACAAGTTTATGAGCTTGTCATTAGAATTCAAACTGAATCGATATTCATCGCTTAAGATCACATGCCTCCAGCTTGCCTGAGATCAGCAAAATCCCAATCGACACTGCCTACGATGTGGGGTCAGTGGTATGCGTCTTAATGGTCTTCGGCTCTTTATACCTACATCGACCAGGCGCATCTGAAAGGCTTCCCTCGATATCAACCGATGTCTGGAAGATGATAAATGGTGTCATACCGATTCAAGCGACATTATTGGTGAGAATGTAACCGCATTTATATATGATTGTGCCATTATCAATCGTATTTGCTTTTCTGCGACGCCCTAACCCTCGCACAATGGTAGACTGTTCCTTCCATGATCCATTGTTGCTAACATTCAACAACTACCATACCTCTCCGACCGTGGTGGCGAAGATACGTATGTTTAATTAATCTCCTTTTAGAGGCCTACCATGCGCCCCTTCTGAAAGTTAGACAATTGTTCGTACCATCTCCGAGGCATCTTTACTCAGAATAACGTCCTTCCAAGTTGTTAGATTTCTTTGAATAACCTATAACTTGAGTAATGATACTTTTACACTTTCCCAGCTGCACATCTCATATGCGCATAGAGCGCTTATCCTTGTCTCATTGTGTTCGAAGTTTTAATCATTTGCATATCTCTTACTAGACTACATTCGTGTCAATTTTCGAGATAGTACATTTCTTCTGGCTGCATATGTTTTTGGGACAGAGTATATTTAGTTGAAATAAATGTCGCAAAAATTTGACATTAATGTGAAAATAAGGTTCTTACGTATTATCATCACCACACACACATCAAAATTCCTCCAACACGTAAAGCGTCATGATACCAAAACAACAAAAAGCTCTGGAACTTACAAATAAGCCTCACCACACCAAAATTGGTGCCACACAAATCTCGCCATACCAAAGCATCAAAAAGATCCTAACGTGTTTTATATAAAAAAATATATATTTTGGTGAAAAATGGCGTGATTAGAGCGGCGCAAGTTTGGCTGCGGTGACAATAATATGCAAGTAAAAAAAACTTTGAGAAGAAAAAACAAATAATTTATTAAACCAATTGAAAACATACCTTATATTTTTTATGAGATAATTGTTATTTAAAATCGGTTTGCTTTTATTGTAAAAAAAGGGTTCAGTATATTAAATTTTAAAATCTTTTGTGCATTAAACTTTTCGTTTAAAAACTTGTTTCCTGCATTTGCCTTTCCTTTTGGATTTAACAACTTTTTTTACTTTGGATTGAGACGAAGATCCAGTGTTTATTTCCTCTGAATCTGAATTATTTAACACCGAATTAATTTCTTTCATGAATTTCTCTATTGGATTAACAAGGAAGTCCCGATTTTTCTTACTCAGATTGTAAATTTTTATGTTATTTTGAAATTCAGATTTCTTTTCAGAATGATTTCTTTCATCTAATTCAGGTTCTGTTACAGAAAGAGAAATTGGTTCACTTGTACTTGAAATAACAGCTTTAAGAGTTTCTGTTTCAGCGGTTTTCTTACTCGCATTTGAACGATCATTGCTTTCTCGGGAAGTGAAATAGTTTTTCTTATCTTCATTCACGAAACTATTATTTGCCTCAGAGGATTTTACCAAGTCTGCTGAGTTTTCGGCAAGTTCTCCAATTCTTTCTTCATTACTTTCTTTATTTTCTACTGTATTTGGCTCTTGAACAGTTTTCAACCAAGAGGATATAACAGAGCCTTTACTGTTTAAGGGGCTAGCGAATGAAATAGCTCCACGATCGTCATTTTGATTGAACGTTGGAATTTCATTCCTGGCATTTTCGTCCCCAATAAATGAAGCTTTGGGAATTTCCGTTGCTCTTTGCTGATTTTTAATATTGAGGGAACTGAACTCAGATATAGGAATTTTTGAAATATTAGAATTATTTGTAAACTTGAAAAACTGTGTTTTAGCTTTTTTCGGAGATTCCTTTAAGGCTGCTTTTGTATCTGAATCTTGTGTGTGCTTGTTGTTTCGTAATGGATCAGTCCCAATTTGTTCGATGCTGTCTTGAATGTTTCTCACAGTGGTTGGCATTAAAAAATCTATTTTTCCTGAGGCATTTTTCATTTCCTCCAAAGAATCAGTAGAAAACTGTTCACTTATTATTGTTGAAACCTTTTTCTTTATTTTATTTGGATCATAATTATTTGAAAAATTATTTTTAACTATCATGTTTGGTTTAGTTTCAGGAGGAAGTTGCTCTCCAGAATAAGAACTTTTAACTATTTTGTTTTTTCCTTTTGGCAAAGGTTCTATATTGGACATAGTCTTAGACGCTTGCTTATGCATTATACTCGTATTTTGTTTGGGGACGTATCGACTCTCATGAACATTGCGATTCTGGACTTTTTTATTGCATTTATTTCGATTAACATTAGAAGACACATTGCGAATATATCCTGACAGCTCTGCCTGCAGCAGTTCTTGATTAGCTTCTGGCTTTGTATTAGATGTACTTTTAAACACAGAAAATGCCCTTCTAGCTTTTCTTAAATGTGATGATCTTAATTCTGTGGGCATAGCATACTTTTTGGAATCAAGCTCCAATGTATTAGAATTGTTTTCTTCCCAATTTCGATTTGGTGATTTGCTTAAAAAAGGAGACTTTTTGTTTGAATCTAACTTGCTACGAGTTTTATTACTGTTGAAAGTTTCTAACAAAGATCGATTGGAATTTAAAATACTTACACTTCTATCAGGACTCTCATTTTTTGTGAACGTACCAAACGATACTTTAGGTGTTTTCGAATTATTGTTGAATTCAGGTGATGTGGGTAAATAAAAAGCTTGACTATTTTTTGTTTTGGAATATTTCGTTGTGAGTTTTTCATCATTTTTTCCAGAAGTTTCTACTCTGTCATTCTTGAAAACACTTTTGTCAATTTTATTATCGTTTTCGATGTTATGTTTTGGTTTTGGTATCTTATTATCTGGCGATTTAAAAGTAAGATGAACATCACTTGGCTTAGGTTTGGCACTTCTAAAAGGAGAATTCTGTGGACGAGTAGGTAGAATAAATGCAGGACTCAGATGGTTTATTTTTCTAGCTAAGATCATTCGCTTTACATGATTTTCCTGAGAAAGTTTTCGGAGGTATATAGCTCGAGCTCGAAGAGCTGTTAGTTTTGACAAAGTTAATTGAATTCCATTTAGCTGTTCATGATTATCAGGATTCTTAGGAGTTTCTTCCATAGTGCACATGACTCTAAAATAATGTGACGTTGATGATTATTTCGATAAAAACACAGGATATAAATGTATGTTTAAACTCGAGAAATTTTTGGATAGAAATTTGCGTTCATGACATGATACCCAATTGTATTTAGGGCTATTGATTGTCAAATTTAATTTATTATGTTATTTAACGAAAAAAAAGCATTAATTTTGTTTTTGAGTAATACGTTACAACTTTAATTCGCACGAGATTTCATTTCCTTTAATTTAAGGCATGACTAACAGCTGAAGTTTAAATATATCTATCTGCTTTTAATATGTATACTCATGGGTTTAAAATCAAAAATGTTAAAATTTGTTTTTGTAAAAATAGAAACTTCTTAAAATATTTACTTTACGTTAGAAATTTTACAAGATTTTAATTAAAAGACTTAGGCTGAACCAGATTAAATTATATCATGAACAATGTATGATAATGAGCCAAATGTGAGTTTTAATGAACTACTCCTGATACCTTTATTTACTTAGTCAAAAATTTACTAAACACTGTCAGTAAATCACTAGAAAAAGTACACTCACGCATGTATACATATATATATATATATATGAGCATATATATTTATACAAAGATTCTCCAAGTTTTTGTTACTCTAAATGGCACCAAGAAGTAGATTAGAAATTCATAAAAAACAAAATTTAAAAATCAATTGCTGTTTTCGTACAAATATTTCTGTTTAACATACCTTGTAATAAATGCCGCAACACAAATCTTTTCCAGGAATATTCAAGTTATTTATGTTTTATACGATAAATTCTTCACGAAATGAAGATAATATTTTCTTCAATGGAGAAAATCAATGTCTACCAAACTTTTTCAATATATTTCCTTCTTATTTAATTTTCATAACCTTGAGTACTCTTCATCAAAAGAAAATGGATGTATTTTAATAACAATCAAAATATATGTTTTTGTGACGCATACAAAATAATAAGAAAACTTTGCTCACAAGTGTAGTATGGGGGGCACTTTCGTTTTGGCGATTTTTCTTCAGATTTTGCGATTTTTATCTAAATGACATGGGAAAATAACGAATTTATTCTAAAATAAAATATAAAAAATTTCGAATAAAGTACCTTGGCCACCGATTTCGTATTGGCCACCGAAAAGGGACTACGCCTAGTGGCCTGACTATACTACACTTTAACCGAAAACAGAAATAAAAGTATTCATAGTAAAATATAAATAAAAGTTATATTACAAATAACATCTATTTGGGTTAGTGAGAAGGATGATATTGTTTTTGCTGAGATGACAGATCGTCCTACTGATAAACTGGTTAGTATATTTAAACTGAGATGCGGTTCCACGTCTAGTAGTCGATCGGCACTTGCGTATTATCGCAACAATCGCCAACTCTGTTAATAACTCGCCAAGTTGGCAACCCCCATTTCATAGGTATCGTACGCGCTGAATTGTCAACGATGTGCTTCGTTTTATATAATGTCGCTATTAGGAAATAATATGTAAATACCCAGTAGACTGTTCCTTTTTCAATTCCTACTATTAGCCCACACTCTATATATTTATTTATTTATTTATCTCGGTGGAATTTTCAATCGTTAATTATATACATTTTAAAGCGCTCAAATGAGCTGAAATTTTATATATATGATTATTTTGGATGAAAATACAGTAATTTATTCATAAGTAATAAATATTAATTGATTAAAACTAATAATTTAAAGAATTACAAATACAGCCACATTGGCATCATTTTTTGGCGACTTCAGTCAAAAACTGAAAAGGTTGGTTTTTATCTCCCGTTTTAAAGCATTCAGTTGTACTAAAATTTTATTTACACGATTGTTTTGGGGGCAATACGATACTTTAATGATAGTTAATAAAATTAATTACCACCTAATGTTGTGATTCTGTCATATGTATATACATATTTATATATTAATTGTAACTATTTAACAAAAAATATCTAAAATGAATTTTTTCTTTGTTGATATAAGCAGAAATTGACTTAATTTTTTTATATTACTTGTTCTTGACTTAATGTCTACAAATGAGGAAAAAGCAACTTTACACAAATATGAAATTCGAAAGGGCAAGATGTATTACAGATTCCTTTCTTTTAAAATCGGATACACTTGTTGCACATGTAAACAGAATAATATTAATGTATACTTTTTATATTTATTTTTCATGAATCCGTCTGAAGCCAATTCCAACTATTTCGCGTCACACCAAACCGTCTGAAGCGTTACAAGACTATCTGGACGATTCAAGAGAACGTAGAATTAGGCACAGCTAAGCACGGTGTAGTGTATATCCCGATCGGTATAACGCATACCCCACCAAACTCTTTCCGTACCCATGGAGGTACGCGTACCACACTTAAAGAAACACTAGAGGAAATGTATTCTATTTTGATGCATACACTTATTTATCCGTTGATTTGGCGGATTACTGTCCTCCTAGTGAATAGAAGTTTAGTACTACTCACAAACGAACTGTTACCACAATTTGGCGTTATTTTTTCTCAATTTTAGAGGTATAAAATAAATTAGGATTTTACCAAAGAGTTACTGTCGAGCACAAACAGTGTTAACATTAAACTTCTAGGTTCTTAAGTTCACTGTCAACCAATTTTGACGAGAAAAAAATCAATGCCAATTCGAAAAATGGCGCCAACTGTTATTATTACCATTATTATTATCGTGTTCGAATGTGAGCGGTAATAGTTTTCACTATTGGCTGTATATCATAGGGTTGGAAGTCATCTTTTGATTCGACTCAATTGGTCGCCGGTATAGCACGCAGATAGCGAATTCTATATTTCGGTGAGAAAACTAGAAGAAGAATGATATATATTTGAGTCAAATCTTTCTGGTTGCTTAAAAAATAATTCAGCAAGGGACCATCTATTTTACATATTATTCAGATTTTTTTCACAAATTTAAACATTTACATACTTTGCATTCTAGATTGTACAGCTTTCGTCTTCTTGATTTTTTTCGAACATGAATATTTCGAACATTATGGATAAGTATTAGAATGTTTTTTAAAAGAATATGAGGGCTACGATTTCAACTTTTATGGATGAAAAGGGTTACCTAACTCGCCCTTTCTGTCTGCTTTGTTTTCTGACAGTTCTGTTTTTTAATACTCATTCTTAAAAGTTAAATACGGTATTCATCTTTTCCCCATGATTCGCCACAAAACAGTAAGTGAAATTTTAATTATTTCATTTATTTGTTTCATTTAACTTCTATGCAGTTTCAGCGTTTCAAAACTTTCGTCAGGAAAAAGCCATTCTTTGAAATTATTTCCCTGACGAATTGTTATAGCTAGGACGCCATCTTGGATTCATATCACTCGGCAACCAATTCTAGTTTAAGGCGATTACGCAATTTAGATCCTTATTGCAATATAAATTTTATGTGTTTCACACGACTTATAAGGCGAGCAAGCCCTTGGTTACCTGTGACAATACAGTTTTATGACGAATATGTTTACAACAAATTCACATTCGTGAAAAAAACTACTTTCTAAACCTGAACAAGTTACTTCATATATTCTTTTAGAGTATAACATTTCGTTCTGTCAACTATAATTCTTCCATATTAACGTTTCATTTTTAAGTAACTCAGTCATATTTCAGTATTAGGGAACAAACGTTCTCTCTATTGCTATAACTCATATTATAGTTAATCTAGAAAACTTGCAGCTGAGTTCATATACTCATGTCGATAAATTAAAGATAATGAAGTTCAGACAAAGACTAGACAGAAGCAAAACAAATTTGACTTATTTGTAAAGTCTATATATTAAACAAAAGGTAAAGAGCCAAAAAGATGCTAGATGTTTACATAATTAATAAAAATTGCAATTTTTACTCCCTGGAGCAAATTTCAAAAAAGAACCTATTCACAAAAAGCAGTATAATAAGGTTAGTATGATGGTTAATACGGAGTATGTCTCCCGGACGATGCAATACAGGCCTTACAACGCCTAGACATGCTGAGCATCAAATTATCAATCTGATCTTGGGGAATATTACACCACTCATCTAGCAATGCCCTCCGAAGTTCCAGTAGACAGATGGGAGGGGGTTGACGGGCTGCAATTTGTCGGCCAAGCATATCTCACACATGCTCTATTGGATTCAAGTCCGGTGAGTATGCTGGCCAATCCATACGGGTGATATCCTCCAATTGAAGGCATTCGTCTACAACGTTTGCACGGTGAGGACGGGCGTTGTCACCCATAAACAGAAATTCAACACCCATGGCGCCCCGAAACAAACGTTCATGTTGTTCCAGAATGACATCCCGATAGATATGGCCTGTCATCGTTACAATCTGAACATGCAGGTCAGTTCTGGAACCAAGAATAATTCCTCCCCAAACGCGAGCCATCCTGCACCACCGTAACGGTGTCGTTCAATGGTGTTCTCTTGGTGGTAACGGGTACCTGGCGCTCTCCATATTAAAGTCCGGCGAGAATCAGACTGCAAACTAAACCTGGACTCGTCGGAAAACATCACACAAGACCACTGTTGGGGTCTCCACAATGCATGATCTCTACTCCAGGTTAATCGCAGGCGACAGTGAGTTGCGGTAAGTGGAACACATCTGACAGGCTTACGAGCATATAGACCAATGAGCCCTAAGCGTCTGTACACGGTCTACCTTGAAACTGTCGTATCGGTAGCTGAAAAGAGCTGATGAGACAGGTCTGATGATGTGCTCCGTCTGTTTTTTTGGCAGTTACTGCCAAATACAGAACCTCATTCGGCGTTGTAACTCGAGGGTGACCTGTGCTGTAACATCTACTTACATTACCATCATATTGGAATCGTTTCCAAAGCCTGGAGATGACACTCTGGACGATTCCAAGTTTCTCGGATACTTCCAGCTTGGTACGCCCCCATTCCAATCATCCAATAATTCTACCAGGTAAAAAATCATCCAAATGCTTCCTTTGTGCCATAACTATGCGTTATGGCACTGAAAGGCTTTTAAAGCGCTTGTGAACAATTTTACTTCTTTGCCACCGTTTCTTATATACCCCTTTCTTACACTCTAGTCATTGTGACGTACTATCCGCACCATCTGGTGGTTTCCTGTAATTTGCATATTCTTCTTCAAGATGCGTGTGATAATTCTACAGGTGAAATTTTTATTTTAGAGTTCAATTTCTGTGTGATTCTGAATTAACCTTAATTTATGGACATGAGTGTATATAAATTTACATTCAGCAGTGTAGTATGAAACCCTCAAGCAACTCGTACTTTTTTTACAGCCTCGTGCATTTCAAAAACTTCTTCGAGTATCTAACACATAAAGAAATTCTTACTGTAGAAAGTTTTAGCAGAAAGTAACACCCATTGAGTTACTGCTAAAAAACAAACAAAGCAGCTTAAGAGCGACAGTACTAGGTATATGTTCTGTACTGACCATTTTTAACTTGCTTACTCTGTTCTAAATTTTAGAACTTGATATGTTTTATTTTTCTGATACCAGAAAAAAAGTATTTGCATTAAAAAAATTTCTTTTCAGAAAAATGATAAAAAAGAGCGCTAGAGAGGTGATATAATTCAATCAATATCACCTATCGAAGAGAAGAATAAACAAACACGGTTGTTTATTTTGAATCATGGACATGCTACTGAATTTTCTATTTATAAGTGTTTAACACGTGAATTTGCGATCTTAAATAGATCTGAAACCCTAAGAGTAAAGAAAATGGATTTTTGAAAAGGAAAAATATTTATGCATTTTTAGAGATCAAACCAATCACCAAGAAAATACGGTGAGTATATAAAAGAATGTTACCTTTGTGTATGTATTTTATACAAATATTGCCCCCCAGTTATGATATTTTGAAAAGACACATTTTCTGGTTTTAAATTTGAATATGTGTTACAAAAAACGTATTTTGCTCTAAAATTGGAAGAGAAAAAAATTGAATGACTATTTCTCGCGTAATCAATATTAAATATTTAAAAATGTGAATGGGGTTGTATCATATTTAAACATGTAATATAAAAAATTAAGTCAATTTCTCTACTTAAATCAATAATGAAAAATTTTATTTTTTTAGCTACTTCTTATTAAATAGTTTCTACTAATATATCTATGACATAATAACAACATTAAGTGGTATTTAATTTTTATTAAAAATCATTAAAATACCGTATTATCATCCAAAACAATTATGTATTTTAAATTTCAGTTCAACTGAATGATTTAACATGTGAGAAAAAAATCTCTTAACGTTTTGACCCATGTCGCCAAAAATGATGCCAACGTGGCTGTATTTGTAATTCTTTAAATAATTAGTTTTAATCAATTAGTTTTTATCAATTATAATTAAATCATTGTATTGTCATCCAAAATAATCATGTGTATAAAATTTCAGCTCAATTCAGTGCTTTAAAATGTATTTTATTAACGATTGAAAATTTCACCAAGACAAATAAATAAATATATAGAGAGTGTGAGATAATAGTAGAAATTGAAAATACAGTTTTACATCTTTAATTAAGGTATTTTATTATATTTGTGTGTACAGTTATTTATGACAATAATATTATTCTTGGAGCAGCTACAGGATTATGACGCCCATATTTTAATTGGAGAGTACTATTCAATAAAGGCTTATAAATGTGCTTTTGACGAAAAATGAACCGTTGTTAATTAAATAGATTGAGTTAATGAGAGAGCGGTAAATTATCTGTTCAAGTTTCGTAACAATTAGTATTGAATTAAAGTTACAAAGGTTGTTGCAAATAATTCATACATGCTTTGAATATACATTGCGATGTAAATGAAATCAAAGAAATATAGTGATAGATTGAGTCTCGTGTTTAAATTTTGGGTTCACCTCGTAATCTTCCAATGGACTAAACTCATGTGATGTCATAGTCACATTATAATTGAGCCACTTGCTTTCTGTCAATCAGTTCAAAAATTAATGTGACGTCATAATTATATCACAAATATAATCTCGCGTTTCCACCGATTAGTTCATATGCTTCACTGTTGCCAACTTTTGCTTTTTGCAGGAACTATTTTTTAAAAAGTTAGTATTTGTCAACGATATAAAAATGCCCATAGTTAAACAGAATGCACTTAATTTAAAAGTATTCGTATAATGTAAGTATTTTTTTTTGTCTGAAGAATTTTAACACGTGAACTCTTTGCCCAACCATTAAATTTTAAATGTTATTATCTAAACTTTACTAGTTAAACAACTTTTAAGGCCGTATCACACGCAGACTTATTTCAAGCAATTTTTCCTCCTACTGAGGGTGAAGGGTTACCGTAAACAAAACGACATGCTCTGACGTCAACCGCGCACTTTCACCACATTGAAATGTTACTCGCCGATTTTTCTCCTTCGGAAACAACCATACATTATTTTTTTATACCGCTCGAGCTTACAGGATTCCTATTGGCTGGGATTCCAAGCAATTTTTTATTCCGGGCAATTTCTTGAGCTCACTAGCAAGAAATTGCTCTAAAGCGGTTGCTACGGCAACTGAGTAAAAATTGCTCGAAATGTATACGTGTGATACGGTCGTTAAGGCCGTATCACACGTATACATTTCAAGCAATTTTTCGTCCAATTCGAGGAATTTTTACTCAGTTGCTATAGCAACCGCTTTAGAGCAATTTCTTGCTAGTGAGCTCAAGAAATTGCCCGGAATAAAAAATTGCTTGGAATCCCAGCCAATAGGAATCCTGTAAGCTCGAGCGGTATAAAAAAATATTGTATGGTTGTTTCCGAAGGAGAAAAATCGGCGAGTAACATTTCAATGTGGTGAAAGTGCGCGGTTGACGTCAGAGCATGTCGTTTTGTTTACGGTAACCCTTCACCCTCAGTAGGAGGAAAAATTGCTTGAAATAAGTCTGCGTGTGATACGGCCTTTAGTATGTCAATTTTTAATCAATGGGAAACACGTGATTGCCGCTATCATGTGACCATCATGGATTTAGTCCATTACGTAAAATACAAATTAATAATAGAAAATATCAGCTCAGGCGTAACTTATTTATTCCAACTTGATTCAAATTTATACCATTTTTCGCTAATAACTTGAAGGTTGCTTCAGAGGGACGACTTCAATTCAAAGAAAGGATTTTAGTTCGACCATTTGGAAATACCTAACATTTAAGAAGTGTGTTCAATGGAGATTCAAGTGATTCATTAATGATGTTATTTTTATGGGATATTAAAACTATTTTTTATTTATAAACGCATAGTAGTTGTTCGTATAACAAGTTAGCACCAATATATTATTGAGTTGAATGTACTATACTGTTCGAATTAATTGCGATAAATGGGAAAAAGTGATTTTTTCTAAAACCGTATATTTGTATCATTACATACCTTAAATAGACTGAAAATTCTGTACGTTACTACGAAGTATGCCTTCCTTTAGCAGAAATGATCTTTTCAACTCGTCTTGGCATTGACTCCACTAAAGTGGCACACATGTGTGCTCTTGATTTCATCACCCTGGAAACATACTAGTATAGCTCTTTCTTATCATTTGCTCTGATGACGTGAGATTCATCTTAGTGAAATGATTCTTGAGAATATGCCACCAGTTTTGAATATGATTTATGTCTAGAGAAATTTCAAGCCAATCGAGAACTTTTATTTTATTTTCCGCATCAAAGTATGAACCAATTTCGAATTGTGACAAGGGGCTAAGTCATGTTGAGATGTTCCTTCAAATGCTTCCATGGATGGAACAATCCTACTACATAATATTTCTATATATTTGACAGAATTCATCATGTATTTAAGAGGAACCAAAACTTCCAGGGCCATTTGTTACGAAAAAACCTCAAACATCTGCTCAGATGAGTATTTTACAATCTGTTGGATATCATCTGGTAATAAAGTTTCAACTTCACTTCGTCTAACTACACTAGATTTGTACTCCTGCACAAAATAAATATTTCAATACTCAAAATAACTTTATTCCAGCCGTTAACAGTCTATGATCGGTATTTATTTTTTTTGCCCATGCTAAACGTTTTTTCATCATTTTCTGAGTTAGAAATTGTTTTTTTTCCTCAGTCTTGTTGCCTTATGGCCACCTTCCAGAAGCATTTTCCTTGCAGTTGATTTTCTCACTTCAACATCATTACCCAACAAATCCCTTCAAAGGAAATGAGTGGATCAAGACAGCACTAATGCACCCAGATAGGTCTTTTTATGCAATGGTAGCGCCATCTGTTCCCCAAAATATTATTTATTTTTGTTAATATATATCATGATTATTTTTCAAACCTCAGCTTAATGAGCAATTAATTCAGTTAATGAAAAATAGTTTATTATTTTATAAAATAAATATGACTGAAAAAGTCAAATATATTGAATTATGTAAATTTCATTAAAATATCTACACTTTTGCGTTGCGTGAAGAAAAGATAAAGCATAAAATATTAGAAATATATCCTTAATTTATATATAACATGAAAATTAATACATCTAGATTTAAATTATATTCTTTTTCAAAATTATTAAGTATAATATGTCAACTTCAAGTAGTTTTTAAAAAGTATCCCTTAAGAATAACATTATCAATGTAATATAATATTAATACACATCTATATGCACATGTATTAATATTAAATTAATATACCTTTTAAGCTATTTCCAACACACACATTACAAAAGAATTGAGATCAAATATAATCACCAGGATATCATACTTTGATTGTAGATTTATGCCAGTAGTTAAATATGAATGATTTGAAAAAATAAAGAACCACACACAAATGAAAATAAATTAATCTTATTTATTAACTAAACTGAGAGTAGGAACCTCCCGTTAGGAAATATTTATTTTGATTACAATAAGTATGATCAAAATTTGTGTTGATGGACGTAATTTCTTGTGAATTTATCAGCAATCCTTCTTTAATATTGTTTACTTCTTCAGTAGTTGGATTTTTGAGTGTACCGACAGTGTTTCTTTTTCTTCGTGTAGAGAAATATCCATGTTGTTTTTGAAATCTTTTTTATATTTATAGTAGAGGATTCCATCATTTTAATTATTTTATTACTGTGCTCCTCCGTTTTTTAAAATGCCTTTTCAAACAGAAAGAGCGAGTGAGGACTTGATCACAAATTGCGCAGGTTAAGTCTCTACTATGCACATTTTTTAGCCTCCATTTAAGAAAAGAATAATTATAAAATGTTGATTACAGAAAATTAAAAATAAACTGACTAATTAAAATAACAAAGTAAAGCAAAAAAAAACCAAGAAACCAAAGGTAAAAATTATCCAAAATGTAAATAAAATGCAACAAGAGAGCTTCAGCAAAAATCGTTCGACTAATACAGCGATAAAAAAATAGTAAGGCTATTCTGCGCAATCATTGCTTAAAAAAAATTTTTAGGGTGCATTAGCGCTGTCTCGATCCACTCCTCAAAGAAAAGCTTGTCTTTTTTGGATTTATTTTTTTTTACTTCTTATTAAAATTTTATCAATTCTTGGAGTAGTTTTCCACTTGCGCACACATTTTTCTTTCATTTCCGGAACTTTAAAATGTTCTTACAACATTTAATTCGATCTTACCAACTGTCATAGTTATATATCTCACAGTCATAGAAGCGTATTCATTGAGAGCTATTTATTCTAAAACGGTTCCTCGGTGTAATATTGATCTTTGAACAAGTAGAAGTAAAACTTCTTATACAGAACGCAAAACTGAAATTACCAGCTGCCCCTCTGAAAGGTTCACAACTGAGTTCCTGATGCATTAAAATGAATAAATTAGAGTCAAAGTCAATCTGTCACACTACCTAAAGGCAGATATAATGAGTTTGAGGTGGTTCAGGACATCACTAGTAATCGCATACCAACTCAAACAAGAAAAACGTGTTTGTCCCAATTAAGGTATCCGACTATCCTAAAATCATGATTTTTTTAAAAAAACTGGCCATTTTTTATGATTTTATTTTGTAAGCCATTTTACTTTCTTTGTAAAAAACCAGATTTTTAGTTGTCCATTCACTAGAACAAAACTACAAGTGTTTTAGTAAAAGTAGATGCCGTAACTTTAAATAAGAAGTCAAATTTTAAAATACGTTTTACTCGAAATGTGTTTTTTTTTCGAAAAGCTCAAACGGGGACAGCGATTGCTCATAAAGTTTACAAAATAATTTGCTCGAATTTTTTGTGTGTGTTCTGTATAACATTAAATGTGTCTTAACCTTCAGAATTATCGATCACTGTTTTATTACAAAATGTACAGTTCTTTATGTGAATGTAATCACTGTCTTTTGAGCAATTTCAAATAATAACTAAGATAAAGTGCTCTAGTTTGTGTTAAAAAGGTCATTTCAAAAAGGAATTGCAAAGTAATACATCAAAATTGAGAATTGATTCATTTATTATTTGTCCAGAGCGGGCCTCTTTTATGCAATTTTTTGTCCGATTTCACTCATTTTTTCTCATTTTAGTAGTAACAGTTAATTTTTCTCTTCTAAAGTTTAGCCTTTTTTTCTAAAAATGTTCTAAATAAATATAACCACCCCCCCAAAAAAAAAATTCCACAACTCCATTTTTTTAAAAAAAAGTTGTCTCAAATGTCGGATACCTTAAGGTATCTGACTACTTGAATATTAAAATATTATTATAATAGAAGCAAATTTCACAAAAAGAGAAAATTTTGAAAATAAGGTTATTCTAAGTTAATTTTTTGACGAAATAATGTATTTAAATAATTTTTTTTGTCAAAATGTCTCATTAAAACAATTTTATGCTGATTATCAAATCTAAAGGACACTAAATATCATGAACATTATCCATTTATGAGCATAAAATCACGGTTCCGAATGTAGTCGGATACCTTAATACGAACAGTATGGTATGCAAGAAATATAGCGGGAAAATATATTCATGTAGATTCTCTCTCTCTCTCTCACTTTCAATAAGTGAGGGAGAACACACATTCATATAAATTCTCAGTAATCAGTTTCTTTTTAAAATAACTTTGTACGATTGATTGGTTACATCTGAAGTAAAACGAGAGCTACTGATGACAGAATTTGTAATTTTGAATTGTAGTCAACGAAAGAGGATGAGACACAAGAGCTGGCACCTACTTTCTAAATTTTTTGAGCCACAACAACGTACATCATCTTTGCAAGACTTCACTTGCATCAGCCCCGGGAAACTGCGGATCTTTGTGGCATCAGAACTCGAGCAAACAAACATTATACAAATAGTCCTTGTTACGAGCTTGCATCCATGATCATTTAGTTACTGCGGTTATTACTTTGGAAAAAATTACTCCATCGTTCTTTTTTAAACTATCTACACAAGTAATACAAAAAAATAAGTCAGTTCCTACTTAAGTCAACAAAGAAAATTTTATTTTAGTTAATTAAATTTAATTAATGAATCAACATTTGAAAAAAAACTCTATTAACATCAAGTGTCATCCACTACATGTTTAAAAAAAGGATTTGAACGTAATTCTATGAATGAAGAGTATTATATATATATATATATATATATATATATATAATCCAAAATATATAAATACACAGATAGTTATAGAACCTAAGATAACTATACTAAATAGGAAGAAATAGGCACAGTAGTACACTAACAAACTCCTGGCCTTAGGAACCAGGATTGCAGGTTTAAACAAGTTTTAGGGCTAGCCAACCTTCACCTGTAGTTTGTTATACTACGTACCAAGATAAAAGGAAAGAATAACATTAAGAGAGATTTAAATATTATAAATAAAATCACTAAACTAATAAAATATAATTATAAAAAGTATAGCCTACTAGTATTCACAGTATAGATTTAAATTCGATGCAAAATGTAGATAGTAAGACGTATATCGGGAGTGTAACAACTGGTTATGTTTCCCGCCAAATACAAGAGAGGGAAACAGTTCAGCATAAAATTAAAATTATGATAGAATAATATGAAATTTATATATATATATATCTGTGCTTTTAAAAAAATCATAAATATATACTGATATAAATATTACTGCAAAATGAATGAATCCTAGAAATATTTAAATAATATTATTAATTTATTAAGCATGTGGCGCCATCTATTTAATAATTGTATAATTAGTTAAAAATATCAGTAATTAAACATAATGTCAATAAGTTACTAATACAAATTGTATATCATTGAAAACTAATAGAAAATATAATTGCAAAGAAAGTATACACACACACACACACACACACACACATATATATATATATATATATATATTGTTACAAATTTTGTGTAAATAGTGTAAATATTTTCTATTTGGGTGTTTAATGCATTTATATTACTGTATGTTATATTTATTTCATGCTAAAATTGTACTATTCACAAGCAATGCCGCCCCTTACGTTATAATGACGATTCAATGAGAACTTGACGAAATCTTGGCGATAGAGCCAAATTGGCATCATTTTCTGGTGACCATGTTGGCGAGTTCGGAAACCTCTGGAATCTTCTAGAAAGTAGTGGATCTCACCACTAATGTCACACTCAATGACACGAGCGATTATATTTCTCGGAAGTTTCTGTCGCGAATAAATAAAGATGCTCGCCAGAACGGCAGTCAGTCTTCCCAGCCCCCAGGGCAGCCAATTGGAGCCAATTATCACTTTACCAAGCATCCAACCAGAGAGCATCCTCTAAGCTCTCAGTCATGCCAAAAAACCTTGAAAATTTCCCACCCTGACACGAAGCACATTATCCACGCCTCCCTGATTCCATCGTCCAACCAATCGCCGCCATGCCACTCAGCAGAATGAAAAACCCATTTTCGTCAAGCCCCACATCCAAGTTCTATCAAGACATGGAATTGAGGACTGTGTTACAGTCCGGATGCCCAAAAGACAACGCCTATTCAACGGCAGTCAGTCTGCTTTAAACCAGCTAGGAGTGAACATTGTTTTGACTAGCAATTGGATCGGCTGTGCTAGTGAATAATACTTTACATGCGTGTATTTTTAAACACTGACGATTGTGTTAGAGTGCTTTTGAAGGTGTGAAGACCTTCGGAGATTGACTCTGTAAATATTGCTGCTGAGTGCTGTATTTAAAGGATTGGATTTTTGATAATAAATTCGCATCGCTCTTAAAGAACTGTTTACTTTCTTTGTTATTCTTTTGCATAAAATCCTCGAATCCGGATCTACGTAACAATATATATATATAATATATATATATATATATATATATATATATATATATATATAGAGAGAGAGAGAGAGAGAGAGAGAGATATTGGGAGAGTGTGAACTAATAGTAGAGATGAATTGAAAAAGGGGCCAGAAATTAACTTGGTTTCGTAATAGTTTTTTTTTTTTTTTTAAAAATGAAAAGGTCGTTATAAATAGAGACGTTGGAAGAAACGTGTGATCAAGGCAGCAAATGGCTGTAAGGGTATGTTCATTTTGTGATATCACGCTGTTGGTACTAGTTTGAGCAAAGATGTCTATTTTATATGTTTGAGAACGTGTTTGGCTTTCAATTAATGTTAATGTTTTGGTTTATTTTTCAGTTAATTTTAAGGTAAATTGTACTCCAATAATTTGTCTTAGAACATTATATATTTATTTAATGTTAATTTTTATATTTCTTTCCCAGTTAAAGCCTTTTCTTATGTATATTATGTCATGCATTTCAGATTCACCCTTTTAATTGTCTCCAACTTGGCAAGTTACTATCGCCATATTGGATGGAGACCAAAAGGCAAAAAAAAAATATCGGTTTTAGCAATTTGGAGCCATTTGTTTTCTCCATTTCTACAATCGAGATATGAATTAGGATTTAGTACTATATTTGATATCGGTACGCTATCCACCAAATTGTTGTGTAACGTTTCGCGAAGTTGGTGAATGACGTTAAAATTCTTTGTGTTCAATTTTATTACTAAACAGCTATTTTAGGAAATTACTAGCCACCGAAGACCTATTTGGTGAGGTTTAAATCACGCCAAATATGATGTTTCCGGTTATGAACGTCACAATGATTTCCAGGATTTTTCTAAAAACTGTTTATTTTAATATATTTTTCCATTAAAATTAGGCTCAATGTGTCACTGGTCATGGTACTTTTAAAATATACTTGAACAGATTTAATTTAGTTCCTTAATCTTCCTGTGACTGTAAAATATAGAACATGCAATCCTTCTATGTTCCAAGTATGTCAGAGAGAGAAATATTATAAGAATGGCTTTCAAGAGACTTAATATAAATTAGCCTCCCACTTTTCACCAACTTCTTTCCACCAGAAGTGCTTTTAAAAAGTTCTGTGAATTTGTTATAAATATTTGAACAATCCTTCATCATTTCAATTTTTTTTTCTTTCTTTCCTTTGTAGTGTATGATTAATACTTACATCTGTGAGACCCGTGTGATACTTTGTGGTGCACGGGGACTTTATAATTGTCACTTATCGTTATTTATTGGATTTAGAGACCAAGAAACATACGTGAAATAATGTATATAGTTTTTTTCTCTCCACACACACACAAGTCCTGTACCGTCATTTAGTTTAAAACGGATGTATCTCGTCAGATAGCATCGCCGAAGATCGTGTTGGCGAGAATTGGAAAAAAACATTTATCAATCCTTGGTCTTTTTTTACCGATGAGTAGCATTTCATTTGTTTAATTAAGTTTTTTTAATTAAGTTAATGCTGAAATTGACTTTTGCCCCAAGACTTCTTCATATTTATTGGTTAATGCGTTGATTATTTTATAAACTGTACTATACATGTAACTGTAATTTCCAGATGTTTTATTGATTGCTTATATTAATATATGTTATATAATATAATTAATGTATAGTATATAATATATGTTGTATAATATTTAATATAAAATTATTTATATTAATAAAATGAAGAACTCTTGGGAAAAACATAGCATAGCACATAGACAAAAGAGACTTTGTTTACAATATTCATCCCGCTGTAGCTATGGGTGATGAGGGTGTGCATATAGAAAACAACACTTCAAAATTTTACTTAAAACTTCTCAAAATTAAATGCTAAAATTAGTTATTATTGTGTATTGTTTATTATTGATTTTAGTCGTGTTTAAGCGAAACATTAGAGAATTACACGGCTTTTACACTTTCTGTGAGATTCACATTTTAAATATACAGTAACATCATTTGGAATATGCAAACTAACTAACCATTTATAAAGTGACATTGAAACACGTCAACTTTTGGCTTTTTTTTCAATTCCTAATTTAGCTCACACTTTCTATATAGTTATTTATTTTGGTGGAATTTTCAATCGTTTATAAAATGCATTTTAAAGCGCTCAATTGAGCTGAAATTTTATATACATGATTATTTTGAATGACAATACGATACTTTAATGATAATTAATAAAAATTAATTACCACTTAATGTTGTGATTTTGTCATATGTATATACATATTTATATTAATTGTAACTATTTAATAAAAAGTAGCTAAAATAAAATTTTCTTTGTTGATCTAAGTAATCATAATTTTTTTTTAAATTAATTATTTCCAAAATTCATTAAAAACTATTCAGAAGATTATTTGGACCATCATTTAAAAATTATGAGTTTTCCCAGGTTCTTGAAAAGATACATCGCATCATGGCTTAAGTTAAAATTTAAACATTAAATCTCTAAAGACATGTTTGCAAAAAAACAGTACTCTAAATTCCAAAAAAAGCCAGGTTCTTAAAATAACAATTAATTTATTTTAATAACAATTAATTTATTTTAATTAAATGATTAAATTAACATGATTAAATTTGAGTAAATGTACAATATGCTGCATAACTTAAATTGAGATTCTACTTAGCTTTTGAGAGGGAGACTAGCAGGAGGGAGTAAGACATGGTCGCCGCTCGAAGTCCCGCGGAGTCTAGTTCAAGGCCTGGATCTGATTAGTTTGTCTCTCTGTGTCCAAGTGTGAGTGTGTCGAAATCGGGGTGCATCCCGTTTTTATTTGGCGTCCTCTTCACTTCCAAATGCTAGAGCGGACTCTTTACTTTGTCCGCTTAATTTTCTCTCATTGGTCCGGAACCAGCGCAAAGTTACCGCACAATGGTCAATGGCATTTTTAAGCGCGGGAAATTCTAATGACACACCCCGATATCCCGATATTTTATGGGTGCAATGCCCCTTCCAGGCGTGGGAACGTGGTACCCTTTGCTAAAAGTTCGCCCTCAGAGGTGGGGTAAGAAAAACACATTCCACCGAATTCCGTTTCTTGTAAACAGGGCAAATATAAAAACTGCAATTCTAACTTGGGGACCGGCGACCTCCCATCACTCCTCCTCTCTCTCAAATGCACAGCACACAAAAAATTTCGTATATGTGGCCACACCGCCAAAGAAGTCTGCAGCTCGTCCGTGATGAGGGATTTCCTTTTTTTTTCTCTGTAGACTCCGGCGTCACTGCTGCATCTACACTGCCATGGCTGTTGGTTGCTCCGGCGATTCAACATCTCCAAAGAAATCTGCTAAACTGCAAAAAAAAAAATTTTGTCTCCCAGGGAAACCATATTAGTCATGAAACCAAAATTATTTTTAAAAAAAACCTGGCCCCATTTGACCTCCGTCGTAGACTCCAAGCACCAACCTTCCACTCCCATCACCTCTCAAAACTTAAAATAAAATTTAAAAAAAAATTATAAGCAATTTCCAAAACTCGGTCCCAATTCCGTTAGCGGTAAGAGGGAATAACAAATTAACTATCAACAACTACAATTAAGTTCATGTACGAAGAGAAAAAAATTGCTGAATAGATCACCCAAACAATTCACAAAGACATTATACACAAAATGACAAATAGAAATATTTGAATAATCACAAAGAATCGTGTGCCACTAAATAATAACAAAATAAGACGAGTAACACATAATAAATTCAAAATGTTCATATCTAAAAACTGCTCTATTTACAATAACCACACATATGAATATCGAACAAAACATTTGGATAAGAAATAAGTTCTAGTGAAAACATCTGTAGGCAATTCAAACGTGGCACCCAGAAACAGACACCTCATAATCGTTTAACATCGAAATCCTGACACGACCAATGTGAAGTGCATGTCCCAGACCACCAAAAAAAAATTACTAACTTAACCCTCAACATACTCAAAGCATAAGAAATTGCAATGGTTCACTAAGAGCATTGACAACAATATTTCATAAAATTAATTAATTTAAAGTAAAAATTTAGAAATTGAAACGATGGGTGTGCATAGCATAGGTGAAAAAAAAATTTATAACCTCTAAGAATGCTTAATAGCCTAAGAAATTAAAAAAAAAAATTCACTACAAGCATTGGTTACAAATGAAAGTTTAAAAAAAAAAAATTAATGTAATTAATTCAGATTTGCAAATTAACAATCTATAAATTAACGAATAGTATAAACGGTTAAAAAAAATTTATAACCTCTAAGAATGCTGAGTAGCCTAAGGAATTTAAAAAATTCACTACAAGCATTGGTTACAATTTGAAATTAAGAAAAAAAATGTAATTAAATTTAGAATTGCAAACCATGAGTGCGCATGTGATCAGTATGCATCCCCATTGTTTACGAAGGTGGGGAAAAAAAACAAAAACATCCCATTTTTTGCGAAAGGACGATCACCGGCAACCGCCAACACAAGAAACAGAATGTACAGTTAAGACAAAAAAATGCAAATCCGATTATATAAAAAAATTACTATATCGATTAATACTATAAAAAAATTGAGAAAAAAAAATTCCTTCTACATTCAATACATTTTAATTTCTATATTGAGAAATGAATTCCAGAAATCGCAAATGCAGTTGAAAATTTCAGAAAAAAAAATTATAAACATAAATTTGATAATGCAACCCATGACATATGAGGCGACACATACAGAGTAAAGTAATTTAACTCAAAGAAAATTATTGCAAGTGCTACACATAATTAAACATAAATTCCAAGAGAAAAAAAATATCGCTTAATTAATCAACATAACTTTTTAACATTCTATGTAATACAATGTATCAATTCTAGATAACAAAAAAACTTAAAATGTTTCACTATACGCGCAACAATGTACAAACACAAAAACACAGAACCGCGATTTCCAACAATACCGCTAAAACAATTAATCAAAAAACATCGAATTAATAACTCAAATATCATTCTATAACACTAGTAATCTTAAAATGATTCCTCAATCAATCAAAATTGCCTTTAAGTCAGATCGTTCATATCCTGTACCTCAATAAAACGAACTACTTATCTACAACTTCCAAATAATTAATCGATTACTCCACAATACCATTAACTAAAAGCCATCTATGCTCATCGGCTTATGTACACAAAATCTCACATAATCCTCAACCCGAACTGTCCTAGATTCATCGCAAAACATTCTTAAATATACCACACAATCATGAATTCAACTTATCTATGTTCGTCAACTTATTTACTCGAAACCGTACCTGATCCTTAACTCAAATTACCTTATGCTCATCGGCTTATGTCCTCAAAATCGTATAATTAATTCAACTCAACTTTGCCCAAAATTCATAACTCAAAAAACCTTCTTAAATAAAAACAATCATGAATTCAATTTATCGTATGTTATATACCGTATTTGCTCGAAACCGTACCAAATCCTTAACTCAAATTACCTTCTCTACATCAAAACAACTAACTCAAAAATATACCGTATAATTAATTCAACTCAATTTTCCTTTGCCCAAAATCCATAACTCAAAATAACCTTCTCTATATCAAACAACTTTCTCAAATATACCGTATAATTATATCAACTAAATCTTCCATCTGCCCAAAATCTTAACTCAAAATAACCTTTTCCACATCCAAAAAAAAAAGAAACTGGGTCGCTGAACCCGAAAAAAAAAAACGTTCTCGAATATACTTGTATCCCCACAACTGAATGTTCCATTTCCAAGATCCTTATCTCAATATAAACTCAAAAAAACTGGGTATATCTGACCCCGGGATAATAGATTAACCACCCATGAAACCGAAGATATCGAGAGGTCGCCGAATCCTACCAACGACGGCGAATCCAGAATGAATGGATTTCGCGCAGTATTCAAAATGTTCGAATTTCCATCTCTAAACCAAAATCAAAATCCGTGAACAATCAATAAGAATTTCAGTGTGTCAGTTTATCTAATCCTTGAACAATCAAAAAGGGGGGGCGGGGTTAAAAGAATTTCACCAATGTACCACAGAGAACCAGAGCTCCACCCAGCCCCCAGCGTCCCACCCCTGGTACCAGGCGCCAGCGGGGAGGTGAGTGCCCCCGAGAAAAAAAAATTCGGCGGAGTCACTGGAATGAATGGACTTCGCGCCGCTTCCTTCCATTGCTCAAGTACACCAAAGATCAAATGATAACAATAACTATTTCTATCAATTAATTCGCAACCAAAACATTCAATTAACAGAAAATTCACCCCAAGATCAAGCATGTAGAATACGCAACGCTGTTTTCTTCACAGCTCCACAGCTAAGGACGCCTAATCAATTCAGAAAACGCAATCCAAGGACAAACATACGCAACGCTATTTTCATCACTACTCCACAGCTAAGGACGCCTAATCAATTCAGAAAACGCAATCCAGGGACAAACATACGCAACGCTATTTTCATCACTACTCCACAGATAAGGACGCCTAATCTATTCAGAAAACGCAATCCAAGGACAAACATACGCAACTCTTTTTTTTTAATCACTACTCCACAGATAAGGACGCCTAATCAATTCAGAAAACGCAATCCAAGGACAAATATACGCAACTTTTTTTTTGAATCACTACTCCACAGATAAGGACGCCTAATCAATTCAGAAAACGCAATCCAAGGACACAAATATACGCAACTCTTTTTTTTTTAATCACTACTCCACAGATAAGGACGCCTAATCAATTCAGAAAACGCAATCCAAGGACAAACATACACAACGCTATTTTCATCACTACTCCACAGATAAGGACGCCTAATCAATTCAGAAAACGCAATCCAAGGACAAATATACGCAACTCTTTTTTTTTTTTTTAATCACTACTCCACAGATAAGGACGCCTAATCAATTCAGAAAACGCAATCCAAGGACAAACATACGCAACTCTTTTTTAATCACTACTCCACAGATAAGGAATTAACTTCATCATAACATCCAAAGCACTAAAAATGTAAGGTCTACACCGCGGACAAACCGGTCAATCTTTCCAAATCCGACGACAGCATATCGACCACAACTCGAAACAGTAACAACATAGAATTTCCATACGAGAATCGTAAGCACAATCAATCAAATGAACCGCTCCAACGTCCAAACACACAAAAAAAATTGCTAACTAGCAACAAAACAAGAACTCCATATGACAATATACACCCGAATCAATTAAACGGAGAAAAAAAATTAGAACACACTAAAATGCACAATTGATTATCTTCAAACAAAAAAAAAAGTATCAAACCAATTTCTAGAACAAACAATACTAAATAAAAATTCTCCTCTTTTGCCAATACCAAACTCAAAGCTAACTCAACTACGCGTACACAAAACATAAATTAAATAACAATGCTACAACTACAATTAAATTCAAAACCATAAAAAAAATTAAATCAATCTCAACACTTAATTCACTAATATACCCGAACGCTACCATTAATCAAAGCAAGTTAACCTAAATCAACAAATAAAAAAAAATTCCATATCGACATCAACAAAAACATTAAATTCCTAGTACAGTTTAGCACACAACCGAGACAAAATGATTGACTGCACATTCATTTAAACGAACCACTATTAATCTAAACCAACAGAAGTACTATATCGACATCAAACAAAACCTTCAATTCCTAGTACAGTTTAGCACACAAGAGAGCGAGACAAAATTATTGACTGCACATTAATTTAACCAAACCACAATTTAACTAGAGCCCTGAGTAAACAAAAAAAATTCCAAATCTATAGCAAAACAAAGACAAAAATTAAATGAGCATTGAAAACTTAACCGAAACACAAGAAAATTTTAAATTAAAATTAGCAATCATATGACAGAACAGAACAACATGAGCAAAACAAAGTTAAGTTTCAACATAATTTCTCAGGGAAAATATTCAAACAACCATCTCTATCCATATCTTAACAAGCATAAATTCCAATGATATCATTATTTAGTAATACAGAACCACTTAAAATTAATACACCAACACAACTTATCAATAAAATTGCTTCTGACAAAATACCGCTACCAAAAAATTTAACATTGTATGCAAACTCAAAATTTAACACGAAAAGTACACAGTTATACAATCAAATCAGCATGAACTAAATTATTCAATAAAGGAACCCCTTTTTTTGTATGAAAAAATTATTTAAAATACTAGATAATAACCGCAAAACAAAATTGTTTAATAAATAAAAAAAATGTCAAATATGTATGTATAGTAACAACATTCAAATTTCATGACAAGTGTCCAAGGACCCCAAAATTTGATTTTTGTTGCAAACATAAATTAAAGCTTAAAATTTATAAAATTAAAATTGACGTGCATACATGAATCGCAAAGCAAAATTAAATAACAATCCTATTACGAACAACAAATCTGATATATTGCATAAAACACATAGCATCAAAAAATATTTTATCTAGAGCTAAAATTGATATTAACCACATACAACATTATGTCATTTAAGCACCAAATCAAGACATGAAACAAACTGCATAAAAAAATTTGAGCTGGAATTCATTAAAAAAAATTTAGTACAAAATTTGATTTCACTAAAACATCCAACATGACATAAAAACAAGGTGCAACAATGAGACAGGTACCATTCTATGTGTGTGCTCTCGAAGTGACGAAGCGTAAAAATTGTAAAAAAAATTCAGTTTCCTTCAAAAAAAATTTAGCGCGGTAAGTGCATTAATGAGCCGAATTGCCTGCACGAGCCCTTAAATTATACCGTGGACTTGGAACAATACCCTTCACCTCCGTCTCGTCTGGTTGCAAATCATCTAAATTATTCAAGTGCAAATCTGAGAATCTCTTAATAAATGGAATCATCCGATTGACATGTGTGTTAAATCTCTTCCTCAATTGTTCTACATGTTGAACCCTATAATTCACATTAGAAAAACGCTCTATTACTCTATAAGGACCTTCAAACTTAGGTCTGAGTTTTGGAGATAAATTAGATTTAATATTAGGCGTCTTAATAAAACACAAGGACCCGATTTTGTAATCGTAATGATGTTGCTTTGTCACTCTCGTACTCAAATCGTACTCGACTTAATATCAGGAAGTGGAACAATATGAATGTATTTTGTGAATGCGTCTATCATAGATAAAACATAGCTATATATATATTACCTTTAGGCGTGGTTTTTAAAGGACCGAAAATATCGATGACACGTTTCTCCCGGTTCCTGACTTTGTTCTACTGGCTGATGAGGTGCTGGCGGAATTTTGAAGGTGTTTTTTCGAGATAAACATACAGTGCAAGAACGAACAAAATTTTTAGTATCTTTGTACATATTCTGCCAATAGAAGCTTTCGCTGAGTCGATGATATGTTTTAAAAAATTTAAGATGCCCTCCATATTCTGAATGTACAGATTCGAGAATTTTAGCTTTAAGACAATGTGGAATGCAAACTTGCTTTCTAGTGGTGTTAGACCTGGGTGATCTGGAGGGGCGCTTGGAAAAACGACATAACAAACCTTTCCCATTAATAAAATAGTTGCTGACTTGTGGGCTAACGTCATTTTGATCAATTTTTTGTATAATAGTACTTAAAACAGAATCTTCATGTTGCATTTTAATAAGATCTTTAGAGTCAGGTAAAGCTATTGTGATGTTGTTAATACAACGGGAAAGATGATCTGCGACTGAATTTAAGGAGCCCCTGATGTAGTGTATATCGTAATTAAATTCTTCCAGAGCCAATTTCCAACGCAAAATTTTGGAAGAGGGATTTTTATTAGAAAGAAATCCTGCAAGAGGCTTATGATCAGTAAAAACCTTAAATTTTCTGCCCAACAAGAAAGGTCTAAAAAAATTCAATGCTGTATATATCGCGAAAAACTCCAAAACCGTTGCGTTATATTTAGATTGTGAGGGATTTAATTTCTTTGAAAAAAATATAAATTTTTGACTTCAGAGTTAGGATATTTTTCTTCTAAAACTGCCCCTATGCCGCGAGATGAAGCGTCCGTTGTTATTTGTAACTCTGCGTTCGGATCAGGTAGTGCCAAGACCGGTGGGTTCAATATGGCTTTCTTAATATCATCGAATGCCTCCTGCGTTTCAGATGTCCACTCAAATGGAGTGTCTTTTCTCAATAGATTCGTTAATGGAAGTGCTCGTTTTGCGAAATTCTTAATATATCTCCTATAAAAATTGCAACACCCTAAGAACGATTTAATTTGCTTTTGATCCGTTGGAACTGGAAACTCGTTAATTGAAACCGACTTATCTTTATCTATAAGAATACCTTCCGGCGTTACTACAAACCCCAAAAATTTACAACTCTTTGTTAAAAATTGACATTTACTCGGATTAAATTTTAAATGAATTCTTTCAAAGCGTTCAAAAAACTTACCCAGTAGTTCAAAGTGTTCATCTATAGTTTTAGTAAATAAAATAATGTCGTCTATATAAACCAAGGCTCCGTTGTGTAATAAATCTCCAAGGACCTCCTGTGCAATTGATTGAAAAGCTTTAGGCGAGTTTTTTAAACCGAAACATAGTCTATTAAATTCGTATTTGTCACCGTCGGGAGTAGAGAATGCCGTCTTATGCCTGTGTGCAAAGTGTAGCGGAATTTGATTAAATGCTGATTTCATGTCTAAAGCCGAAAAATAGTTTGAACCCGAAATTTCATGCAAAATGTCGTCCAATGTTGGAATAACGAAGTCTTGAGTCAAAGTTATTTCGTTAAGTTTCCGAAAATCTAAAACAAGGCGCCATTTTTCTTTTTGTTTGACAAACAAGGCCAGAGTATTGTACTGAGAATTAGATTTCGAAATAATCCCTGCCTTCTCTAAATCTGCAATCTGACGTCTAAATTCGTTTCTTAAATTAAATGGAATCTTGTAAATCGGACATTTAATGGGATAATCATGCTGTAGACTGATTCTATGATGCTCTGTAGCGGCTGCAGATAATTCTACCGTAGAGCGAGCGGAAGCACTTTTGTGCGAAATTAAAAGTTGAAATAATCTGTTTTTTATTTTGTTGTCCAAACCTGAAAGGTTAAAATCCTTCTCCGTGAGTGGGGGTAAAATATCTTGAGAAACGGGAAAATCGGAAGAAAAGTCTTCATAATTATTGACAGTAATTATTTTCATGTTTTTGTTAAGGGTGATTATGTTCTCAGAGTCGTTTCTAATTTCTATAATGGTGTCATTTGTTTGTGGATCAATATTAATTTGCGAAGTAGTCAAATGAATGTTTTTTGTTTTTAACTTTGCTGAACTCTGAATATTAGCCGAAGACATGGAATTGGGTAATGTTGCAACATGGATACGAACATTTGTGACCGAATGGGGACCCACACACGTTTTGTGTTTTAAAAATCCATGGATAAAGTTACTCTGAACGACACGCTGAGGGAGCGAATAATGGATAAGCGGAATTGAAAATTTATTAATTAATAAACGGTTTTTACCCATATCTAAGACTGCATTCCATAATTTCAGAAAATCGTATCCCAAAATAGCACAATAATTCTCGTTAATCTCTTGCTTAGTTATAAAAAAAATATGTTGAAATTGAAATTCCCCTAATGACAATTGTATTTCATAACACCCGATAATTTCTACCGTGTCTCCACTCACTGCTTTAATTTGAATTGAAACATTAAATTCCCTAAAGTTTTCATTTTTTATTTTAGTGAAAAAAGAATTTGACATTAAAGAAACGGACGCACCTGTGTCAATTAAAATTCTGAATTTGTGATTTTTCACATTAGCACTTATTATTGGTAGATCAAATATATTATCTCGAGATTTAATAGGAGAAAACCGTTCCTCTGCTAATTGTAAAACATCTAAATTCGGCTTTCTCTGCGGAAGTTTAAATTGTCGTTTCTAGTATTGCGTTGAAAACCCCTATTCCCAGAAGTCGTGTGTGACCCTCTCGCCGAATGCCTGGGGGCTGCGTAATTATCGCGAAAAGCCGATTCTTGGAAATGGACATGTCTCCGATCAAAAGATTGAGTGCCGGGGTGACGGAAAACAGAAAAATCGCTAGCCGCGCTTCTCCGGGGGGCTGGTAATTGGCTGTACGTTCATCCCTCTTCTTTTTACTACACTCCGCTGGTCTATGTCCTTGAATGCCACAATAAAAACATTTGAAAACAGTCTCCCTTATGTTAAAAAAATCCCCACCTGTTTTACGAGCCGTAACTGAACTGGCTTCCTGTAAACGCCCGACTCTTAAGTTGATTTCCTCCAATTTATTTGTCAATGCCGAAATGACTGAATTTTCCGTTTGTGAGGGCGACAAACCAGATCTCTTGTCATTCGCGATCTGATTTAATTTCATATTCTGTTCTTCGATCAACACCGCGCTGATTGGTTCGTCTAAATTTAAAGGATCACGTGCGAGTACGAATCGACGAATATCGTTTCTCAAACCGCTTATGAAACGCGATTGTAATAGTTGATCGTTCGCGTTCCTCACCGCGGTGTTTTGAGCCGAATTACCTGACTGGAATATCTGTGTTCCCAGTTTGTTGATGCGTGCTGCGAATTCTTGCACGCTCTCAGAAGAATCCTGAATGCATGATGAAAATAACTGGAGACGTGTGGATAAAGGGACAGCCTTCTCGAATCTTTTAATAAGAATTCTAGCGATATCGTTGTACTCTGTTAAGTGACTGTGGGTTGGGTGAGATAAAAAAAATTCTTCAGCTATTCCCGCTAATTTTAATTTCAGAATAGTGACTTTCTCTTCGTTTGACCACTTGCCTAAATTCGCAACATCATTTATTTTTTCTAAGAACCTACGTATTCCCAACGATTCACCTCCGTTATACATTGGGATCAAATCAATTAGATTAAACTTCTCAGACGCCGTCTGTGTCAAAGGGGGGTGTGATTGTCGTGTACGTGGCACGTTTTAAAAAAAATTAAGACGAAATTTCTAACGCGATTAAATCGCAACGGAAACAATTAAATTCTAGCTAAAACAACTGAATTCGAGCACCCGTGCAGGGTAAAAGAAATTAATAAACTGCTAACTTTAAATAAAACATTTAACTAATCGGCTCTCGCGTAAATGCATTCATGGAGAAAAAAATATTCACATCAATGTTAAAGAAAAAAAATAAAGAGCACCAGTACCTGTGACATCATGCTGCACCATTGTTGCACCCTTCTCCTTCTCAAAAAAACTACAAGAAAAAAAATTTCACAAGTATCAAATTCGAGTAATAGATACAATTAAAATTAAAACACAATAGCACACAATAAAAGTTTGTTTCGGTGACCCATCAAGAAAAATTTACAACATCAGATGATGTAAAAGAAAAAAAATTTCCGACGACTGGTCTTGGCACCATTATGTTGCGACGCTGATTTAATCATATTTAATTATTTCCAAATACTAATTTCGAGTTTTCCCAGGTTCTTGAGATACATCGCATCATGGCTTAAGTTAAAATTTAAACATTAAATCTCTAAAGACAAAAAAAAAAAAACAGTACTCTAAATTAAAAAGGCCGGTTCTTAAAATAACAATTAATTTATTTTAATTAACATGATTAAATTTGAGTAAATGTACAATATGCTGCATAACTTAAATTGAGATTCTACTTAGCTTTTGAGAGGGAGACTAGCAGGAGGGAGTAGGACATGGTCGCCGCTCGAAGTCCCGCGGAGTCTAGTTCAAGGCCTGGATCTGATTAGTTTGTCTCTCTGTGTCCAAGTGTGAGTGTGTCGAAATCGGGGTGCATCCCGTTTTTATTTGGCGTCCTCTTCACTTCCAAATGCTAGAGCGGACTCTTTACTTTGTCCGCTTAATTTTCTCTCATTGGTCCGGAACCAGCGCAAAGTTACCGCACAATGGTCAATGGCATTTTTAAGCGCGGGAAATCCTAATGACACCCCCCGATATCCCGATATTTTATGGGTACAATGCCCCTTCCAGGCGTGGGAACGTGGCACCCTTTACTAAAAGTTCACCCTGAGAGGTGGGGTAAGAAAACACATTCCACCGAATTCCGTTTCTTGTAAACAGGGCAAATATAAAAACTGCAATTTATTTGATGCCTGATTGCCTCGAAACTCTAGCTCAAATAATTTCAAAATGCTAGTCTGATAAAAAAGAGATAAATTACAGTATTTCTTCAAATTCACTAAAGCGTCAATTCTGTTCTCCGATGTTTGACTACTGAATAATAGATGCATTCATAAGTATGAAGTTTTTCTCGAGTGTTTTTATAATATTGCAATAACTGATTCATCGCCTCAAAAGTTTGTGTAAAAAGAACAGTTGACAATAATTGTTTTGTGTGTGTGTGTGCCATGTGTACATAAATTATTTATAAATTAAATATTCGGAAAAACTCAGAACTCCTGATCTCTCAGTTGAAAGATATACTAGAAATATAAACTATGCAAGATATAGTAAATTTATGAAGTGTGGTTATTGAATTATTTATCTGAGTCGTTTTTAAATTTAAACAACTGTCTAGAGTTATTTTCATCCATTTAAAATTAAGGTACCATGTTCGAAGATTCAAAATCCAGCTGTTGTTTGATTTGGTTACAAATATATTTTGATACAAATTAATCATTTATTAATAAAGTTTAAAAATTCCTTCATGAATAACTTATTTGATTTGTTTTAACTATAGTTTCTTAGAAATTAAAAACACACACGTATGATGCATTGAATAATTTATACCAGCGTTTCTCGAATTGTGGGACGCGTCCCCCTAGGGGGGCGTCTTATCCTGATGTGGGAGGCGAGAGCATATTGAAAAGTTGAAAACAAAAGATTTAAAATAAGTATTAATTTACTGAAATGAAGCTGTGTCGGGCTCACGCGTCTTTTCAATTTACATGTCCTTTGGGTTCTTTGGGACCAGAATGAATGACAACTCTTTTCCAACTAATTCCAAGAAGTGAAGCGTGAATGAAAGATGCAAATTAGGAAGCTTTTAAATATCAGAAGTTAGAGTAAGCGATGTGGTAATTTTAGGAATGTTAGGATAATCCGTGATTCTCAAGTGTGAAGAGGTTTTTGAAAGATTAAGCGACAGCCAACACAAGTTATCCGTGACAGAGAGCTCTTAGGTGTAGGTGCATACCATTGCACTCCTGTGAACCGCAGCTTCAACTAGAATTATATTGATCTCTACTTCATTTGACATTAAGGTAGGAGTGACTATTTAATATTCGGATCTGTGATAGTCTAGGAATTGAGCTTAGGCGAGATAGTATTGCTAGTGGTCCGGGTAACGTTATTTTGTTATTTTATATATTGTGTGTTTAGCCACTGTAGATTCTCTCACATATATTATTATCTAATCTGTTAGACGTTTAAGTTTGAGATCTTAATAAAGTTGTATTAAGATAATGGCAGCTTCCAGTTCTTTACTTATTCTTACACCTCTAGCTCACGCTGATAACAAGGAGAAGGGCACCCGAGGGGGGTCTTACTAAGCAAATTCACATGCATTCTGACATAATGAAAACCAAATACATATTTACACTGATAAAATATACATAAAAATGTATCAGTACTGCGCAATTTTTTGTTTAGTTAGTTTATCAATATATTAAAAACAAGTATAATAGTTTGTGCCTTCCATGAGCTTGTATTATACAAAACTTGATACTTATCTTGATAATTTTTATAGTTTATAATTAAATTCGCATTACAGCTTTAGCGTCAACGTGCATTTTTATTGTATTTAGTACATTGTTATTGTAGAAGGGGGATGCAATGAAAATTATGATTGAAAATTGGTTCACAAACATAGAAAGTTTGAGAAGCACTGATTTACACAGTTCCTTTAATTAAATTATTCCACGTGATGATACATGTATATTGCATTCTCAAGCTTTACTTTGGTATATATAACATAGTAATTTCAGTGATAAATTAGCAATTAATTATTAGTATTTTTAATAGTAAATAAGGCTTTCAAGCTCGTCATCTTAATGCCCATTTTCTGTACAAGCCATGTATTGGGGGATGGAAATTTATGATTAAACATGTCTGGTGTATAAGACATTAACATAATTCATTATTTCTTAATTTTGTGGTTCTTATTTCAGCAAAAGAAAGAAATAATTAAATTTGTCTTTTCCAGGGACAAACTAGCACTATGGTGCATGTAATTTATATACTTGCAAACGCAGGTGCAAGTGAGTGAGTGAGTGAATATTAACATCATACTGTTCAGCTGAAAGAGGGCTTGTGGAGACGGACCACGTAATTTTGAACCATGGTCATGGGACGTGAATGACACTTGAGCTGCTACTCCCTCATCCAACTACCACATGACACCACCGATAGGACGTTTGAGCTCTCGACAGATATTAACGTGCATCTCTCCCTTGCACGGCGGGTATTTAGTGGTACTGGGCTCGAACTCGTGAAAAGGCCAGCCACGATCCGATTCCTTGACAACTTGGCTACCGCGGCCACAAACGCAGGCGCAAATGTTCTGCCTATTGAAATAGTTAGAATGATAGACATTTTTCTCTCAATGATTCTACTACTCGTAATGCAGTTTACTTTGCCCTACTGTACATCATTGACCAACTATTTTTAAACAAAAAACAATGCTTGGGCAGCACTCCAAGCATTTAGCTGTGTGTGTATGTGTGTGGATAATGGATTTCCATAGAAATTCTCTCCAACAGTTAAATTCTGCGAAGAATAATCTTGCATTTCAAATATATGAGAATATTTTCTGCAACACCTCGATAAAACTGCAGATAAACTGAAATGCAGAGAATAGAAGGAAATACTATTTTAGCAAAGTAATAACAACAAATGCACGTGAAAGCAATCGTACACGTATCATACCACGGAATTCTAATGTATCGTATTAGGTAGTGTCAAAATTTTGCTTTATGTCTTGTGATTTTACATAAGATATTACACTAATAAATTGATTCCTGAATTCATGAATTGATTAAAAGAAGGAAAATATAACAATATTTGAATAATTGTAACATATATAAAATGAAAGCTTACATTTTCTTAAACTTTGCTATATTTATCACAGCTTTAACCAGTGTTTCTCAAACTTTTAATAATTGCGACCCAATATTCAATTATATTTTTCATCGCACCCTCCTTCTGAAAATAACAACTATTGAATTCAATAATACTATACTTTGACGCTACAGATACAATACGTCTTGAACCTCTTAAGTGTCAACGATGCATATAAACGTTTCACTCACTCAAAGTTTGGATTGCTCCGGACGTATATATACCTCTTTTCGAAGTACGATATTTTCTATTCACTGCTATCCATAAAATTATTCCGAAGGCTTTGAAATGCAATAATAGGAATTTGACTGTGTTTGTGAAGGATTAACTTATTTATTCCTTTTCTTCCCACCCACCCCCATCACAAACGAATCATTTAATTAATCATTCATCATTAAATTAATTATGAAAAACATTGTGCAGTTCTGGTGCAATTTATAAATTTATTATATCAGTGTAAATGTGTGTTTTATTTTTTATTATTTCAAAACGTATTTTGTTTGTTTACTTTCAGTAAATTAATGTTTTTTAAAAGGATCATTTGTTTACGAATTTTCAAAATGCTCGCGCCCTCCTCTTAGAGTTATCTGAAGGCCGCGGTAGCCGAGTAGTATAGGCATCGGACTGTGGCTTGCTTTGTCACTGGTTCGAGCCCAGTACCACTAAAGACCCGCCGTGTAGGGCAGCGATGCACGTTAAATCTGTCGAGAGCTGAAACGTCCTCCCGTTGGTGTGGTGTGGTAGTTAGGAGAGGGGGGTGCCAGCTCAGGTGTCGTCCACGTCACTTGACCATGGTTCAAAATTACGTGGTCCGTCGCCAAAAGCCCTCGTGTAGCTGAACAGTGCGACGTTAATATTCAATCAATCTTAGAGTTATCTTGCCCCACAGTTTGAGAAACGGTGGCTTAAACCAAACACAGCAGTGTTTCTCAAACCTTAACTGTTTGCGACCCAATATTCAATTATAATTTTCATCGCGCCCCCTTCCATGCTATAATAATGTATTGAATTCAATAACACTATACTTTGACTCTAAAGCTACAACACGACTTCAACCGAAAGTGCCACCAACTTGTTTAAACGTCTCGCTCAACCAAAACGATAATTGCCCCGGACATACGTCTTTCCGAAGTACGATCTTTTCTGTGCTCTGCTATCCATAAAATTATTCCGAAGGCCTTGGAATGCAATAAAAGGGAATCGATGGTGTTTGCGAAAGATTTACTTGTTTCTCATAGGTTTGCTTTTTTATTTCTTTCCTTCCTCCTCCTCCCCCAAAAAAATATCACATATGCACCTCTACGTGGAAAACGGTGGCATTGGAGAAGGATTTAAGTAACTTTTTTAACCTGCATTTAAGGGATTAATTATAAACCGCACATATTATCAAGATAAGTGTCAATTTTTACATTTAATTTTTACATAGGGTCCATAGGGTCGCTGGTAACTTTTAAACTTGTTTCTAATTTAGTATTGTTAACTTTATTATAAAATACATAGTGCATTATATATATACATTTATAAGTGTGTGTATATATTAATGTAAATGTGTATTTTATTTTTTTATTATGCCATAATGTATTTTGTTTGTTCACTTTCCATAAATTAATAATTTTCTTAAATAATCTTTTCTTTTCGACTTTTCAATATGTTCTCTCCCCCCTCGTAGAGTTATCATGCCCCCTAGATGATCGCGCCCCACAGTTAGAAAGACGCTGAAATACAGTATTTCTCAAAATAAAAGAACTTCCATGCATCGTTATATATGCTACGCATAATTACTCTTATCAACTTCATTTACTTTATTAGTCGTATAGCTTTGAAGACATTAAAAGGAAATATGTATATTAAAAACACATTTTACATTTCTTTAAATGTTAAAAAAAACAGAGAGAGAGAGAGAGAGCTCGTATTTTTTTTCTTTCAAATTCGAATAAGTTTCTGTACATTTTGAAGTTTCAACTATTTTTTAAATGCTTGTGTGATGAATCATTTCTAAATAGCATATTTTCAGTACAATAAAATATAATTCGGATGATATTGGGTGAATTTAATAAAATTAAAATAAGAAGTAATCAACATTTGAAGGAAGAAACAAAATTGAAATGGTTGATTTTTGGCTATAGATCCGCAGTCAAACGCTGGATAGACATTTGAGTTTATATTCCAAATCTTTTCACAAGAAAAAGAGCTGATGATTTTTTTTACACTTTCACAAACAAAAGTTTTTTTCCAACCAACCCGCAAAGACTATCTCTTGTCAAGTTTTAAAAAAAAATAATTAATTTCTTCAAGTCTTTACTGAGCATAGGAATTTTAACCTGTGTCATCCAAATTTTGGGGCTAACATGTTGGCGAGGAGCAAAATGTTAATCATTTTAACCTTTTTTGTTCAAAATTAAAGAAAGAAACAATGATGGTTAAGCTGCATACTCTTAAAAGCATTTAGATTCCTATTTCTTTCCAGGTTTCTGTAAAGATATACTCACATTACTTTGTAACTTCATTGATTTCATTTTGCAATTTCTTCTCTATTCTGGTTTTACGAATACATTGTTTTGCTTACGTTATGTCACTAAATTGGTTTTGTAACTTAATTGTTAATTCTTGAAATGTACTTGTTCGATTTTACAACTTAATCGGGCAATTTTGTAACCTTATTTGTTATTTATCCTTTATTTTATTTGTATTATTTTGTCTGTCTGCTTAGTTCTATAAGACCCGTGTGACACTTGTGGGTGCATGGGGATTATTTCCTTTACCTTCAAAACAATATGACACATTTATATAGTATTATTATTATTATTAATTATATCCCTTTTGAGACCGAATATACACTCATGTCCAAATTCACGTTCACAAATATGTTTTCCAACATTATTCTAAATTACCTAAAATTGAACTGATAATATTTGTATTTTATATATTTTGAAGAACGTGTAGTACAGTATCAAATTTTGGTTTATTAAAAGAAATTGTTTAGCGTTAGTTTCTTTAGAACTACAGAAATCAGCCAGTTTAAGTACAAGGGATTTTTGCACGCAGTTTTGTGAGTATTGCAGTAAAACAAACAAGTAATTTAACACGAAAATAAAAAATGTCAACAACGCTTGCCACATACAACTCAAGACTTTATTTACAAACTGAATATTCCATCTCCATATCTATTGCCATCGAAAGTTCCAGAACATTCCATAATTAAAATTACAGTTAATTTTTATAAATAAAAGCACACGAGCGAGCATTAATATAAAGTATTAATAAGTAAGTAAGTAAAGTTATAATAAAGTAAGTAAGGCATTAATAAAAAGCACGAGAGAAATAAAGAATTGCAATTTTAACACGCTGAGATGAATGGTTAAATCATTATAAAAAATAAATAATAAATATTACCATTTGTTACATCCTCCCTCTCTGGTTCCGACGGCGTCCCGACGAGGAACCATGAGTCTGTGGGACCTTTGGTGGACGGCCACGTTTACGAAGAGGAATAAGGGGTTTAACTTTGTCATTATTACAAGGAGTTAAAGCAGAGGTGTGGTAAACACCAAGAGGTACCCCCGGATTATCAAGACTAGCAATCTCGTAAGATGATGGTGACCTTTGTGTTAAAATCACGTAGGGACCGTCTCTGCATGGCATTAGTTTTGCACTTCTTCCTTGCGCAGCGTTGCTCAGCGGATATGATGCTACGAAGACATGTTCTCCAGGTTGATATGTTGGAGCAGCTTTTCTCTTTTTGTCTGCGTAAAACTTCCTACTATCCTGTAGCTCTTCAACCACCTCTCTAATCTGAGTGGAATACTTAGCAAATTTCTTGAGATAGGGAGTTATCTCTGGTACAAAATCATCGTTCTGGATGACGACTCGTATATCATTAACAACTTCACTTGGAGTGCGTAACTCTACCAAAATTCGGAAAGGCTGCCGTCTGTCCTGTCGTTTCGCATTTGGTTGTGATAAGAGCAAAGCGGATGAAGGATAGCTTCTCTGAGCAACAGTCATGCTTGTGTTGGACGAGAATTGCCAGCCGTGGTTTCAGATCCCTATTCTTTCGTTCAACTGGGTTAGCTTGTGGATGGTATACAGGGATCAGAGATTGATGGATGTTTAACGGGTAGCATATTTGTTGCATCACTGCTGACACAAACTGGGTTCCATTGTCACTGATAAGGCAGCGAGGAATGCCATACCTCAGTAGAACCTCTTCAACCAAGGTAATGGCACATTCTTTAGCTGTGTCATTGGGTAGTGCAAACAGTTCGACCCACTTGGTGGTACAATCCTCAATGATGAGGATCCATCTTTTACCATCTTTACTCTCAGGTAGGGGCCCGAAGAGATCAATGGCCAAGGTTTCAAAACGTTGGGCTGGCACAGGTGTCTGTAATAGCCCGGAAGGCTTCTGAATTGAAGCTTTGTATTTAATGCAGTCAGGACAGTTCTTTACAGGAGACATTCTGTATGGGGGTACAGAGATAGGAGGACTATTTCCCGTGTTAATGTGGTGCTCCAAGATATTTGTTGTTTCTCCCCCTGGTTCGAAGACATTTTGGAAGGATTCCAACAGAAGGTTAAGTTTCTCTTTCTGGACACACACACACACAGAGGTCAAACTTTCACCTTCCCCTTCTCTTAATTGGCAGGTGTTGCTGGACATCTTCTCAACTACGGACGGGGTGTCCAATTCTTCACCAAATGGATACTTGTGGGTAGGATTGTCCCAAAAGTACCAACAAGTATTCTTCACATCTAGAACCAAACCAGAAGAACTAAGGAAATCTGTTCCTAGAAGTGTTCTATTTCCCTTTGCCTTTGGGAGAATTATGAATTTGGTCAAGACTGAGCTCCCCTCAATTTCTACCATTACTTGGGTTGTGAGGGCCTCGCCTGTGGTCTGATGACCATCTGCTAAGCTCATTGCTAATGTGGTTTCCTGGAAAAGGAGTCTCTTATCCTTAAATATCTGGAACATCCTTTCCCCAGCAATTGAATGTGAAGATCCTGTGTCTGTACGTACACATCCCTTTATTCCACAGAAAGTTATATCGATTAGGATCAATCGAGGGCTTCTGGTCTGATCTGTGTAAGCATTGATGTGATTGGTTGCTACGTGTGTTCTTTCTGAGGCGTTGAAGTTGCAGGTGGGGCACCTAGATTTTATCACTCCTTGTTTCCCACAACCATAGCATCTGAGAGGGGATCTCTCATTTGGTACCTGATGGGAATATTCTCTTTTGGGATGGCGTTCAGGTTTCCTGAATTATACCTGTCTTCCATCATTTACGATTTCACTTGCCTTCACGTGTCTCCTACTTCCACTGGGTAGGGAACGTCGGATGTTGTCAAACGCTTCCAGCTTATCTGCTAACATTTCTGGGGAGATAAGTTCTTTCCAGATATCTAGGTAATGTTACTTACACTCTGGAGAGCACCTCTTTTTCCTTTGATTGGCAATCATCAAATTCTTCATTCCGTCAAATGAATCAATTTTATGTTCATTGAGCCCACCATCAAAATATGCTCGAATTTCAAAATAATCCTTCCACGTCCCATTTGGGCTTTTTCTGTGACGTGAAAACAGCTCCCGGAATTTTTCTGCGGTTATATTGAACCGTTGTAGAAGCATTCCCCGAATGTGGGAGTAATCTCTGCATTTCTCCTCAGGCTCACGGGCAATGAGGGAGGTTACATCACTAGGTAGGGCACCAATGAGATAGGGTACCCACAGATCTTCACCAAGATCTAATAGCTTCATTTGCCGTTCGATTAAGGTGAGGAACAGGTCCATGTTCTCAACTTCAGGATGGAATGTTAGTAGCAATTTTTTTAATTCAATTTTTGTTTGGGGTAGGGTTTGTGGACCTACGACTCTTTGAGTCTCATTTAGCAGTCGTATTTTCTGCAGCTCAAATTCACGCTGTGTTTGCTCTCTTTGTTTTCCTCGTCTATCCTATTTGATACGATTCCCTCAAAGATACATTTCACAAATTCAGGGTTTTCCTTATAAGCATCATTTGTTATAATTTTTGTCCTTAATTCAATTATTTTTAGCTCTTCCTCATTCAACTCACATTCACCTAACTCAATAGCAAGCCTAATGAGATCAGCTTTTTTCCCTTTTCCCAGAAATGACATGACTGAGGAATTTAATAGTTGCAAATAAATAAAATAAATAACTAAGGTCCAGGCCTTATTGTCCACCAAAGCTCTTACAGATATGGGAATACACTTTAAAATATGGGTAGCTTTAAAATCTTATAAATTATTCGGCACTTCAAAATACAATTAAAAAATAGGTAAATAAATTAATAACATATTCAAAATACGAACAAGGAACATTAATTCAAATAATAAAATAATATAAAGAAAATTTAGGAATCATAAGTTGTAATGATACAAAATTCAATGCAATGAAAATACTAAACAAAACTAAAATAATCAGGCACGCATGTAATGCTACCTAAATTCAATAGGAAATCAGTAAAATATCAAACAAAATAGTAGTTATTAATGTGCAATTTACAAAATATTAATCAGGAAACGTTATCTCACAAGAAATAAATTAATATACAGCAAAATTAAGAATTATCATTGCATAAGCATACCAAAAAATCAATGAAATAAAATAATAAAATTATCCCTAACACTAACACACTGTAGCAGGATTGCTATCACTTGTATATGAAAAATGCACAAAACACCATTGCAAAAATTTTTAACAGAAAATAGATGTTCTTTTTTTCTTTTCTTCAGACAATTGAAGTCATGGTGATTCACTTTCTCTCTCGATTTCCAGGGATTTTCTTCTGCTTTAGAAGGATTGCGGCGCAATACCAGTAATTTTTTTCCGGGACAGTAAGATTTACAGAGCCGATTAAATTTTCATTTTTCTGCGGCGTTTCGTCACAGTGGTGGTTTCTGCTTCTACGGGGTCGTAGTTCTTAGGCCACGGGTATGGGCGCCAGTTTTAACACGAAAATAAAAAAATGTCAACAACTCTTGTCACATACAACTCAAGACTTTATTTTACAAACTGAATATTCCATCTCCATATCTATTGCCATCGAAAGTTCCAGAACTTTCCCTAATTAAAATTACATTTAATTTTTATAAATAAAAGCACGCGCGCTAGCATTAATATAAAGTATTAATAAAAGCATTAATATAAAGCACGAGAGAAATAAAGAATTACAATTTTAACACCCTGGGATGAATGGTTAAATCATTACAATAAATAAATAATAAATATTACCATTTGTTACAGTAACAAGTTACCTTGTTTGCATGGAGAATGATTACTCTTAGTCGTTTAGATCAGCGATACTAACCTGAGGCTCACCGAGCCTTTTTAAGCAGCCTGGTCATGACCCATTGCTCTTGAGAAATTCACTTATTTAAGAACAATGTTTTAAAAATTTTGTGAGAGTTTTTTGAGAAGAAATCAATTATATCGATTTTGGTTTTTTTGCTGTCGATGTTGTACGGTTGCAAATTGATATCCTTTTTTTTATTTGTAAAGTTTGGAGTTAGTGATAACAGACAACAATAGAGTAGCGACAATTTTATGGGTGGAACTATTTTTAACAATATTTCATACCTTACAAGCGAAACATATTCAAACGATTTGGAGGTTGACTGTTTTGTAGTGAAAAACTAATATAGACCAGAACTTGTTTGTTTTGTCACGAAAGCGCTGTATTTACAAAATACCAATAAACATGAACCATTCAATGACACTTTTCCTCCAAGATCTTTTTCAAGAGGTGATGAATAGGTTTCATTGAATATTCTTTGAAAGAGCAACAAAGTGCTTTATCAATTGTAATATTACAGCGGTAATAAAACATCCTATGAAATTTGTTATTGATAATCGAATGAAACCATTTATTGATGCAAAAATTGTGAAGGAGTGTTTCTTAAATTCTTTTAAATTAGTGTTCATGAGACAAACATAAAAAAATAAAAAATAATAATTAAAAAAGCAAAACAGGAGTTCTATAATATTTTGATCAATTTTCCACATTTTAAATTTCCAATGTTATTTTAGTCCTAAAGCATTTCTCCCTCCGCCATTTAACTTCATGTTGCGGCCCGAGTGAAATAGCTAACATATGTATGCGACCCAGCAGAAAAAAAGGTTAGAGCAGTGTTTCTCAAACTGTGGGGAGCGCCCCCTAGGAGGTCGTGATAACTTTACGAGGGGGCGCGAGCATATTGAAAAGTTGAAAATAAAAGATTATTTAAAAAATTATTAATTTGCTGAAAGTAAGCAAACAAAATACATTCTGACATACTAAAAAATAAAAGATGCATTTACACCAATATAATACACTTATAAATGCATCAGTACTGCACAATGTATTTTTTTACAAAAAAAAATACTAAGTTAAAAACAATATTAATAATTACCAATGACCCCATAGGCTCGTCATATATAAAATTATATGCAAGCCGTATATATACGTGTGGGACAATTAACGCTTTGGCTGAGCGTGACGTTTATATACGCCGGTAGCCTTCAAGAGATTAAAGTCGTATTGTAGCTTTAGTGTCTAAGTATTGAATTATTGTTATTGTATGGGGGGCGATGAAAATTATGATTGCACACTGGGTCGCAAAAATTGAAACTTTGCGAAGCACCGATTTAGAGTATCCCTGGTTTAGAAGATTTCTTGAGATGGAGAGCCGTTGCCATTCTTGAAGGTAACCAGTCTTAACTGGAGGTGATTCAATGGTTACAAGGGACACCGAAAGTCATCTCCCTATAGTGGTAATCTGCAGGTGATCACTATGTTGTCATTAAGCACATGGAAAGTACACAACGGCTCCTGAGCTTGCTCGTGTGACTGGAAGAATTTCCAAGCAGTCTTCAGACTTCTTGTGGAGACTAGCCTTTTTGTCCGACGGCCTGTCATGTGTTCTTTGACTGCATCCAATTGATAAGACCGGTTATTTCAGAGCCGAAAACAACAGTCGTAGACGCCATAAGAATGGGGGGAAGGTTCTTTTCAGTGATGAGTCGGGATTCACCCGATAAAATGATCATATGATCAGATAAGATGATCACTATGTCGTCAGTAAGCATATGGCAAGTATACAATGGCTTCTGATATATTGCTCATGACTTTACTGAAGCAACTGGAAGAATTCTTGCGGAGACTGACCTTTTTGTCCGACGGCCTATCTTGTGTTCTTTGACTTATACAATTGGGAAGACCGGTTGTTGTAGAGCCGAACACAACAGTCATAGACACCACAAGAACGGGGTCGTGTTCTTTTCAGTGTTGAGTAGAGATTTACCAGATAAAATTATTCTAGTTGAGTTTTCATTTGGAGCCCGCTTTCATCCCTTCTACGTAACAAAAATCGACAGATTTAATAGCATTGAAATCTTGTCTGCGTCGGAATAATGTTGGAAAGTGGACCCCACTGTGTGTACGTCTTCAATGATGGTACTGCCATCTCACAGCGCTATAGGGGTGAACCTTGAAACCTTTGTGAAACTGTTCTGAATGGTAAGGGCTCGGACTACATTTAAATGATGATAATGCGCGGACACACACAATTCACGTTGTTGGTGAAATTCTTGAAGAAGATATTCGCCTTGTGAATTGGCCCTTGAGGTTTTCGAATATCAATCCCATTTAACATGTTTGAAGGCTCTATGAAGAGCCATTTCTCAACTTAGCCTCTCTGCCAGAACCCCTTTGGAGTTAAAAATCTCCCTTTCGGAAAAATGCTCTATGTTACCCCAATCACTTACCGATACACTCATAAACAGTATGAAATCTAGTTGTGAGACTGCATGAGGTCACACTTCGTACCAGACAGAATTTCACCGAGTAAAATGCTTTATCTCTTGTTCATAATTCTACATTTTTCGATATTCCCCCTGTATCTTAATTCAAAATTAAAATCTTTTCTATATTTTTATGTTGCTATATTCTTTCTGAAATTATGATACTGCTCTGTGTTAAATTTTATGGGAACACAGGGAATAGTTCATCACTTTACACAAAATTTTTGTTTCTGACCTTAATTTTGGACATGAGTGTAATTTAGTTAAAAATAATTAAAATATATAATAATTTTTAAAAAGTAATAAAAATTAAATTTATTAATGTTAGTTAAGTGATTACAAAATGTTACTGCAAATTGAAAAGATAACTAACATATTAATAAATTTTTTAAATGTGAAAAACTTGCCAACTAAAACTTAATCTGAGTTTAAGATTATTTTAACGATGCATCTCTCTCTCTCAGTGCTACCGTGCAAGGGTTCTATAATGTGAAAATATTTAAAAAAAGCTTTGAGTCAGCTAAGAATATCTTTTCGTAAAAAGAAGAGTGACACAATTTTCCTTATCTTTTTTTACTGTACCAATGTCCTATTAATGTGCCATATTTGAAATAAATGGAAGACTTAAACTTGTAAGAAGATCCTTCTTAGAAAAAAATCGCAATCTTCTTTTAAATCACACGTCTTATATGTAGAAATGAGAAAGAACGTGTGATTTTATTCTTTAAGATGTTTAGGATTCACGTTCAGAGAGATAAATCATCGCCATTTTTTTTACGGTGTTTCTTTCAAACGATGTATTAGAAACATTGAGAAGATGAATTGATTTTTAGGCAGTGTGTTTACAGATGAAATTGTCGGCTTTGATGTATTATAAGAATACGATCTTTCTCAGTTTCTGAAAAATTTTCACTGTTCTTATTCTTCCTCTCGGATTTCTAAAACAAGACATATTTTTTATACAGAAGTTCTCACTTTGATCTTATAAGGGAGAGTTTTGAAACCTTATGGGGACTTGGCAACTTTTGAAATTTTTTTTTTTATTTATGTATTTAAAAATTGTATTTTAGCAGTTCATATAATGTTTCTATTAAAAAAAATGATACGAGATAAATTTTTGCAAATATTACTCACACAGTTTTAAAAATTTTAATTCTTTAAACAAAATTTTGAAATTGAACTCCTTCTGTAATTATTTATTTTTTGACCTGAATTTTTTTGTAATATTCTTACGGATATTTTAAACAACTTTAAGGATGAATTTTTCAATAATTTAATTAATTTTGGAGAAAAAAATAAAATTTTGATATATGTATCCTAAAATTCAACAACAACAACAAAAAAAAACCAAATCTCTTACATTTTAATTTTTTTTAAAAAAAAGTATTAAGTTAACAGCAAAATAGATGCCTAATTTTGTTACATGTATTACATATAACACACAGAAAAAAAACATTTTGAATGCCAAAAAACTCAAAAACCAGTATAAAACTTATAATTCTAAAAAAATAATTATTTTAAGCAAAAATAAAAATAAAATATGACTTTAAAATATTAGGTACATATTTTTATTAAAAATAATAGCATTTTCATATTAATTCAAACCATATATTTTGTGAATTATCCTTTTTCAGTGAGTATTAATTGCATAAGAAATCTCAACGAAAATGTAGAATTTTTTTTCTTGTCATAACAGAAATTTTAATGCTTTTTGCTTTACATAATATTGAAATAATATATTTTTATGAAAAATATATGCTGAATATTAACTGAAATTATAAAATTTTTAATGCAAAATGCCTTAATTTAAAATTTTTCAAACACACATCTCAAAAGAGAAAAAAAATTACATTAATGTATTTCTTCAAAAATATATCCTGCTTTATATGTAACACCTTCTTTTTTTAGTTATTATTTCACTTTTCAAAATAACTTTTATTTATCAAAAAAAAATTTTTTTTATCTAAATAGGGAGCATGGTCAAATTCCACATTTTGTTTTTTTTACATTTTTCAATTGAAGTTTTTCCAACTTCTAATTTTCAGGCATACAAAAGTAATTTATCAATTGAAAGATAATAATGTAAAGAATATAAATAAATAAAATACAAAAAAAATTATGTTAAGGTCATTTTTAAGGTACCAAGTCCTCTTAAATTCATTCCACTCTAGAATTTTTAAAATTAAGTTCTTCTGAACAATTTTGGAAAAAAGTATTATTTATATATTCTAATAATGTTCTTAAAATAGCGTAGTTATAAGTCTTTAACTAGATGTTCTTTTGGCAAAAAATTATTCATTTTTCAACGTATCCGAAAAAAATATGATTGGTTTTGATATTTAAAACATAAGGAACTTTGAAATATTTAGAATGCCACCCCAAAATGATTTGTTATAAAGTCTTTGATATTTATTAAATATGTTTCATGGCAATTGATAATGTAAATAAAACAGTAAGTAAAAATCCTATGTAGAAATTACTTATTCAAAATGTTTTTAATTTAAAGTGCTTTCAAAATTTGTAATGTTTAAATACAAAACAAAACGGTAGAATTATTAAAGCATAAAACCGTACTTTGGTCTAATTAAAATCATTATGTAAAAATAATTTTTAAAAAAATTAACTGTACCATTTATTGAAATAAAAATAGTTATAATTTTACCCTAGTAATTCTATTGTCAGCAGAGTAAGCTTTCATGATGATAAGAAGCTGCTGAATTGGACACTTTTTATTGAAAAAAAATGTTTGAAGAGCTTAGAAAACAAATTTAAGTGTGGTTTAATGTAAAAATAACTCTTTTAATTTAAATGCTTAACGACGATTATTTAAAGTAAAACTACTTCAAAGATAAATCAGGTGCTCAACAATACATAGCAGAAAATTTAAATTTATCACTCAAAACCAACGTACATTTAACGCAAAACATAACATACATTCTTCAACTGCAAAAAAGTTTCATTATTTTGATCTAAATGTAAACAAGGTAAAGTTTTAAAACTTTTTAAAGCTTTCTTTTTTCTGTTTTTCCCTTACAACTGTGGTGACAATAATAATAAAAGCAATTTTGACGCGAAATACTGTTTATTTTTCTTACCAAGAAACACATCAATTTTCCGCCATACTTACTTAGATTTCCTCTTAAGTAATTTAATTTAATGTAAGAGTCATATTTTAGGATATAAACATGCAGGAAAATAACAAGTAAAGCTTCAATTACTTGTGCTCAAGACATAACGCATATTTTAAGAAAAATACACTGATGGAAAAAATCCCAATACGAAGAAAGATAACTGAAATTCGGTAATTGTGCTTGTACATGTAAAAGATGACATCGATTCAAACTTCACATTTAAGTCGGGTGCTACTATTGCCATTCAGAATTTACAATTTAGGGTTGATTTAAATGTTTGCTTTAAAGAGAGATCATGAGAGTTATTTGTCTGTAAAATTTGACATATTGAGTTGATGTTAACCAAAAATGCGCTTACGAAGACAAGAAGCCATTATCAACAGCTCAATGTATTTTAAAGAGGTCTTGTTATAGGGCTATGAGAAAGTGAATTTTCTTTACGCGATATTGCAGAAAGACTTGGACGGAATTTATCTATTGTGCATGATTGTTGGGAGCAGTAATCAAGGGCCTCTGCCTCAAAAATACCAGGTTTAGTGTTGTAAAGGTGGCATAACTGAGAGTTAGAACCGTAGTATTTGGCGTACGGTTCTGACTCATCGCACTGTCTCTGCGGCAGAAATTCGAGCTGCATTTAGTACTACAGTAACACAACAACAATTATAAATTGGTTACTTCAAAGACAGCTCCTATCCAGGCACTCTCTAGAGTATATTCCACTGACTGCAAGCTATTGCCGTATGTGAAACCAGTGGTATTAAACCAGAGCTCATTGGAGGACAGAGAAGATATTTGTTGTATTTTCCGATGGAAGCAGTCTCTACCTTTGTGCCAGTGATGGCCATGCGTTGGTCAGAAAGTTGTCAGGCGAACGCTTACAACCAAACTCTCTGTGGCCTAGACACACTGGACCTACACCTGGATTCATGGTCTAGAGAGTAATTTCTATGACAACACACGCATTCTCGATGTTATCCCAAACACACTGATTGTAAATTTGTACGTCATTCTGGCAATTCAAATTATAGTACTGCCATTCATGAACAGCATTCAAGGAGGTGGGGGTGTTCAACACAATACCGCTCGACCTAACAGCCCAGTTGTAACGCAATGTGCTTTATAGAGTGTTGACATAATACCTTGGCCTGTGAGACCATCTACAATTGAGCATGTGTTGGATATCATTGAACGTCAGCTCCAGCCTCACCCATGGCCAGACTTAACCGTCCCAGTATGTATACAATAAGTACAACAAGCATGAGACTCCTTAATGCAAAGTGACATTTGGCACCCGCATGACACAATGCATGCACGCTTGCATTCAAAATTCTGGAGGTTACTCCAGCTATTAATGTAACTTCCTTTCGCATTTTAAATGCATTTTTTAGCTTAAGTTGTGATGTAGCCCCTCGCTGGTGAACATCCCCTTGATTATCAGCGTGAAATAGAGTTGTAGGATTAATGGAAGAACTAGGAGCCTACATAATCTTAATATGACTTTATTATGATTTTTCACTAAAACCTTTAACAATTAGATTATAATAATATATGTGAGAGAATCTACGGTGGAAAAACACTTTATATATAAATGTTACCGAAATTACTAAACCCGGACCACTATCAATAACTGACTCGCCTAAACTCAATTCCAATACTATCACACATTCTAATATTAAATAGTCAAGCCTACCTTGATGTAGTCTGAAGTAGCGATCACAATAATTCTAGATGAAGTTGCTGTTTACTCGAGTGCAATGGTATGCACCTTGACTTAATTGCTGTTTATCACATATAAGTTCTGTTAGCCACCACGTAACGTTTACCAAAACCTCTTCACTTTTGAACCATGGATTATCTTTACATTCCACAAATTGCCACCTCGCTTACTCTAACTTCTGTTTTTTAAAAGCTTCCTAATTTGCATCTTTCCTTCACGCTTCACTTCTTGTATTTGGTTGGAAAACAGTTGCCATTAATTGTGGCCCCAAAGAACTCAAAGGACATGTTAATGAAAAGACGCGTGAGCTCGTCACAAAGTAAACATGTAGTCTTGCAAATTTAATCAATTAAACATGTTAACTAGACAATTGCATTGCCCAAATTTCATTTCTCCACAATAATTTTTTTTTGATATTGGGATTTTTTTCCTTCGTGTATAGAACACGCATTTCAAATTATATAAAATTCAATCTTTATTTTAAACTACTTAGTCAGATTAGAAATCATTATTCTGAATTTTAATACTTAGGAGCATTTAAATAGCAGCGAGCAGTAGAGTCAGAGAAATGACTTCCTCATCAAAAGTTACGGCATTAAAACAGAAATGACAGTTCTGTAAAATGTTATTATGGTAATCATGACGAGACCAAATCTGTCATTTAAAGCTGGAATATTTCTGACATTAACTGGCCTGCAAATATTCTATATTACATTGCATGCCTATTATATGCATGCTAAGCTGAATTTTACACACTTAAGTGGTATATATCATAAATATTCTAATTTATGCTAAAAGTCATTTCTAATTTGCATCATGATTTAAAACTTTTCAGTATTAAATTTAAAGAACATTGAGAATTTATTGATATAATTTCACTTAAGACTAAGTCTTTTAGTTGTAATATTTCTGAGTAGTTTAAATGACATTTTGAATAACAGTAATGACTGAATTATTTTAAGCCAAATTTAAGGGAACCAGGACATGCTCGAAAGAGTAAAATGCCAAAATTAAGACCCTTTGTTTATGAGACATATATCATTTAAAATTTCCAATAGAGCTTAGATTTTTATGTCTATAATAAGGATAATTTAATTATTCTGTGAACTACAAAAATCTTTTTCTCCAAAGTTTTTTTTTTTACTACTTAATTAAAGTAATACATAATTTTGAGAACTCGTAATATATACTTATGTTTAGGTACCTTCTTTTTTTGCAAAAATATTTTTACACATATATAAAACAATTTACAGTGAAACCCTTTTTTAGTAAAATTTTAGTATAGTTTCTTTAAAAAAATTAAACTTTGAAATTTGAAATTTTTTATTTTTCTGCTTTTTTATGCATAAAACAATTTTTAAAATATTAGGCACTATTTTAATAGGAAAAAATTAGGTTCACTATATGCATAGGCATCTTGTATAGAAGTATAAAAAATCAGGAATCATACAGTGCAATAGTTTTTTTAAAAATGTACCTAAATGCAAAAAATATGCTTTTGAGAAAAAGAAAAAACTAAAAAAACAATATTTTCACATATTATACAGTATTTCCTTGCCTATTTTTATATGACTAATAATAATCCTTAACCATTTTCTAGAGTTACAAAAGTAATTTTAAATTCATATGTTTTTTTCCCTTTGTTTTAGTTAACATGAACATAAAATAATATTTTCATGTATAGGTACCATTTCTTACAAAAATATTCTTTGAATATACAAAAAAATTTACAAATATATATATAGTAACATATTAAACATAATGAATCTGTTTTTAACTAATTATATTTATATAATTGCATAATTTCTTAAAAATAATCATAAAACCTTAAAATTATGAAAATCTTAATTTTGTTTTTTTTTACATATAAAATCTAATTTTCAAAAAATTAGACACATACTAAAAAAGATATTTTGTTCACTGTATGCACATGTATCCTGTTTAGATATATAAAAGGTTTCAAACAATATGCTACAATAGTTTTTAAAGTGTACCTAAATTTTAAAATATTAAACATTCGAGAAAAAATATAATAAAACTTAACAAAAAAATTTCTCCTTACATTATAGATTTGATTAATATTTCCCTGATTGGTATTCATTTTCTTCATCTAAATTCTGTTTATCCATTTCCTTTTTTAAAGACCTTCTTTTATTTCTGGCTTCCAATGACACTTTATTTACTATACGTTCAGCCTCAAAAATTCGTTTGTTATCAATTATAAGTAAGGCACGTTCCGTGTTGTATCCTGATTTAATGCCCAGAGCTTCAAAGACTTTTATCCTACTTACATATCCATCATTAAAACAAATTACAGCATCCATCAAATTTCAAAGTTTCAATGCCAACAAAAACTTTTAGGAATTCGCTCCCAAATACATTTGTTAAAACTTTCATTGGGATTTTGTGTTCTTCCATGAAGGCACTTTTTCAATAAGTCCTTCTCTGTGAGATCCCGAAACACTTTTTCACTTTCAATAAAATTGACTCAGGTAAAGAATGCTTGTGAATATAAAATAACAATGCTACGGTTATAACCGCACCAGCTATCCTCACCAAGAGGACACAAAGCGTGTTGAGGATTATCCTCAGTACTTAGTTTATGAAAATAAATAGCCCATATGGCTCTTTTCACGTCCTCCACAGATGACAAATTTTTACGGATTGCTAGCCCATAATAATGTTGGATTGAGTCCACTTCTTTAAGCGTTAGCCGTCCACGTCCCGAAATATTTTTCCCATCTGATAGCTTAATGCCTTTGCTCATTTTTAGAATGTTTCTCAGCCTTGTGCCCATAACATGGCCAACACATTCTAATTTTTCAACTTCTGTGTCGCCATATACTTTTGCTTCTTTTATAGTAAGAAATCCTTTTGAAATCCAAGATACTGCGTATAACATGCTTTTCGTGATGTTTCAGATCGCTGAAATATAAATACCCCCGACATTCCATTCCCCACTGAATCCTTCGTAATTTTTTAGCACAATTTTCACATGGTTTTTACCCTTACATGAAGAACAATATTTTGTGAGAGCCAAAGTCGATAACCTTTCCGTTCTCAATTTAAACTCCGTTCAATGAAGAATAGCCTCTTTTTGCCATGTGCCATCCACAGCCACAGCTATATTTGAATTATTATCATTTATGACTGCTTCGTGAACAGCTGCAAATTGTTTTTATTTAAAAACAAAGAATTATGGCGTTCAAACTTTGCAGGTGGTGGAGGCAAATTTGAGCCCACAGAATATTCGAGCAGCAGCTCCACTTTTTGCCTATTCCATATGTCAATCTTAGGTTAACATCATAACATTTATTTGATATTTTTGATGACATTGTACTCGTCGATTCTTCACAGTTGTGACAAATTATTTCCAAACTCACAGCTAAACCTCTACGACTTTTTAAATCTTCTTCTCTCAGCTGCTAAAAGAACAGCAATATTTACAACTAATTTTTTGCATCAGTTCAACGATTATGTTTAAAATCTTGTTCTTTTAGTAAATCCGGTATTTTAATTTTTTTAGAAGCACTTTCCACGGAATTCAAAAGCAATTCTTCAGTCGATTTAGACATTTTATGTTGATTGATATCTGCCAAATTTTTTATTCTTGGCATAATTACTCGTTTAAAAAAGTTAAAATACTTTTAAAATCTTATGAATTAATTATGTAAAAAATAAACATTTACGAAAATTAATGTAAAATTAAGTAGTTGTATGCCACAAGAAACTTCGGAATAGACGAACTCGGTTCAAAACATTGCCATAAACCGAAATTTAAAGTAAGAAATTTTGTCACACAGCTTAAGCTCACGCACAAGCGGGGCTAAAAAGTAGCGGGGTTAACATTCAAAAAAAAAACAATCAAAAGTTAATATAGATAAAACAATGGGAAACTACATATTTAAAGTTCAAAAGGGGCGTGGTCATTTATTTACATTTTATTTTTCATATTTTAGGGCTATTTTATTAACAAACATATAAGTATTATACATTTTTAGATTCAGAAAAATAAGCACTATTTTTTAGAAATAAAATTGAAAAATCGATTATTTGAAAGTATATGATGTCCCTGTTCTCTTAATGATATACTTAGGAGAAATATCTTAGACTAAATAATACGGGATAAGTATTGAGGATTTTTAAAGTAACAAAATCAATACTTTCCTGTGCTCCATAGGTAATTTTAAGCAATTCGAGCCGATTTTGAGAGTTGGACATTGAACAATTAATTGAATCGTAATAAACATTAATAAACAATTTTTGTTCTAGTTCTGATAGTTGTATATGATACTTTTCAAAAAGACTCCAAACATAATAACCCGAAAGATATATTTTCTGAAAGTTAAGTAAAATTCTCTATTATTTGCATATCATTTACTTTTTACCATTTTTGTAATGCAAGTGCATGATAATAGTTCAATGCAATTATTTCTCAAATTCCTTCCAATTCTCCCTGAATAAAAGTATATTGATTACGAAGAAATACTCCCATGGTTATTTTATAGAATATTTGAATTTTCTTTTTTTATTTTGATGATTAACTTAGGAGCAAGCTATTTTTCAATAACAATGCGTAGTCAAAAAAATTTGATGCTTCAGATAAACAATACATGTTATGCAAAAAGTACCCTTAAAACTGGGACAGGGAGTTAAAACAGTAATGGTGCCCTTCCTGAATTATATATGTGTCAATAAACCTACTGATAAACTTTCAGCGAAAGAAATACTTCAAATGAAGGGAGGTAATTTACATATTTTTCAAAGTCATTTATTTTTATTATTGTATAGTGGAATAAATTATTTTCTTGGGGAACGAGTTTTACTTGACCTTGCTTTTAAAAAGCACATAAAGCTTTGTAATAGAAAGATATTATCATAGAGAACAAATTTTCAGAAACATAAAGAAAAAATTCAAAAAGGTTTTTCTTAAAGCTCACGAAGTCTGATTTCAATATCCATGAAATAAATTTGGAATTTAACAACTTATATCCTATTCTAACTACACTGCTGGACAATTGCTAAGGACGGATCACAAATTGCTATGTAGCATAACATTAAGGGAGACATGAGGCCTAGTAGGATAAAATATAGTTGCCACACTGTTCAGACATTAGAGTAAAGAATATTTATTGTTCTGAAAAGTACAAAAGCTGTGAAACATCTGAAAGAAAAAAAAATGTTCATTTGATCTGCGTACAGAGAAATGGAACAATGCATCTAAAAGTCAGCAGGCACCTTAAAGGAAGGTATCAGTACGGGATATGTCCACCGTGTGGAGTGTGATGCAACATTCCACACGTCGTACCATACTTTGCACATTATCCAGCAGCTGCTGAGGCAATTTATCCCATTCCTCTGTGAGTGCACGGATGAGAGTGTTCTTGTTTGTCGTAGGATAGTTTCGACCAGCAACTTGCCTCCTCAAAGCATCCCAGACATTTCCAATGGGGTTTAGATCTGGAGAACGCGCTGGCCATACGAGAAGTTGAATACCCTCGCTGTCTAGACAATCTTGAACAGCGAGCGTTCGATGACATGTTGCGTTGTCGTCCATAAAAACAAATTTATCACCGACAGCACCACGGAAAAGACGAACATGAGGAAGTAGAACTTCATCAATGTATCGTTGGCCCGTCATAGTCCCATTCGCAACCACTTATAGGCGCGTGCGGCCATTGATCATGCTGCCGGCCCACACCAAGATACTGCATGTCGGATATCCGTCCTTTTTCTGGATATTTTCTGGATGATAAGCAGTACCACTCTCGCGCCAGATCAGTTGGCGTCTACAATCCGATGTCAGACTGAACCTACTCTCATCTGAGAATAGTACACATGCCCAGTCCTGTTCAGTCCAATTGTGATGCTCACGACACCATTGCAAACGGGCAGTACGGTGCTGTCTGGTCAATGGGACACATACAACAGGTCTGCGTGCGTATAGTCCTCCTCCCCTCAAACGTCTGGCAACAGTTTTTCGGGAGATCTGCTTTCCTGAGGCAGCAAGAAACTGATTTGCCACCTGCTAAGCTGTGGTGCGACTGTTCCTTTTTGCTGATAGGACGATATATCTGTCTTCTGCAGGCGTCGTACTTCTAACACGACCTCCCCCGTGCCGTCTACTACATATTCCAGTAGTTTTAAATGACTTCCACAGCCGTGAAACAACGCTGTGAGCGATGTCGAACTCCCTGGCAACATCTGTTATTTTTCACCCTTCTTCGATCTTTCCCATAATTCGGCCACGCATAAAATCATCTATGTAATGTCGGGAAGACATGCCAAAAATATTAAATTCGTCTATTAAATCTTTCCTGTAAAACTTTGACTTGAAACAACAACTGTCCACACGCGTCAAAACCTTTAAAGCTCTTATGAACGCTATCACGTGATGAACAGACGTGGAAAAAAAATTCGCATACTCATACTTCTCCTTACTAATATCCCGCACTTATTCTAATTTTCCACATTTTGCTTCCTTTCATTTTGTGGTTGCTATGGATGATAGTGTTATCCGTCCTTAGCAATTGTCCAGCAGTGTATTACTTATTTTTTCCAAAATTAAGGTAGCTTACTTAAGGAAGCCCTACAAAAACAAAAAGCTTGTCCTATCTTGCGAAAGAAAATTGCGTGTAACGTTTTATTTGTAACTAAAATGGAAATAAGAATCTTACTTTATGAAAAAATTTTTATGGCATCATTTTTTAAAGCTCAAATTAGACGCATAAATGAGGTCATAATGTTTATAGAAAAAGTAGTTTTTTTAGGATCTGAGGCTATATATGAGCATGTTACACACGTTACACTCGTTACATGTTACTGTTATACACGTTCTATTAATATATCATTTAAAAATATTTTATTTTTAATCATTTTTATGGCTTATAAAAACAATTTTTTAAAAATGGTTAGGCATTGCTTGAAACTGCAAGGTAGGAAAATATGTTTGAGTGATTTGAAGAAAAACAATTGAAGACAGTAGGTCAATTGCTAAAAACAAAAACAAATAGCGATCTCTGAAACGATTTCATTTTTGACGATAAATAACGTCTCCAAGGAAGTGTGATTAGTGAATTTTGTTTAAATACACCTTATTTATGAATAGTTTATACACAATGCCAATGTACCCAACAAAATGTTTTTGAGAGTAGATAAAATTGATGGAACTCTAGAATTGCAACACTATATCAACCTCCAGCATCTACATCCATCCGGTATAGTTGTTATTAAAGCTGACTACTGTCCCGTATGTCCTGGGTTAGAATCCTGGAGAAGACATAGATGTCGGTAATTGTATAGTGCTTTTGCGACGTAGAGTTACTCTAAACAGTCTTTAAGTCACTAGTAGTACTTTCGTGAGTTTGGTAGAATAGGAAGAGAGGTGGGAGGCCCCAGCAATCCTCCAGGCTGTTTGTCCTCCCTCAAAATTAGGGTGGAATCGACCAAGTAGTATTGTCACCTGTATGATGCTCAAAGCTACGGGCTATATTTTGCGTACAATCTAGCCCTTTGTCAAGATGAATTTCGAGGCCCTCGATCTGGCTTCACCAATCAATTGGTAACCACACCAACACTTCCGGTATTAACTTATAATAAAAATCTATCTGAACTACTCGAATTAATTTTGGGAATTAGGTTAATAACTACTTATGTTTTTAGAAAAACTAAAAAGGTATAAAGATCACAAAACTTATAATGCACATTACCATTTTTTAAAACACATCTTGCTTGTTTCAAAAAAAAGTTCTTTCAGATTTTTGAAAAGTTTTATTTTTTGGAACTAGAAATATATAATTAAGTAATCTATTTTCCCCAAATTAAAAGCCTCTCAAATGAATAAATTTAAATATTTATGCATTAAAACATTTCTAATGGAATTGTATAAATAAAACTGAAAAGAGCGGAATATAAATTTACGAAACGCCAACAAACATTTTTCGATTTTATGATTATTGTAAATATCTAAAAAATATTCATTAATAAATTAATGTAAGCGATTGGGACTTTTAATAATATTTGAATCGGAAGAAAGACTGACTGATAAGTGTGGTACATTTAGTTAATATTTCACGGTAAAAACATCAAATGAAACCCATAAGTAATCTTGAAGTTGCATTAAGAAATTACTTAACTACTTACTAAATTGAATCATATTATTCGTTATACTTATTATAGTGAAAAACAAGTAATATATATAAAAAAATTAAAGACCTACATAGGTCAGCAAAGAAATTTTTTTATTTTAGTTACTTTTCTTCAAATATTTACAATTAATACAGGGTGTTTTTTTACAGGTATAGAACTTTAAATTATAAAACAACGATGTATTATTATTGACAGATTTTTTTTTTTTTTATTCAAAGATAATCTTAAGTGGCAAATTTTTAAATATGATTTTGGCATATGACTGCCATCAATCTGGACGTCCAATTTTCGATGACTTTTTCCAACATTTGTGTCCGTATATCGGCAAAACACGGCGAATGTTGTCTACAAAATGGTCAAGCGTTTGTGTCTTATTCGCGCAGACCAATGACTTTACATAGCCCCACAGAAAATAGTCTAGCGGTGTTAAATCACAAGATTTTGAGGCCAATTCACAGGTCCAAAACGGGAAATTAGGCGGTCCCCAAAAAGTGTCTTTCAATAAATCGATGGCACAATGTATGACATGTTGCGCCGTCTTCTTGGAACCACATACATCATGATTGTTCAATTCAGGAATGAAAAAAATTTTAATCATGGCTCTATACCGATCACCATTGACTGTAACGTTGTTATTATCAAAATAATCTTGTATAAAGCGCACCAAACAGTCAATCTAGATGTAACGGTGTTTCGACAAACACTTTTGGATTAGCTTCAGCAAATGCGGCAGTTTTGTTTGTTGACGTAGCCATTCAACCAGAAGTAGCTTCATCGCTAAAAAAATTTGCTTATGAAAATTCATTATAACAACGGCAATTCGTTTTGGGCCCATTCGACGAATCTACGCCTTGCTTGATGATCGTTTTGACATTTATTTAAAAAATAAATTTTACATTAATTTCGAACAAATATTTTTTATTTAAAATTTAGAATATATAGAAGAGGAAATAGGAGTAAAACCATTCAATCTATTTAGTTTCCCCCCCTTTAATAATATGACTCTAATTGTTCTCTTACAAGATGAATTTTAATAACATGTTTATATGTTTAAGCCAGGCATTTCAAATTCCTTTTTATTTATACACTAGAAACATTAATAATTAAAATCATGATTCATATTTTCAACATAATTTATTTTCAGGATTGTCTAACAGATTTTTTTAAAAATAACTTAATGTTTGAGTTTATATTTCAATATTGATTAGAAAATTTTAGTTTTAAATAAACGTATTTAATTTTTTATAGTAGGTTTTAGATTAGAGTAAATTTTGAAAATATTGTGTTAGGCATTGCAGTTGCATTTTGTTAATAGATCAACTTATTTGAAATAGGAATTTTTCAACATATATCTTTATAACTTTTTATTCTTGCGATTTTTTGTGTTGTTATTGCTGCTATTGCCACCTATCCGATGGTGATCTATTGAGGCTCACGGAATTCATCACGGCAAAGGGCTAGATGTACTACTGTCGTTAGCTGTAACTTAGAGCACCATGCTGGTGACCGTACGGCTTGGCTTGATCCCACCCCAAAATGGAGGAAGAACATTCTGGTCAGGGGCCTCCCACTTCTTCACCTTTCTTTCTCTCCTTGTTTATCATTTGTATATTTATTTTATTATTTAACGTTATCAGTTGAGCCTTTCCTAAAACTTTTTTCCTTTAAACATTATGGGTGTATAGGTTTTGATCCGGAATGTGTGCCTAAGATTCCTCTTCTTGATGAAGTGGAAGATTTTTCAAGATGGTTGAGAGCTTAAGCTATCCGACTACGTTCGGAACCGTGATTTTGCAAAAGCGTATAAATGGATAATATTTATTATATTTAGTGTCACTTAGATTAGAAAATGTATATAAAATTGTTTTAACAATGTTATTACAATAACAAAATTATTTAAGTACAATATTTTGACAAAAAATGAACATAAAATGGCCCATTTTCAATATATTCTCCTTTTGTGAAAATTGCTTCCATAATAATAATATTTTGCCTGCATATAGCTCAGACCACTGTACATTGGCTCAACTAGAATTTTTGAAATATATAACTTAGAAGTGGTTTTATCCATGTTTTACAACAGAGGGGAGAAATTTTAAGAGAAAAACGTCGATAATTATTTCAATTGGTTTTAACTCTGAAAATAATGTCAATTTTTCAAAAAATATAGTTGATCCTCTGTACAGAGGTCTGTGCTGTATACAATCAAAATATTATTATAATAGAAGCATTTTAACAAAAGGAGAATATTTTGAAAAAAGGTTATTCTAAGTTAATTTTTTGCCGAAATGTTGTATTTAAATATTTTTTTTTATCAAAATGTTCTTAAAACAATTTTATACATGTATTCTAATCTAAGTGACACTACATATCATGAAAATTATCTGTTTAGGCGCTTTTTAAAATCACGGTTCCGAGCGTAGTCGGATACCTTAAACGCTGCTCTGTGGTTGGTCAATGGTAAAAGTGATCATAGACTCCGATTGGCTGTCCAGGGGCCTGAGAATAGGGAAAGCGAGAGGAACTTGTCCAGTGGGGTAATTTAGAATTTAACATCGAAAAATTTAAAGAAAGAATTAGAAATTAAATTTACTTGAATGCAATGAATAAAAATTATTATTGCGATGAATTAAAAATACTATGGAGGGTTACAGGAATTAAGAATTCTTCTTGCCCTTTTAATTTTATTATTAGGATTATAAGGAATTAAGTTAAACGTATTTACGTGATTAGTCTACTAACTATGTCAGAGCTCGCTTTACCTTTATATAGTCCTCTTCACCTTACACATTCAATAGTTCATTTACAGACCTGACTTATATATATATATATATATACAGAGAAAGAAAATTTTTTCTTGATTTTGTAGAGATTTTATTCGATATTTCGAATTGGAGTGGAAAAGTAACAAATACTCTTTGTTTACTGCATTTATTTATTTTAGTCATATTTTTCACTTGTTTTCATATTTGTACTAATAATCGGAACACTTATTAGGTAAACAATGCATTTTATGATAGTTTGATATAGTTTAGAACTTAATTTACCTTACAGAGACGCATAGTTGTTAATAATCATGTGAAAGGTAATAAGTCATTGTATAACTTTATAACCATTTAACAAATTTCAGAAAAGACTTATAAAACTCATTCTTTTCTTAACTTTTCGCAGTAAGATGTAACATGGAAAATCTTTTAACTAATTGTGTTGAGTACAAAAATTTTCGTATTTGATATATTATCCCAAAAGTTTTTCATCGATTTTGTATTCCCTACAGCCAAATGTAAACTTTCAACGTTATCTAGTAAGTACAGAAAGCTTCTTAAACTCAAGAAACTCCAAGAAGAAAATTCTTAAAATTCCTGTATCTGAAACCTATTTATTTATGGAAATGAGGCATATAAGTATGCTAATAAGGCAATATCCAGAATCAGTGCTTTTTCTCTGAGGATCCATTGTAGAGGAAAGTGTCATGATTTGCATATAATAACATCGGTGTATTACAGAAATCTTTCTTTCCAATGTTTATACTTAAAAAGTCTTTTAATCTTTTGATTTAAAAGGTGATTGTGTGGGAACGGAAGAGAAAACAATTCTGATGAATTTTTTCCTTTCTGGAAGAAAGTGTTATACTCATGTTACAGATTACTTTCTATTGATTTTCCGGGAATCGATATAGATATCAAATAAAAACAAAATTATCCCTACTTTTTGAATAACTAAAAGAAATATATATTTATGAATTATATTATATATATACATATAAATTATATTTAGGGAAATATGAATAATTATTTTTTTAAAAAACGGTAAGACAAAGCATACAACTAATTAAGTACTAATTTGATACCTTACTTGTAAGCAACTTTTTTAATATAATTAAAAATGAATTCATGGTTTCACAAGATTTTGGATGTAAACCTATTTCATACATGTGAATTTCTATAAAAATAATTTTAAAAAATGCCATAGAATATTTGAGATAGGATAAATACAACCATTTATTTAATTAGCCATTTAAAAACATTTTATTATTAGTTGAGTTAATGACTCGTTTTGGTTCAAAGTGATTTAGGCTCATACTCGAAATTATTTCCGGTTTTAATTTTCGAAAAGAAATGGGCAATCAGTTTGTGGAAATTTGTTCGATAACTCAAGGTATAACGAACAGAAACTTGCTTATTATAAATATATATCAAATAGAAAACAGAAACAAATAAAAATAAATTTTGAAACAGTTAAACTTTTAGCATCATTATCGTAGAAACAGTGTATAATTCATAGCATAACTAGTAGTTTTACTCAATTAAGATTTCAAACTTGTGAATAGATCTATGCGAGAATACCAGTGTTCCCATTTAAAATGCACTTAATTCAAAACTAAAAGTTTTTTAATGCATTTAATATTAAAAAACTCATGGATAAGTGAAACATATTTTTAAAAAGTCTTAAAGTTTCAATTAGTAATGGAAAAATGCTTCAATCTATTTTAAATATTCAAGGATGTCTATACCTTCAAAAAATTTGAACTAATAAAAACTAATGTCTGTTCAGTTTTTTTGATTTCTTAAGTAATATTTATTCCTAAATCCAGCAGTTTTCGACATAGCTCGGCTTAGTAACGAAACATGTATTCAATTTTACGTATTTAAGAAAAAGAGAATTGTTTTTTGCCCATATTATTGCATGTATTTAAGTAAGCTGTGATATGTAGGCTGATTTGACATTGATATATATATTTGTAATAATTCCCTCTAGCATTCCTTTAACTTACTATTTTTATTAATATTTAAACAAACTATAATCAACTAGTGTTTCCGAAATCCTTGTCCCGTCCATTTCAACCAATCAGAACTACTATTACATAATAATCACGCGATTGTCAACCGGTATATAAAGCGAAAATCTCGTGTGATCACTCTCTCTTTTTCTTTTTGTTTTGCCTCCAAAATGTCTCCTGCTCGTCAACATGAAAATGTACAGCTCTTTCATCCTTGGTGCTTTATCTGTGAGCATGTTCGTCCCTGTTCTAATATGAAATACCACTGTGATTATAGCTTTTGATATATGTGCTAAAATAAAAATGTTGAACATCCATTCAGAAGATATATATATATTTTCCTGAAACCCTATAAATACTCAAGAAATAATACAACACCGGCCACTACGCTACATATGTATATATATATATATATATATATATATATATATATATATATATATATGAATTCAATCTGAAAAGCCTTTATCTGAAATTATACAATTTTTAATAGCTTCAGATTGACGGTGACTATAAATTGACGAATCCTCTGGAACGAGGAAGAATGTTTTGGTGAATGTCATGCATGTCATGTAAACCACGAGTGTAAATGTCTTGCTTCTTGTTTTATATTTGGGAGTTGTTATTTTTTTTCCTTAATTAAATAAATGTGGATTTATGGTACTTCAACGACTGAAAATAACTAATTGATTCTATGTCTTAATTCGAGTGTAAATTATGTCATATATATATATATATATATATATGTGTGTGTGTGTGTGTGTGTGTGTGTGCGAGAGAGAGAAAATTTAAAAGATTAATGGTTCAACTCACACACACAATTTTTCTCTCCCCTAGCAACTTTTGGAGAAAATCATATGCAAGTATTGCTACTTTAATCCTCCGCTGAAGCCGAAATAGTCATCAACACAGGGGCTTATTTCTAATACTCTGGATCGACAGAAAAATAGATACTAATGAACAGGGGATTACATCTATCTAAAATGCCGAAACGATTCATTTGATTTGTTGCTGATCAGTGTTGTAGAATGGTTTTCGATAAAGAGGCCATTGAAGCTTTACTCTGTTTGCGGTAGCATTGAATTCGGGCATAAGAAACAAAAAAGTAAGAAACGAAATGAAATTCTCAAAGCACAATAGGCTTGATTTAATTTTTTCGTTTTAAATGTACAATAAATAAATTTAAAATTAATATTTACGTTAGTTTTATTAATAAGTTTGTTTCTGAAGAACCCTTGAAAGATTTCTTTCAATATTTTTAAATTTTTTAACTCATGTTAGGTTAGAATTTATTTCTACTCTTTTACAAGTCCGTGGTTCGAGTATCATCTTTACCAGACATTTATAATGAAAAGGAATAGTGATAGTTTTGCATGAAATAATTTATATATATATTTTTTTCCTCTATTTTTTCTTAGTTTTGTCAAATAAAATGGTAGTTATTTGCAATCATTGAATAATAACTATTAAATAATTTATTTAATAATTTTCTAGTTAAGAATTGTAGCATTTAAAAACAGCGAATATTGCGTGTGTGTATTTCAAAAATCTCCTTTGTTGCAATTGGAAATTTTATGCAAGTTCCATCTTTTATACGAAATATAGCATTCCATTTAGGATTGGTCATTGAAGAAAAAATCAATCCACCTTACTCAAGAGTCCTGGGGTCCTACTTTTGTGAATGATCTAGTACCGTCAATAGGTCAAAGAACAACTCTGGTACGATGCAAATCTAATCAACCCATCAGCCTCGTCATATCAAATTCCCCTTTCGTGAAAAGAATATTCTTCATGTTCTCATAAAAGGAACCAATGTCTTCCAGTTCTTTATAAATAGAACACTTTTCGCTCAGAATATTCCAAGCTTTTCTTTTGTGATACCAAAATATTCTTTTCATTAATCGTTTAAACTTTTTAGAAAGTTTAGGTGTTTAATTCTCAACGTTATTTAAAAAACTAAAAACCTATTGTGAGATTTAGTATCAATTTGAGAATCCGTTCATATTTTGAGGCATGCTGGACTTGTTATACTGTGATGTAAATTTCTCTAAATCTATAAATGCCTTTCATTCCAGGAATTAAGAAGTTTTTTTTAAAGTGACAGCTTATTTATCTAAAAACGCATTTTGTTAATTTCCATTCTTTATTTTACATTAACGAAAACGTTTTAAATTAGTAACATAATGCTTTTAAAAAAGGAGTTTAAACAAAAATCATAATAACACTGAAATTCTTTAGATGTTTAATGTGCCCTCCTTCTGCATTCAAACTTTACAACAGCTAGATTTTTCCTACAACGATGATGTTTCCACTTTCGACAGATATTGGAATAAAATAAAAAAATTAAACAAATTTGCTAGTCCTACTTTCATATACTGTTATAGTTTTTATCCACAACTTTAAACAGAAAAAAATATTTTTTAATTCATTTAGATGTTTACGAATAATTAAGTCGTTCAATTTCTAATTTATGCTTGTTTTTAGTTTTTTGTTAAACACATTATCCCCAAATTATAATTAATCAGTATTTTTTAACGTATAAATGAAACACATTCTTGTACACATTGCAAAATAATGTAAAATAATGACTAATCATAATAATGTGTAAGAAAAAAATACTTTTGTTTTGGTTTTATCCAAATTTTAAAATTAATTTTTTCTATAATGCTTTCCTCCCGTATTTTCAGTGCCATGTAATAATTTTAAGTAAATTATGCAAAATAATTTTTCATAAAAAAATAACCAATAATTGTAAAATGATTATTAAATTAAAAACTGTTTAATACGATTTCTTTATGCTGAAGAAAAATTCAGTTTTTAGGTTTCGTTTATTTCGCATTGCAGTAAATATTACCAGCAGTGACTATGTTATCAGCCAGTGTAAGACACTTTTGATAAGCATATATGACAAAAATTTCAAGAAGTTTCTGAATGTTATTAAATATTTGGACACACATGTTTCCTCTTCCAGGTCGTGGGGATATTGTGACCAGAAAGATGGTTTGCAGACAAGGACAGAATTCTCCTGTCAAAAATATAATGACGATAATGAAATATAATGAATGATATAATATAAGGAATTCATAATTGGGTATAATGACGTTGAAGACATATTAAATCACCGATTGTAGTCAACTTAATAAATTTGAGGGCAAAAAAGTGTTGCTTTGAGACAGATATAGAAGGAACTAGAGTGATTATTTGAGGAGAAACTTCTATATAAAGTCCATGCCGTGGAGGGCAATTTCTTTCTGTTAAACATGATAGCTATTTATCTACAAATATTACTGAGCTTAAGGGTTTTAAGGATGCTTGTGCGAAAGAAGAGTAGAATAATCATATATTACGACTATTTTTTGTTGTAAAATGTAGGAGTTTTTGAAGTAGAAATCTTAAGAAAAAAGAATTAATTTCTGATGTTTACAGGGATAGTCTTAAAATTAAGTGAACAACGCAGTTCAGTGCTCGAATTCGACAGCGATTGTGAGTTTCATTCACCACACATGTGCCATTGTAACTTCACATTCGAAATTTGTGTTCTATGTCCGTGTGAACCGTGAATTTGTGTTATTTTATATTTAACCGACCCTTCACGATCAAAAAATAAAAGAAAAACAACTTTAACCTCACGTGCAGCGTATCTCAGGACCAAGGGGGTTTACATTCTGTTTTTACCGTAAAATTTGCATGTAAAATTGTAAAGGAAGAAAAATAGGAAGCACAATATTTCTATTACACTTTTCACACGTAAATTTAGCTTTTCTTTTCTCTTCATTAGGGCATTCAGTACATACACTCCTTTGCTTATATTAGTCTTCGTCGTTAGTGAGTGCGATGTTTTCATGCGATGTGGCTACATTTAGAATTCGCCTACAAGCACAAGCTAAGACCCCCTCAAAGGAAACGACCTTAAAGTCAGCTACAACTGAAACTATTCATTTTCCGAAAAAGGTTTAGATGGAGCCTTGGAAAAAGTTAGGCGTAGGGTATGACATACCCTGCGCGTGCAGCGCCGGGTTATGTAAATCTATTTTATTGAATGTAAGTAAATCATGTTACATATATATCAATTGTATTTAATAGAAATTTCCAAAGTAAAATTTCAATTTATTCCGAAAGAAATTGCTCGTGAATTATATGGACCTTTTCTACACTTGAAAAATGTTCAATCATGTAACAATACATTCAAAAAAGAAATAAGAGAAGATAATGAAATTATAAATATTGAAAAGGAATTATAAATAAATGATATAACACTTATTGCTGAATTGGTTTATCTTCAAATGAGATAATGTATTATAGTACAAAAGTAATACACGAGAAATTAATAAAAAGGCGTACATATTCAAAGAAAAATTGGAAATGTAGGTAAAATACAATGGATAATAAAAATTAAAAACTTGCTAGAAAACGAAGAAACGAAAATAACATTTTGGTAAAATTTGATTGTGTTAAAATATCAAACAACTTTTAACCCAAACAGTCCCATTTGTAATTGTCTTGGGAATGGGCGACACTGTGAACAACTCTTATCTACTCACTTACCCTAAAACTGATTCTAACCAATGCCTAGCTCGTTTGGTGGCATGCAGTAAAGACCCATATTAATTATTTAGAAAGTGCTCCAAATTTAATAATCAGACAAATTCTGAATGCTCGCTGGTTCATGAGGAATTTAGTCTTCAGAACTGTGGATAAAATACCCACTATCAAACAAACGACCCGGTGAAATGCCACCAATTTCTTTGATAAAATTGACAACTCTGATAATAAATCGATCACGGTATTAACTCCTAAATATGTTCTATTTTATTTAAATTTTATCTATCTTTTACTTTTATTCAGAAATTCTCTCCATTTTTACAGCTCGATTAACTGCTCAATGATTCGTTATACTGCTCACCTAAAATTAAATACTAACAAGTAATATAAAAAAAAATTAAGTCAATTCCTACTTAGGTCAACAAAGAAAAGATTTTTTGTTACTTTTTATTAAATGATTTCAATAGTAAAAATATGACAGAATAACAACATTAAATGGCAAATGAGTGAAAGCAATTTTCCTCACAATTTTCCAATTTACTTTCTATATATGGTGTTGGACTATTATTTTTTGTTTTTTTCTTACTATTTATTCATTAATTAAATTTAATTATTCCAGCAAAATAATATAATAGAAAAAAATCACATTTTCAGAAAGTAGGCCATCCAAGGTGGAAATCGAAACCACGAGCTTTGGTTTAGAAGTCCAAAGCGCTATGCATTACGCCACAATGACACAACAAGTGATCTACCATTTTATACATAGTGTTGGATTATTATAATTTTTGTTACGAATTTACGAATTTTTCATTTATTAAATTTATTTAATGAATTAATACTTGAAAAAAACCTGTATTAACATCAAGTGTCATCCACTACAAGTATGAAAAATGTATTTGAACTTGATTGGAGAAATAACAGGTATTTTATTAACAGTTGAAAATTTAAAATATATATATATATACTGCTCGTCAGTGAAAAAAACAACACCAAGAAGCAGTGGTTCGAAAGGGATGAAATTTGAGGAAAAGACAGAGACAGCAAGGAACAATAATTGATGTTTATTTCGAACCGATATTCAGGTTACAAAATGCGCACGACATCGACTCAGTAGGATGTAGAACCTCCACGAGCGGCGATGCACGAAGAAACACGTCTAGGTAGAGAGTCAATAAGAGTGCGGATGATGTCCTGAGGGATGGTTCTCCATTCCCTTTCAACCATTTACCAAAGTTAGTCGTTCGTACGAGGCAGGGGCAGAGTTTGAAAACGGCGTCCAATGACATCCCACACGTGTTCAATTGGTGAGAGATCAGGAGAGTACGCTGGCCACGGAAGCATCTGTACACCTCGTAGAGCATGTTGGGAGATGCAAGCAGTGTGTGGGCATGCATTATCCTGCTGAAAAATAGCATTGGGCAGCTCCTGAAGGTAAGGGATTGCCACCGGGCGCAGCACATACTACACGTAGCGTTGGGTATTTAAAGTGCCCTGAATACGCCCTAGATGTGACGTGATATCATACGCAATAGTCCCCCAAACCCTGATGCCGCGTTGTCGAGCGGTAGGGCACTCCACAGTTACTGCAAAATTAGACCTTTCTCCACGGCGAAGCCACACTCGTATGCGCTGACTATCATTGAAAAAACAGAAGCGTGACTTATCTGAGAATACGACATTCCGCCATTCCGTCATCCAAGTCGCTCTAGCCCGGCACCATTCCAAGCGTGCACGTCTACGCTGTGGAGTCAATGCTAGTGTTCTGAGCGGACGCCGTGAGTGCAGGCCACTTTCAACCAATCGACGGGAAATGGTTCTGCTCGATATTGGAACATCCAGGGTGTCTTGCAGATGCTGAAGAATGGAGGTAGACGTGGCTTCCGGGGCTACCACCCGATCCTCGCGTGCTGACGTCACTCTGGCTGCACCTGGACCCCTCGAACGTGCCACATTTCCCTGCGCCAACCATCTTCGCCACAGGCGATGCACCGTGGACACATCTCGGTTGGTATCAGCTGCGATTTGACGAAACGACCAACCTTCCCTTCTCAGTCCGATCAACATACCCCTCGTAAAGCCGTCTGTCTGCTGGAAATGCCTCCGTTGACGGCAGCCTGGCATTCTATGCTATACACGTTTTCTGACACAAGTTAAAAATTTTTACAATTACATTCCGTTCAGAAATCACGGAACGAAGTTGGCCATTCGCCAATTTCTTTTCCCTTTTATCGTTCGCCACGTGCGCAGTAGAGCTACGCATTTAACATCATTAGCATAACTCAGTGACGTCAGTCTACCCTGAAATTTGGATAAATTTCTGACCACTCCTTCTTGGTGTTGCATTTTCACTGTCGAGCAGTATATATAGATAAATATATAGATAGATAGATAGATAGATAGATAGAGATAAATGGATATATAGAGATAGATAGACAGTAATAGATATAGATATAGATAGATAGATAGGGAGAGTGAGAACTAATCGTAGCAATTGAAAAATAGTTGACCTCTTTGATCAGTCAATCCCAGAAGATCCTCTCAATACCAACTAATTTCAACTTTTTATGTCTAAATATTTTCCCCCCTTTAACTCGAACTTCTTTGCTGCAACCGGATTGCCTGGGCATCACCTCCTTTCCTCCCATCAAGAAAATTTTTCGAATCTTTATTTTATATTTGTAATTTTATTCATATCAAAGTAATTATTTCGTTTTATTAATTTGCAATAGTTATATTTTTAATTTTTAATATTATTTATTAAAAAGGGCAATTTGGAAGCGTTTGAGTGTCATCTAAGTGGAGATGAAGGTTTCGGAAAAACTAAAGGCTCCCTCCGCTTCAAATAACGACTACATCGTGGGGAAATGTTGATAAATATTTAAATTCCTTGGTAATGACTAGGAGTGGAATATTCTAGTTTGTAATAATTTGCATCGAAATGAAAAATTATTCATTTATCACTGAGTTTAAAAATTTATTAATAATTATATTTAATAATTATTTTTAGATACATCGATGATTTAATTATTTTCAGTAATACAGTTGACTTTACTCCTATTTTAAAGTATTATCCACACTACTTGAAATTAATAAAAAAGCTATTGCAATATAGAGTCAGCAAACTTCCTAGATCTCCAATTAAAAGTTGAAAATAATATGCTAAAAAGTAATATTTTTGATAAAAGAGATTCTTTTGATTTTAATGTTATAAAAATGCCATATTGGAATAGTTCCCTTCACATTTCAATTTTTAGAAATATTATTCTAATTTATATAAAAAGAAATAATGATTTAGTATCTGAAAAAGTTTTAAGAATTATTAATTATAAAAAATTCTTTCAAAGTTGCCGATACTATAACTATCTAGCTAATTTTATATATAAATATATGTCTTCAAAATTATAGCTATTTAATTATTATTATTTAATATATTACTTTCTATTTAGTTTATAATATATATTATTCTTAATTTTCTTATAATAAGTTAAGTTACTAAAAATATATATAGATGTCCCCATTTTCATTAGTTATGCTGTTTTTTGTGCTTGGTGTTAGTACACTCATGGAATCTGTATACATCGGGTAAGATTTTAATTTCTTCGCACATTTTCATTATTATCACTTATGGTCATAATCATTTTTTAACATCTTTTGCAAATATTTTTGTTTATAAATATTTGTATTTGTCTATTTCGCCCGGATTCCTATAGTAATTTAATATTCCAATTATATTCTATTGATGTTATATTTACCCAAGTGGGTTTTGGGGCCTTTACCTTGGTTTATGTCCTATGCTATTATGTCGAAAATTTCCGCTGTAGGGGAAGGTTGAGGTCTCACAAAACATTGTTTAACCCTGTTTCACTGCCCTAAGCTAGTGACAGCTCGGGAAATTATAATAGTTTTTCCACTCTAAATAAATTTCTCTTTTTTGTTTTGTAATGGTCCATGTTCTTGGTTCTTTCGGTTTGATCTTAAGATGTTTTAGGATTTATTAGTCTTCTTTTTAATATATTTACTGCTATATATATATAATAGTAATGAGCAGGGTCTCCAATCTTATTGCTGTGGGGTGCCAAACCAATCTACCTACAGGATTCAGTGCATCACGCAACAGGGAATGTGTGAAATAATTCGTGTATTCCTGCGCAGAATTAGAAAATAGAGGTCAAAAATGCAAATTTAGAATTTAATTATACATTAATTATGCATCATTTAAAGGTATTCATTGACATAAAATAAATAACGTTAAAAATATAACCATTCCTTTAGCAAAAATAAAAAAATGTAAAAAATGCAATCACATAAATTTGTATATTGTAAGAATTATTATTATTATATAATAAAAAGTAAATATAAAAATATAACTATCCATCACAACGTAAACGAAAATTTAAACCTGTACATATATTATGTATTTTTAACCCGGAATAGAAGGCATGCACTCTATATTAACTTTAGTCGCCATGCGGGTGACGGAGTCACCCCAATCCTTTTTGTATAATTATTTTTACTGTACATGATAAAAATGGTAAACTTAGTGAATATAATTTAATTCAGAGAAACTTTGTTTTTAAGGAAAAAGAAAATTATTTTTAAGGACTTTTCAATTTTTCTTTGATAATTCCAGAAAAAAAAATCAAGCTGAACTAAAATGTTTCAAATGTGCGTTACTTTAATAAGGACTCAATTCACAGACACTTTTCTCTAACATTACAGGGTATGTTAGCGCACGCAAAAGTGTCATATTTTCTTCAAGTTATTGTATTTTTTCTGTCCTTTGATGATCGACAAATAGCATGTGGAACCTTTTCTCTCCTATGTCTTTTGACGGGGTGCAATGTGTCTTGTGGTACGCGTGGCTTTATATCTGTTTTGATGGAGTTCTTTTGGTATCATTTGGAAATCTACCTTTTGACTCAAACGTTTCATTTTTTTACTAAAATTTACCTCCAATACCAGGACTAATATGCATTACATCATTATGTTCCTTCCTTGATTGATCTATTTTTTTCTCTTTCTTCTTCCGAAGTTTTATTTCCATTCAATGGAGATCGCGAGAAAGTGAATATTAACGTCGCACTGTTCAACTACACGAGGGCCTTTGGCGACGGACCAAGTAAATTTGAACCACAGTCAAGTGACATGGACAACATCTGAGCTGGCACCCCCTTTCCTAATTACCACATCACTCCTATGGGAGGACGTTTGAGCTCTCGACCAATTTAACGTGCATCGCTCCTCTACACGGTGGGTCTTTAGCGGTACTGATCTCGAACTCGTGACAAGCCCAGTCTCAATCAGCTACCTTGACCACTCAATGGAGATCGCATATATATGCCCAACTCTTTCTTTTATATTCTGTTAATTTACAAATATAAACCATAATGAGTGGTGCAACACAGTAGTTAAAGCCACTCTTTCACAGAGGAAAAAATATAGCCTGTTCATAGAAAACATTTTGGAACGGAAGTGGTCACGTGGGGAACTCAGGCACACCAAGTACCTTAAGATCGTTTGCCACTCCCCCCCAAAAGGAAGGTATGTGGCAAATACATTTTAGTTCCCATAAAGACTGTCATATAGAAGGATACTGACAAGGTCATTGGTAATAAATTAGCAGTTTTCCCAGATTTAAGGATTTCGTGATCCTGGTATGACTCTGCCCCGCGTGGTCGCTCCCGGGTGAAGAATATTTATAAAAATAAAATAAATAAACATAAATTATAAGTGTACATGTAACATTGATAAATAATAAATTAAAATTTAAATGCGAGATTTGTCCCTTCAAAACTCTAATTAATATTGCTGTATTAAGGGTATAATTCGTAAGTTTCAATTTGGCACATGATTCTGAATGTTCATGTGTTAAATAATTTCTTTGTGGACTCTTAAAATAGATTTCGTATGAGAAAAAAATTTATTCACATATATATGTAGAACTAAAAGCGGAAAGCAAAGAGCATATCCTATTTTCTTTAAGGTATCCGACTACGTTCGGAACCGTGATTTTGCAAAAGTGTATCAATTGATAATATTATGAGATTTAGTACCACTTGGATTAGAAAATGTATATAAAATTGCCTTAAGAATAGTATTTCGATAAAAAATTATTCAAGTACAATATTCTGACAAAAAATGAACATAGAATGACCCATTTTCAAAATATTCTCCTTTTGTGAAAAATGCTTCTATTATAATAATATTTTGCCTGTATATAGCTCAGACCTCTGCACTGAGGCTCAAATAGAATTTCTGAAATATATAACTTAGAATTGTTTTTATCCATGTTTTACGACAACAGAGGGGAGAAATTAAAAAAAAAACGCCGATAGCTATTTCAGTTGGTTGTAATTCGGACAATAATGTGAATTTTTCAACAAAAAAAAATACTTCAGACTCTCTGGGAAAGTCTTTATTTTGTATAAGCAAAACATTATTATTTTAGAAACATTTTTTATAAAAGAACATTTCGAAAAGGGGTTATTCTAAGCTAATTTTTTGCCAAAATATTGTATATAAATAATTTTTTTTTGTCAAAATGTCCTTAAAACAATTTTACACGTGTATTCTAATCTAAGTGACACTAATTATTATGAAAATTATCCATTTATGCGTTTTTAAAATCACGGTTCCGAATGTATTCGGATACCTTGAATAATTAAACCACTTCTTCATTAAGTCTGTGGGCATATTTTAGAAAACTCCCCTTAAGCTGTTCTAATTATCTATTTAAATACATTATCGCACGAGCAGTGTTCGTTCACGGAATTTATTTCGAATTCAAATTATGTATGTTGATGAAATAACTATTTTTTATTTATGTTATATATTTCTGCTGCCCAATGTTTGCAAACGCAGAAATTTTGATTTATTCCTAATACATTTTTTTCTCTTACTATTGTTGTCCAAGGTTTTGGTGGGAAAATGACGTCACTTTTTATTTATTCATTATGCAGTAAAGAATATTGAATACAGTAATGCCCCGAAATTATGGGATAGGTGGGAATGAGTCATAACCACGTAAGTCGAATTCGCGTAAGTCGAGGTATAATTTCGCGAATAAATATATTTAAGTTATTCTTAGAAACATTTACATTTACATTAATTATTAGAAAAAAACTATTTAATGAAAAAAAGTATTGAATAAAATTTTAATATAACATAAATATAAAATTGGTGAACGAAGCTATTTTGATATAGAAGGTTTCATAAAATCTAATAAAGTATTCTGAAGGGTCAAATACTTTTTTCTCTCTAAATTTTCTCGGAGCATGCTAATAATTTTTTTTATTCCTTGCTTTGTTGAACATATACACTTTTCTTTGGAGTTTGAATTTTCTAAAATTTTTTCCCTTTTTTAAAATTCAACTACGGCCTTCTGTCGAACTCTCAACCGTCATTCGATCCTCTGATTGAACTGGGTCTAAAGATACAAGTTCTTCAATATCTTGCTCTTTCTCATGCATTTCTATGATCTCATCAATTGCCAGTTCCTGATTGTGGGAATCCAGAAATACTTGAACGTCATCACTCTCCACTTTTAAATTTGTTTGTCTGACAAGATTGACAAATTTTTCAACCACGTTGCGATAATTTTCTCAGGCTCTGGCCCTGATTCCGTTTGAGTTTCTGGGATGGATAAGAAAAAAAAAAGGAATCGACGAGATTTGAAAACCGCGTTACTCCAGATTCACCTAAGACGGGGTAGCGTAAGTCAAAATATGACTGTACTTAACACTAATAACGAGCCACGTTGAAATCGAAGACTTTTTTTAAAATTAAAACGCACACACACTATATGCAAGCTGATTCAGCGGAAGCATTTTAAGGCAGAGAGTTGAAAGTGTGGTGATGTGATATCAATATAAACAAGTACTAAACATCTCGCGAAGATGATCGTTTTGGCGAGGCTCGTAAAGTACTCGTGTTCGGAACGGGAAGTACCCAGATCGAATCTTTCCTTCCTTCATTGGTGACCCTGGTCGTGCAAAGTGAACCGCAACCTTCACGTTCCGACCCAATGGCACCATCTATCCACCGCAAAAGCAACCAAGCCGTGACACATTGACGCAGATATGACGTCACTCCAAAAAGCCGTCTCACACAAATGACGCAATTCTCAAGCCGTCACACAAGATCACGTTACCCACAAAGTGACGCAATTGCTCACATGCTCGCCACGAATATGGTATCGTTCGTTCACCTATTAGCCAAACAACCGACATGGAGGTAATGTGGCAGTGTGATATCTATATAAACAAATATTAAACATCACGCAAAGGTGATCGTTTTGACGTGGTCGATTAAGTACTCAAGTTTGAAACGGAAGGTACCCAGATCGAATCCTTCCTTCCTTCAAAAGTAAGAAATAGCCTTTACAAAATACGTTAGGCGTAGAGAGGAGAGACAGAATGATTTAACAAAATCTTACAATTTTGTAGATTGATGGAGTGCCTCTGAGATTCGCTCTGCGTGCCACATCTGACACATGTGGCATGAGTTATCGGCCTCTGATCTACATAATGCTTTTACGAGTAAATAAATCAAACTATATTTTTTTTCATTTTTAAAATTTTCATGAATAATTAAATTACGTATTAAATACATATTATTAATATTAGAATTAATGAAATTAATCCAAAATATTTAAATTATAAAAACTTATTTGTAATTAAATTAATATAATACAATAATAAATATTTTTAAAAGTTACGATTACTGCGCTTGCAACATCCAGTGAAATTGATATATGTATGAAACTTACTATCATATTTGTTTAGTAACTAAACAAATAAAAATTTTAGATTCAAAGACAAGCAATTAAGTTTGAAAAAAACACAAAGAAAAACAAAAATAAAATTCAACTTTTCAGTTTATTTAATATTTATACAAAGCTTTTATGTAAATATATAAAAATACAGGAACAAAATTTACAAGCGATAAACATAATGGTGATTCCATGAAACATGGACATTTTTAAACATTAAAATATGCATAAGAAGCCAAGAAGAAGAAACAGTTCAGAGACTTCAAGGCAAAAGCTAAGACTTCCAGATTAACAAAGGTCTATAACATTTAGCCTTATTTTAAACAATTTTTATTACTTTTCTGGTTTCACAAACCTTAAAGTCATACAACAATTGACAATTAAAATAGTTATTTATGTGAAATGTGCATTTTTTTGTAATATATTTCTGAAGATTAAGTTTATAATTGGTAAACGTATATATAGTATATATATATATAAAGGGTGTTTTATTTATATATATATATACTAGCTGGTATACCCGTTCTACGCACGGGTGAACTGAAAAGTTAAACAACACAGATTGAAGGATAAAGAAGTTTTTAATGAGTTAATTTTAAGTGAATTGCAAATTAAACAAAAAAAGCTTTTTCACATATCTCAGTTGAAGAAAAAAGGAAGAACAAAAATACCTTTGTTAAATTTTAAGTCTGTAGATCTAATAGCTGATAAAAAGGATTTTTTTTTTTATATTTATAACTCCCCGTAACACTCTTGAGGGTTGACTTTGAAAATACCTCCCTAAGCTGACCTCTGCTCAGCAAAAGAAACACATTGTTAAAAGTTTTGTGACGCTTAAAATATTGTAAATAATTTATAACTGAAAGTGTCATACATTAATATAACTTTCTGTTGAATTTATTTTATGTTAAAATTGTAATACTCGCAAGCAACGCCATTTCCTAAATAACAATGGCGATTCAATAGAAAAAATAGCGAAATGTTGACAATAGAGTCAAGTTGGCAAATGTCTAGCTACTTTCATAGCTCAAACTTTATTAGAGCTTTGTAAGACCCGCCGTGTAGGAGAGCAATGCACGTTCATACTTTATCCACCGCATTATGATTTACTGCAGTTTTTTTCATACAATATTTTTTTTTTGATCACTACATTGAAAATTAAGGGATATACATAAACAAAATACTCCACTTTGAGAAATTTAATTCGTTAGAGCTAATAAATTAATTAAAGATATTCCACTGTAAAATTAATTATATACACCATTCACTTAAAATAAATAGTCAAATCGTTTTCTAAGGTCTCCATAAACATACAAAAACATAAGACACTTAAATTTTGACATTAACTATTTTTGGGGGACAAAAATGATAATCTTTGCAATCCGCTGAAAACGCTGGCAGCTGAAAATGTAATATCTGCTACAAAACTATTTGCCTTCCCCGCTAAAATACTCATCATAGAACACGTGCTGTCTTATATCTTGAAGAGTAGATTTCAAAGAATATTCCAGCTAAGTATTGGTAGAATATTCCTGCTAAATTGGTGTGGCGTGATAGTTAGGAGAAGGGGGTGCCAGCTCAGGTGTCGTCCACGTCACATGACCATGGTTCAAAATTATGTGGTCCGTCACCAAAAGCCCTCATGTAGCTGAACAGTGCGACGTGAATATTCACTCACCTAAAAAAATACAGCACAGTAGTTATAACTATTTTTATACAAAAAAATGCAATATCTGCTTATTCAATTAAAATTATAGCATTATAATTAATTACTAACCACACAAACAAATTTTGAAAAATTGTCCAAATGATGTAGTGTGAAAAGAGAAAGTTTATTCAGACAGACAACAAATGCGTCTTATATGCAAATAGATTTGTTTGAATTCTTGTGTATTATTACTTTTGTAAGCTTCATGACATACTTTATACGGTGTACCAGTATTTTAAAGCTGACTGAGCCACAGCAACATTTAGCTGGGTATAGCTAGTTATAACATAAAATTAAATCTTAAAAAAGATATCAAAAATAAAAGATGACTCAATATTTTGAATAAATCAGTATAAAAAATTTCGTACAAACACAATATATATATATATATATATATATATATATATATATATATATATATATATATATATATATATATATTGTATATATATATAAAATATTTATTTTGCTATTTGCCTTTCAGACAGACATCAAACAAAATTTTAAAAATTATCAAAAACAGATAAAAAAACATATTTAAGAAAAATACCACTGATTAATTTTGCCAAAGACATCACAATGTGCAAAAAATATTTGCAGTACATAATAACAAAAAAAAAAAAATGTAAGTACTAAAATATAAAAAAAAACAAAAATTATATATTGAATTAAGGATTACTGGAGGAAAGATAAAACAGACTAAGATAATACTCATAATAATAATTTCATACTGGTTGGTTACTCATTTTTGGCATGATTTTGAAATCACGCCAAATTGGTATGTTGCGGCCAGTCTAATGTTATAGTAATGTACAGAATTAAAGGTACTTACGTATTATTGCAACCTATTGGTGACATTATACAAAATGAAGCACATGATTGCCAATTCAACGCATACAAAGTTGGGATTGCCAAAGTGGCGAGTTGTCTTGAACGTTGGCGACTGTGCAAAAATACGCAAGTACTAAAAAAATTATCCAAAGTATATATATCCCGAGCATAAAAATAAATTGAAAAATGAAGTACAATACTAACATTAACTGACATAAAAAGAACTGAACTAACTTTATCAATGCAAAAGCATAATTTGAAAAAATAAGGTACTTACATATAACCGCAACCTATTGGCGATATATGAAACGAAGCACGACTCAAAATTCAACATATATATATGACATGTAAAATCGGGGTTGCCAACTTGGCAAGTTATTTTGAATGTTGGCGATTGTCAGGATAGTACATAAGTTCCAAAAATAATTTATCTTACGACCACCTGCTTCCTCAACAGGTATTTAATCCATTTGTCTGTTTTGCTCATTCTCCAGTTTGATATGTAATTACTACCAACACTGCTTTTGCTTGGGCAGTATGATTATCCAAGTATGATTCTCTGCATGGCAATTTTATGCACTGAAGCCAATAGTATACCCTTTAAGGTTAAAATAAAGACACATGAAATTTCAAAAACCATATTATTGGATCAAGTGTAGTATAGGGGGCTACTTGGCGCAGTCCTTTATTTTGGCTACTAAAAGTGGTCTCCAAGGTACTTTTTTCGGTATTAATTATTTTAGAATGAATTCGATATCTCACCATGACATTTAGATAAAAATCGAAAAATCCGAAGAAAATTGCCAAATCCAAAGTGCCCCCTATACTACATTTGAACCGAACTGAAATATAACCCTTATCAATGAGAAGTTTTAGTTTGTCAAAATTATAATTTTCGCATTCTAAAGAAATAAATATATAAGTTTTAATTTGCAAGCAAAATCACACACATAAACATCCCGCGATAATACCTAAATGTTGCCAAAACAACAAAACAAAATTTTAGTTGTTGAAAGAATAATCCTTAAAAAAATTATTTATTCCAAAAAATAATCCTAATTAAATATCAAAGAATAGAAAAAAATTGAATAAATATTCCAACCGATAAACATAACTACAGTAAAAATATGTAATAATCTTGAAAAACTGCATGTAAAGTATAAATTGTCCACTTTGTGAGAAACGTGACTTCGTATGATGTCATACCACTGGAAAATCATTTAAAAATTAAATTTTAAAAAATTTGGAAGGAATTATGAACGCCAAACCTATTTAAGGACCTTTCTCGTGTAATTTTGTGTTCGTGTACCAAGTTTCACGTTATTTGGGTGTCTGGATCTCGAGTTATGAAGGAACAGACAAACACACACAACAAATGCGTCTTATATATATATATATATATATATATAAAGGGTGTTTTATTTAGAGGTATAGAACTTTAAATTGCAATAAAATAACGATGTATTATTCGATTGACATGAATTTTTTTTTATTCGAAAGATAATCCTGTGGCATTACATTTTAAATATGATCAAGCACGGCGTAGATTCGTTGAATGGGTCGAAAACAAGATTGCCGTTGTTCCCGATTTTCATAAGCGAATTTTGTTTACCGATGAAGCGCACTTCTGGTTGAATGGCTACGTCAACAAACAAAACTGCCGCATTTGGAGTGAAGCTAATCTACAAGTGTATGTCGAAACACCGTTACATCCAGAAAAACTGACTGTTTGGTGCGCTTTATGGGCTGGTGGAATCATTGGTCCGTACTTCTTCAAAACCGATGAAGGCCACAACGTTACAGTGAATGGTGATCGGTATAGAGCCATGGTTACTAACTTTTTCATTCCTGAATTCAACAATCATGATATCCAGGAGCTGTGGTTCCAACAAGACGGCGCAACATGTCACACAGCTCGTGCCACGATCGATTTATTGAAAGACACTTTTGGGGACTGCCTAATTTCACGTTTTGTACCTGTGAATTGGCCTCCAAGATCTCGTGAATTAACACCGCTAGACTATTTTCTGTGGGGCTATGTAAAGTCATTGGTCTATGTGGATAAGCCACAAATGCTTGACCATTTGGAAGACTACATTCGCCGTGTTATTGCCGATATACGGCCACAAATGTTGGAAAAAGTCATCGAAAATTGGATGTCCAGATTGGACTACATCCGAGCCAGCCGTGGCAGTCCTATGCCAGAAACCATATTCAAAATGTAATGCCACAAGATTATCTTTCGAATAAAAAAAAATTCATGTCAATCGAATAATACATCGTTGTTTTATTGCAATTTAAAGTTCTATACCTCTAAAAAAAACACCCTTTTATATATATATATATATATATATATATATATATATATGTATATATATATATATATATATATATATATATATATATAATGCATCAATAGAGCGCGATGAATTATTAATTATAGTTTTATATAAAATTCGAAAAATTATGTGTATATGTATAGATACTTCACTGTAACTGAAATTATATGTAACACCACAAAATGAAAATAAACGAATTAATTTTTCTTGTTTCTTGAAAAGAATAAAATTATAAATATTTAATAAACTAATTTCATTTATCCATGAATAATATATTTATTACCAATTGAAACATAAATAAATTAAATAAGTAATGTTTTGGTTTGAAACTCAAAATAATAATTTACTTTCTAAACATCAGCCTTTAGTTTGAACTCTGACATTTTAAAGACGTAATATATCGTGCAACTTTCCTGTTATGTTTTCTAATAATTCCATATATATTTTTTCTTCTTAAATGTGAACATTAGTAGCATTTCACATTTTTTCGGCTGCATGATACAGTTGAGATCTCTCTTTTTTAAAATGTTACGCAATGTAGAATCATGTATAGTACTAGAAAAAAGTTAAGAACTTCAAAAAGCAGGGGAATTGGAAAGCATGTACTTTAAAAAGGAACTGTTAGGAAATACCATATTTCGCATTTAAATATTACTTGCTATTTCTCTGTCTGAGAAACATTTCATAACAAACATTTCGGAAAACTTTTATTCAACGGATTTCTTATATTTTTTTTACTGATTTCTCAAGTTTTCTTATTATAATTTGTTTTTTAAAGTATCCGACTACGTTCGGAACCGCGATTTTGCAAAAGCGAATAAATGGATAATATTTATGATATTTAGTGTCACTTAGATTAGAAAATGTATATAAAATTGCCTTAAGAATAGTATTTCGATAAAAAATTATTCAAGTACAATATTCTGACAAAAAATGAACATAGAATGACCCATTTTCAAAATATTCTCCTTTTGTGAAAAATGCTTCTATTATAATAATATTTTGCCTGTATATAGCTCAGACCACTGTACAGAAGCTCAACTAAAATTTTTGAAATATATAACTTAGAAGTGGCTTTATCCATGTTTTATGACTACAGATGGGAGAAATTTTAAGAAACAAACGCCCGTAATTTATTCAATTGGTAGTAACTCTGAAAATAATGTTAATTTTTCAAAAATTATAGTTGATTCTCTGTACAGAGGTCTGAGGTATATACAGACAAAATATTACTATAATAGAAGCAATTTTGAGAAAAGATGTACATTTTGAAAAAAAGTTATTCTAAGTTAATTTTTTGCCGAAATATTGTATTTAAATATTTTTTTTGTCAAAATGTCCTTAAAAGAATTTTATACATGTATTCTAATCTAAGTGACACTAAATATCATGAAATTTATCCATTTATGCGCTTCTTTAAAATCGCGGTTCCGAACGTAGTCTTAACACAATTATAAATCTGAAATAACATTATACTGAAATAATTAATCTGAAAAATATTTAAAAATTAAAGAATATAGTACCGGCAACAAAAGTGAGCCTTAATATTTCAGATGTATCTCAATTTGTATAGGTGTTTTTTCTATCGTATTACTTACTGTAACCTAAATTAGTTAACCAACTAAAATATTCGTAGCTTTCGTAGCTAAGTGGTTATAATCGAGAACTAGTGGCTAGAGTTGTTTCAGTAAAGTTGTAGTTATTGTCCCGATGACATCAAAAATCTCTGGTATCACGGAGCTGACAATTTCTGCAGCTCAAAGTTATCGCGTTAACGTGGGGTGAGAGTTTCGAGAGTGAAGTGCAAACTCAAATATCGCCTTTTTCACGACCAGGATTCAAAATTGCGGAATCTGTCTCTAATAGACTACGCATTTTTTCGTAATAAAACTTTAATAATATTCAAAGCGAGGGATGTCTTAAGACTTCTTAAGGCCCCGGGCCCTGCACAAATGTAGGCTTAACCTATGCCTCATAAAAGAAGACGGTACATAGCATCTGTTGTCAAATACTTGTACAAACAATGACCCAAAACAAAAAAATGTGTATGACATATAATCTTACAAACAGGCTCGGCCTACTTCCACCTTTTGACTAAATAAGTAATGAAAGTATATGATTGTAGATCTAGGACAATAGGTCAATGGACAATGGTTATCACATGCTGGTATCGCCAGTTGATATATCGCCCGAAATTCTCAGTTGTTGGACAATTCAATAGGAAACAACCTTTGACCATTGAAATTATTTGAATCATGATCTTATTAAGGCTGAGTTAAGAACGAGACTAGGGCCCCATTATAGCCCAGGGTTTTGGGTCGGGCCCAGTTGACCCGTGTCTTAAGACATCCCTGATCAAAGCATTTTTCTTATGCAATATTCGAGATATTGCATGACAGAAATCAACTAAAATGTTCTGTAAGGCGATGTGAAATTGAGAGAATAACAAATATGTCCAAATGCTTATTTCAAAACTAAGTAACCATAATTTAAGTCACGATCCACTCGTCATTGTATTTTCGCAACCTGAGAAGATTGTTGAAAGACTAGGTACTTACGTATTATCGCAACAATGCCAACTTTCAAGATAACTTGCCAAGTTGGCAAACCTGATTTCGCATGTGTATTACGCGCTGAATTGGCAACCATGGGCTTCTTATTTTCGTATAATGTCGTTGCAAATACAGTTGCGATAACACGTAAATATCAAAAGTAGTTCTTCAAATGTTTTTACTACTACTAGAAATCCATAAAAACACGCTTTAAGGTATTCCGACAGCAATATTATAATCAGGCTAGATCAGGGGTACTCAACCTTTTTTTCTGCTGGGGCTCATATGTCAGCCATTTCACGCGGGCTGCAATATGAGGATAAATGGGGGGGGGGGAGAAGTGCTTTATGATCAGGATAACATTGGAAATTTAAAGTGTGGAAAATTGATCATAATATTATATAACTCCTGTTTTGAATTTTTTAATTATTATTTCTTACGATTTTTATTTTTGTTACTGACACAAAATTAGAAGCATTTAAGAAACTCTCCTTCACAATTTATGCATCAGTAAACGGTTTTATATAAATATCAATAATACAAACTTCATGGGATGTCTTTGTTACACAGATGTGATATCACCACTGACAAAAAACTTTGTTGCCGTTGCAAAGATTATTCAAGAAAATGCCTATTTATCACCGCTTGAAAGCGATTTTTGAGAAAAAGTGTCATTGAATGATTCCTGTTTATTGGTATTTTTTAAATATAGCACTTTCGTGACAAATTAAACAATTACTAATCTATGTTTGTTTTTCGCTACAAAACTTTCAACTTCCTTGTAATCTTGCAACGAAAAATTTCTCGAATATTTTTCACTAACAAGATAGGAAAGATAGAGATAAAAATTAATACCACACCCACTGTTCATTCCAATGTTGTATGTTATCATTAATCGTAATTGTTTCAAATAGAAAAAAGAATATCAATTCGTACCCGTACAACACCGACAACAAAAAGCAAAATTGATTCATTTGAATTCTTGACAAATCCCCCCCCAAAATTTTTTATACAATGTTCTTAAATACGTGAATTTCTCAGAGCAATGGGCCATGACAGGGCCACTTAAAAAGGCTCTATGGGCCCCATGTAGCCCGCGGGCAGCAGATTTGAGTATCACTGGGCTAGATGAAATATCGAACCCTAGTTTATTTCCGCATAGTGTGATGTCTCAAAATGCATTGACCTTGGTATGACTTTTTCCCCCATAATATTAAGAAAACTTTCTTTTTTACTTCATTGCAGAAATGTTTAATTCAAATCAATTCAAAATGATTAGTTAATAAGATTCTGATAAATTCATGCTGAACAGAAATATTATAAGTATAAATTATTTTAGATAGCTTACCGTTTTCTTCAAATCTAAAACTATAATAATCATTTTTGTTAGTTAAGTTTTATTACTTACCATTAGTTTCACTTAAAAAACGTTAAAACAAATCCAGTATCTTGATTTTGAAGTTACACATGTTGCAAAAACTGAATCTGATCAATGTTTTCATGTACGACGCGCGCGTAACGGGTTTTATTCGCAATTCTTCCTAATCCTATAGGGAAAATTTCTTTTAAATGTTGTATGATTATAAAACCGCTTTCCATTAAGGGAACTGTGATTTATATTATAGAGAGTTGCTTTTTAAAGTCAAGTGAAAAGGGAAGTAGATAAATATTGTCAATTGTTGTCAAGCTGAAGCAAAAGTGGTAGTGATAGAATAGTTGAAGCTACCAAAGTTCAAGTAAAAAGGGCAAATGAGTCAATTTAAGACTATTAGAATTGCTGCAAATTTCATCTTTGACTAAGTATTAGATCAATTATTATTGAAATTTAAATTAGTAATTAGTCTGATAGCTCCCTTATCTTTGGTCGAAATTAGATGGTGATTTGACAGTCATAATAAAAGTGTTGATTTTATAAATATGTCTGTATTTTGGTTTCACGTTTACTTTTCCTTACAGATTGAAGTATTTACACTTAAAATGTCAAAGGTTCATGTAACAACACAATATATGAGAAATAAAATCATTTAGATTCTTTATTAGATAATAATTTGTAATCTTTGAATCTTTCTAAAAATACTTGCGCATTGAATCTAGCCATCTTGATTGCACATTTTTTCGAACATTCGAAAAATGAAAAATGAAAAGTATACAAAAAAAATACACAAAAAGAACAACCTTCATTCAGAACGGAATGTTTCTCGGAAAAAATCTAATAACTTGAGCAAATAATATTTTTTGGTCGATTAAGACATTGATTATTTTCCCTTTCTCTGAGTATAAACACTTGATATACTCTATAACCGCTAAAAGAAAAAAAAAATAAATACTTCTCGTCACTGAAAAGAAAACAAAAATGTACTATTTCTTATTTCTGTTCATAATAGAAATAATTATTTCTTTCGGTTATCTTTCTTTAGTTAAGTATTTATTTACGCTTCCTTTGATTTTTATTCTCGTGGTAAAACAGCTAAAGATTTCTATCGTGCATCAGCAGTAAGAAATTCCTACAAAAAAAAAGATAAGTGAAAGAATACGATGCATTCATTTGTGCATGATGAAAATATATAGAATTTTCAGAATCGAAGAAATTAAGAATAATCACAAAACAATAGTAGAGATGCATTCTGACATATCAAATAATTCATTAATCTTGTAAAAGCAAACTTACATTCTCAGCAAATACGTATATTGAAACAATGGTTTATTTATTTTTGTATGTATATCCAAGTATTGCAGTCAGATAAATTATATTATTATTATTATTATTATTAAATATTTCAAATAAATTTGTAGCATATGTATACCTGTTTTAAACGACATACCTCACTGAAACAGTAAAAATAAAGGTAGTTTTTCTGTAGAAATATGTACTTTAAATATGAATAACTGTTTTAAATTCCTTTACATAAATAATTCAGCAATGAAAGCAAAACTAACTTCCTATGTGGGAATATTCTCAATTAAGTAGTCTAACTACTTTGTTTATTAGATGTTTAAAATACTGTAATAAACATTAAATAGCTTATGGAATATTAATATATTAATAAACTAAAATATATGAAATTAATAATTTGTGTATTTTAAGTTTGAAAATATAAACACAACAAATGAGCTTATGAGCTTCAAAGTAGATATTTATTCTATGGAGATGAGAATCTAACTTTAGGACAGAAAGATCCATACTGAAAAACACAACCTCATTATAAAATAGAACAAACAAGAAATAAAGTTTAAAAGATACAGAAACTTCAAATACATACTAATATACACTGCTGTTTGTAAGAAATGCAACACCATGAAGGAATCATCAGAATTAAGTGAACTTTGCAGCAAATATCAGCTATAATATGCTACGTAAAACAGTAAAGTTTCAGAGCCATAGAGTACGCGTGGCGTGCGCAGCGCTTTCTGAGCTGATGCTGAAAGCGTATAAATAGAGGGCTGTAGCGGAACATTGAAAATAGTTAATGATTATTTGTTAGTGGTGAAAGTTTATTGAGACATAAGTATGCCTCCACGACGAAATAAGGAGAAATTTCAACAACTTTGAACAGGGGAGGATTATCTGCCTTCGACAAGGAGGATTTTCCTCCTTGCGCAATAGGAGCTCGTGTGCAGTGGAACAGTTCCAAAGAGTGATACGTGTTTGGAACAGTGGACCGACGAGCACCGAACAATTAGAAAAACTGGCAGTGGACGACGGAAGGTGACGTCAGCGAGAAATGATCGGATCTTGCTCGGCAGGGCGGTTAATGACCGTACAGCTTCCTCCTGGCAATTGACATCACGTTGGTCTATATTGTAACGGGTTTAAAATAATAAAAATGTTTGCAGTTGAAGACATAAGTTGTAATATGAAATACGAAGTGAATGATATATTACTACAGAGCAATTCAGTTTAAAAAAACTTAAGGATACCCTAAATTAATTCAAATACTAATTGTTAATTTAACTAACAATATTATTCTAAAAGAAATCATGAATCTTAGATTTTACTTTCATTTTAAAAATGAAGAAGCATACATATATAACATTAAACGAGAACGAAAAACAGCTGAAAGACAGAATTAAAGCATATTAGAGTTCTATAATAAAATGTTTCTTTTTTTTTACATTTTGATTCCGTGGAATTGTAGAGCTTTAACCTTCGGATTTTTACTTTTAATTTAATGATCTAACTATTATAATTGATATTTTACATTCCTTTCTCTTCTAAAATCATAATTATTTTCATTAGAATTTTCAAATGAATTTTATTTTAAAATTTAAAACAAAATGTTTTTCATCAATTTAATAACAAGTTTAATTGTGGTTTCTTTTTTGTGGTCATTTTATCAAAAAATGACGTCGTTTTTTAGTCAACTAATTAATATAATATATTAATATTTAAGTATATAATTATATTATTTAAGTTATTAATACAATTATATATTAATTAATATTACCTTTTTTTAAAAATATAGAAATATTTTATACTTTTCTTTTTGAATATTGTATTGAAATAATTATATTGAAATTTCGAATCAATATGAAAGAGACACAAGGGATACTGGCATTGTGTGTATTGATGACGTGTGATGAAATTTAATTGATTTTCAAATTTTAAATATGCTTTTATTACTACAAAATAAAGTATATATTTATGATTTCTGAGCATAAAAACGTTTAAAACTGTTAAATAATTCATTTTTTGCATCATATCTTTCTTTTATTTTTGTTTTATTTTGAAACATTTCAGTTGCAAAAAGTTCATTTTCAAAATCTTTCATCGTCTTCTTAATTAATTGTGTTAAGTTTCTTTTTTTTCCTCCACAGATGTTTTATTTACAATGAAATACACACATGTAGTATATATTTCAGCTAACATCTTAGAAGTAATTACACCTGTGGGGTAATAAATTGTTTTACTTCTTGTTTGGAAGCTCTGAAAGTAGATAAAAATCAAACCATACAAAAAAATTTGGTATAATAATCTTTTTTTCTTATCAGAATATTATTATTTTTAGTTTTTCTCATTTTTACTCTTCTTTTAATTTATGTAACTGTACAATATTTGAATCTTGTAAGTAAAATGATTAAAATTTTATAAATGTTCCCTTTTTGAAAATCACGGTTTCTGATTTTCTGGAAAATACGAGCATTAAGTTTCACATGGTTTAGTTAAATTTCTCTAATTTAATTGGATTGAATGTAATGTTGTTAGAATACAGAAATATATATCTATATTTGTAACAATACCCTTTAATATAAAAAAAAACTTTCAATTTGTAATAGTCCTGACCTTCAGGACTCACGCGTAAATAATTATTGCTTGCCCGTCGGACAGAATTTAATCGTAATCGTATCTCTTGGAAAATTAACATCTTGCATTTTTTTGAAATGAGATAACATCATAATCTATCTAATGATATCTTTCCCACAAATATAACCTTCGTCTGCGGAAATCACGAAGATTGCCAAACTTCCTCTGTTTCCACATCATATAAATAGTCTGGACTCTGAAAACTCTCCCTCTTTGTCTCTTTTGTTTTCATTACCTTTTAACGAACGCATAAGTTTTTGTTATGTGGGTTTTCTGTGATAACTGTTGTGTTTAAGATGTGTATGTTTGTGTGTGTCTACATGATCAATAAACATGAGTATGTATCAAAAGGACTAACTCGTCACTAATATCAATGTAACATCAACAAATTAAATAATTATCCATCGTTAAAGAAATTCCTTAAGCTCGCTATCTTATGATATACATATATATATATATATATATATATATATATATATATATATATATATATATATATATAATAAATTCAGTCTTTTTAAATGTAGTAATCAATTAATATGAATTATAAGCAACAATACATTCAAATTTCAATACTAATATACTCATAAGCTTTTAATCACCGTCTAACTGAATTTAAATAAGCCTTTTCAGTGTTTTCTTTCAATATTTCATGACGAAAATTGAAATTAAAATTTCATTGCACTCCATAATGCAAGTGCTTTCATTTTAGTCCAATATTCAATTTCTCTCTTCCCTTGAAACCTTCGTCTTTTGCGTTTTACGTTTAAAATTTTAAAAATATTATGAAAGTAAATAAAATTCATTCCTTTTAGATATATTACTTTTCGCTTATCTATTTTTTTATATGTTAGAAATATGATAAATATTAACAATCATTTGTGTATTTCTCTCTTCTAATATATTATTCATTGAGCATATTGTTTTTAGTAGATTAAAAAAAATTAATCAAGTAAACTAAATCAAATAAGGAAGAAATTAACTTTCTCGAATTTTTATTAATTTATAGATCCCTATATTACATTTTTGCCCATTTTAATGAAGCTCATAGTGTTTAAAATGTTCTAAATTTTAATAAATCTTATCTAAGCATACCAATGTTTCTGAAATTTTGTAATCCGTTTCGACTGAAATGTATGCCTGAATTAAAAATTAGCGTTCAAAAATTGTTTCTTTTGCTTAATTCATGACGAAAGGAATAATTTGAAGTCCAAGTTGCAGTAGACATCTATTGGCAATATTGAGTGTTATATCAATATTTAAATTTTTATTCTCTCAAATATCTGGGTTTTTTTGCATTTTTGGAACACAATAGGGAGAGTTTCTTTGAAAAAATCGAGTTTAAAACCTTAAGAAATAATTATAATAAGAATTAGTTTAAAACAATAAAAAAAGTTTCAAAATTCTTAATTAAATATTTTTGTCATTTTGTCTGCTCTAATAGTGTATATACAAAGAGGAAAGAAATAGTTTTACTTTTAAAAAGTTTTTTTTTTATCTATGTCGAACGATGGTTTTTTTAGAGAATAATTTGAGCTCCACTTCATGATTTTTGATATTTGCACGCAATGATATGAGACAACTTCCAGTACTTTTCTAATAACATTTTTGATAAGCTATTTATCATTACTTTTTCTTAATTTAGGTTGTTTATAAGAGTTCTAGACAATATTTTATAACAAAGGTAGTTCAGTATTTTATTTATTTAATTTTGTTTAACCTAAAAAATAATTAAATAAAAGAGCAAATACATAATGTAAAAAACAGACTATTTACCAATAATAAACACTTATTTAATTCGTATAATGAAAGTTATGTAGTTTTGCAATTTGTACCAAATTTAACTATAGTAATAAAAATATATAGATACGCTCTGAAGTGTCAGAAGTCATGGGATAGCAATGGGCAAGTAACCATCTGGAAGTATCTTGGGGCAAAAAATGTTGAAATAGACAGCGCATCGTTATGTCTTTAATTTACTCAAACAATTAATGTTAAAAATTTTCTGACGTGATAATGTCCACACAATCGGAATTAATAGATTTTTAACCAGGAATTTTAGTTTCAAATCGAATCCTGGAGCATTTTGTTTTGAAAATTGTTAGAAAATTGAGAATTCAACACGCCGCAATCCCAATGTCCAAAGTGTGTCGGGGAAATGTAATTTCGGGCATTATTTCTCTCCATGAACAATGTAGTAGCCAGTCTTGCTCACTTAATGGCCTTGACTAATGACGTTATTTTAGAATGGTCAGTGTTACCAGACCAAAGAAACACCCCGTCAAATAATAACATCAATAATTAACGTGGCATATAAACAACAGACCTATTCTTTGGACAATGCAGTTAAATTTGGTGTCAAGCATATACCGACTCATGTCCTTTGTTGACAGCACTCCATTGGCAGTAGGGTCTCAGCAAAGCTTCTGAACATGTCGGTTTGACCATAGATGAAAGGAAAAGCTTTACTTGTCCAGATGAGTAATGACTATAGTTAATAATAGAATGCGTAGAATGTTTCGAAGGTAGCCCAGATATATCAAGCTCTGTGCCCAAGTGTTATCAGCTATGCATTGAAGAAGTTGATGTAGGTTTCATAACACTATGGGCTGTTTCAATGTGGTGTGGACTTGATCCTTTGAAAAAACTGAGTCAATCATTAATTGAACATGTATGTTCATCTGTCTGGACTCCAGTTGCATCCCAGTTTTTATACTTAAAGAACAATGAATTTTTTCAAATGAAAATGTGTCTTCCAATAGGACCCAAACCATTCACGATTGATTTGATGGACATTCTGGATAATTCTATCAAATAATTTGTCTTATTCACTTTAATCTCAAAGAACGTATATGAAACTTTATCAAAATATCAAAATATCCTTTTGCATAAAAAATCCTGTACTAGCATCACTTTAACAGTTATCGACTCTTATAAAGGCTATATGAGTGGATTTCTAAAGACTTAATGAATCAATATCCTATCAAGTTTCTGCACTGTAAAGGGAAAATAAGATCTCTTACCATATCAAGAGTGATACTATGATTTTTGGTTCTTTAGTGTATTTTTTTAGATTTATGACGGTGTTTTTCCAAGTAAATACAATATTTTAAAGGGTTTGAGATAGTCTTAAATTTTAATATTCAAAATTCAATGATGTTAAAATATCTAACGACTAGGTTTTTTTTCAAAAATAAATACATTTAAAAATAATATATACGAGAATATTTGAGTCAGTAACATATTTTCCTTTTCTTATTCAGCTTAGAGTACTAATCCTTTGTAGATAATGTTGCTTTCTTTAGTTTTTGATTCGATTTTTTCTTCTTCCAAACGGTTTAAGATAATAAAATAGTTTTTGCTTTTATTCTACATTTAAAATAATTTTACATCTTCTTAGGTCACATTCAGATGCTGATATATTTGTTCATTTAGAGTATTCAACATCAAAATATTTGGGGAAAATATCCAAACAGTTTACAGATAGCAATGGCGAATATAAAAGATAAAATATACAATCTCGGACTTCCGATAAGGGGTTAAAAAAATTTTCGGGATGTGTTAAAATTAAATCATTATACTTGAAAATAAAACTTTGCGAAAGATATTTTTAAAATTCTCCAAGACATTTAAAATCAAATCAAAAATTTTACATCTAATGTGAAGAATATTTATATCATGAATTGAAATTCAACCAAATTTCACAATAAATAATTTTCGCAGATGCTAATATATATAGCAACTACGACGCATAAAAATATTATAAACTATAATCTATTTCTTATAAAAATGATAGAACCAAAAAAGTATTCAACATCAAAATATTTGTAAATATCATCGCAAATATTTTCATATTCTCTAAAATAAATTTTTTGTTCAAATGAGCGATTAATTGATTTCAACTGTGTGGAAATTTCGTTGTTAAATTATTATTTCTCAACAGAAAATTTAAAATTATATTTCTAAATACAGATTTCTTTATATATATAATTTGTTGTATATAAATCCAAATCCCTCCGTATATCCATCTATCTGTCAATTTATCTATATTTATTTACAGATTCATATATATTAGACTTCAGGAATTATTCGAATTTAAATGGAAAAAATGGCGTTTAATTTGTGTAGTTATAGGAAATTGCGTGAGTAACAGACCAAGTAACGCAATCGGAATTGAAAATTATTTTAAAAGATTAAGAACTATTTTTAGATCAAATTAAGAATTTATATGTAGACAGAAGTTACTGCATTAGCTTATTGAACTCTTATATCATTCACTTAAGATGATCAAAGAATTAGCATGAAAGTCAAAGTATCAACGTAATTTTTGAGAAGACTGCATTGTGAAAGGTATTACAAGTTATTTCTGTAAACGTTCATCTGATAATGGATACGCTGGAGTAATCTGATAATGGATACGCCCACATTTCCATTTTAATGGAAATAATTGGAGATTTGAGAATAATTTAAATAAAACTGTAAACCTCAGGTGTATCTTGCATAAGAATTTTAGTATGTAAGAGAGGAGATTTATTCACTATTAATCATCAAATTTAGTGTGTATATATATATAAAATAAAAACTAAACTCAGTGGAGGAACAAAATAGAGGGTCAAGGAATAATGATTCTATCTCAGTATTACTAACCTTGTACAAAAAGGCACATGAGCAGATGTTCCGATCAGGTGGTCAGTCTGACGCGAAACTTCCAGTGTTTAGTCCCAAAGCAAACTTGCTACTCATTAATTGGTAAACTTGAAGAGATGAAATACTGAGTCAACCTTGCCCAGCCTGATGATAGAAATCTATACCTGAGGTGTGGAAGCATTATACGCTACCACTCGGGGGAACTGGACTTCCATATATATATTTATATTATATGTAATAAGTCCAATTACCGTGAAATCCGGCGTATCACGCGAACTTTTAACACAAAAAATAAGAACGAAATTGAAAATGAAAGCTTTAACAAAATTAGCATTAAAAAAATTGAAATACTGTTTATTTCAAAGAAATAACATACCCTATGAACTTTAATAGTTGGATAGCATGAAAAGGCATTCTTTTTTGACCATTTTAAGGCGAATAAACGTACACTGTTTCTTGTTACAATTAATCGATTCAGACGATTTTCGAGGACCCAGTTAGCAACACTTTCTTCTAGAACAGGCCATTTCGTTTACTTGTTTTGCGTAAAGCACAGTTCTTCCTTGGCATGTTAATTACTGTTATTTCATTTTTTCCCCACTCCCTTATGGAGCTTTTTCGCCAATATCAAACATCCTTGCTGCAGCACGATTTCCATTTTCTTTTGCAAACTGAATCACTTAGATCTTGAAACCGGCACTGTGTTTTGATTCGTTTACCACGACCCATCTTTACTGCTCGCTGTTTGAAGCGTATTCAATATTACTCATAGTGTTGAATATACTTCAGAAAACGAGCATAAAACGTCTCAGGCTTGTTCTAATTTATTTTAAAATTAATCGTCCGCCTCGTACATCATAAGAAAGAGGAAAAACGAATCAATGTTTATAGAAAAGCGTGGGAAAAATCCAGGAATTGCGCTGTTTCGGCACCCCCGCCCCTCCCTTCTTGCGCTTAAGGATTCTATAATCCTAGAACTATACTATTTTTTCAGAAGAGAATCTGGAATGATTCATCCAATAAATAATTACTTCAAAACATAAGAAAATTGCACAAGTACATTTCAAATTTTTTTTCCTAAACGGGTGTGCGCGTGTTATACGGTGAATATACCTAAAAATTAAAAAATACAGCTTGAAAGTATAGGTGCGCGTTATACGCGGGATTTTACGGTAATTTGATCTTGAACATGTTTTTAATTTGTAATGATCCTGGCCTTTGAGAATCGCGTGCAAACAATGACTGGATAGGTATGTTTAAAATGTGTATTATAGTGTGAATATTCATGTTCAATAAAGAGGATTTTCTACAAGAACTGTCTCGTCTGTAATCCCTCAAAATCGCATTTAACAACTAAAATAGGATGATCGTTAAAAACTTATTTGCAAATTTTGCTACATATATATATATAATATATATATATATATATACAGTGAGCTACAAAAAGTGTTCGTCCACTTACAATTTCTTATAAAATTTAATGTTTTCAACTAACAAAAATTAATATATTGTAATTGTAATTTTTTGTGATATCTGCAACTTGTTCTTAATGGAATGACATAATCAATTTTTTTTAAAAATAGTATAACTATTTTTTTTTAAAAAATAATTATCAAAAACCTACTAAAAAATTACGCCACAAAAGTCTTTGTACACTTAACAAAAATCTCAACTTAGCTTTAAGTATTGTATTTCTTGCTTAATTTAGTACTTAGTAGGATATATTTTAGTCTCCACAACAACTTTTTAAGTGTCTTGGTATAGATTTAATCGGTTTTTGGTAATTTCGGCATCGATTTTCCGCCATTTTTTTGTGATTATAGTTTTTACTTCACATTTTGTGTTTATTTCTCATGTTGTCTTTTTTTAAATCAGAATCTCACCAAATATGTTCTACTGGGCTAAATAAAGTCATTGAGGAGGCATTTTCATAATTTAGGGACAGTTATAGAGACAATAGTGGCGTACAATGACAGCAGTGCACTTGGCGTCATTACCCTGTTAAAAAATTAAGTAGTCTCCAATATCTAAATTTCGGGCGGATAATTTAAAATTTATCTTTAAAATAATTAAATAGAGCTCATAATTCGTAATTCCATGAAAAAATAACAAATTACTTAATTCTGTGGCCGATTTACACCCCCACGCACGAACACTTCTACATCCATGTTTTTTGATCCAACTAGATTCTTGTAATTAAGTTTCAAAAAATTCCAAAATTGACAGCACATTGATTGGGATGGCAAACATTTCAACAGTTTTGGTTCCGATGGGCCTATAATAGCTTGTAAATAAAAAATAAGGAGTTTAAACCCATGAATTTATGTGGAACAAGTACTCCATCACTTCCATGCTTCAGCATGGAAGTGAAGGTATTCTGGCGTGGGGGTGTAAATGGGCCTACGAATTATGTAATTTGGTATTTTTTCATGGTATTATGAATTATGAGCTCTTTTTAAGTATTTTAAAGAGAAATTTTAAATTGTCCGCCAGAAATTTAGATGTTGGAGACTACTTAATTTTTTAACAGGCTAATGATGCCAAGTGCACTGCTCTCATTGTACGCCACTATTGTCTCTATAACTGTCCCTAAATTATGAAAATGCCTCCTCAATGACTTTATTTAGCCCAGTAGAACATATTTGGTGAGATTCTGATGTAAAAAAAGAGAAAACGTGAGAAATAAGCACAAAATGTGAAGTAAAAACTATAATCACAAAAAAATCGCGGAAAATCGATGCCGAAATTACCAAAAACTGATTAAATCTATACCAAGACACTTAAAAGTTGTTGTGGAGACTAAAATATATCCTACTAAGTACTAAATTAAGCAAGAAATACAATACTTAAAGCTAAGTTGAGATTTTTGTTAAGTGTACGAAGACTTTTGTGGCGTAATTATTTAGTACCTTTATGATAATTATTTTTTAAAAAAATAGTTATGCTATTTTTAAAAAAAATGATTATGTCATTTTATTAAGAATAAGTTTCAGATATCATAAAAAAAATTCAGTTACAATATATTAATTTTTATTATTCGAAAACATTAAATTTTATAGGAAATTGCAAGTTTATGAACACTTTTGTGGTCCACTGTATATATAGGTGAGAAAATTGTATTTTTACGATTTCGAATAATTGGAATATTTTAATTTTTTAGTGTACTTCGAGAGAGATATGTAGGAGATGGTGACCTCAAACGAACTGAATTGAATTGAGAGGCCAATCAAGGAACTCGGAGCGTCTGACGTCAAACGCATGAGGCATCTCAATGCCCAATGAAAGGATTCGAGCGATGACATCGGACGCTTATAATCTCTAAGCGCGGGATCGTTTTTTTCCTTCGCTTGCCTTCACTCGCACACCGGACACGACGGAGTGAGCTAGACGCCTCTTGGCCTTCATAAACGGCATTTCTTTAAACCTAGAAATGTTTGACGCCCCCATCTCTACAGGTGAATCCTGTTCTCTTTCCGAATTAACTTTTTATCTATTTTCTTGTAAGCAATTTAAATCTATAAATATAATCTGTTTCTTACTTTAATAAATTGATTTGTTCTTTAAATTTGGTTCATACTTTCTTTCGTTAAGAGAATTTTATCATTACCCCTAGACACCCGTCCCATATATATATATATATATATATATATATATATATATATATATATATATAGGAATGCTGGGTCTCATATGTTGTAGGTGCGATATATGGTACAAAGAAACAGAGAAAAGTAACAGAAACATAAATTCATTAATGGGACAGATAACATTTTATTGAAAGGCTGTCCAACATATGATCGAAATCCCGACCACAGAATTTTTCTGGGATCCAGGGGAATTTTCCCAGAATCTTCCTGGTATGTCACTTACCCTCCTAGTAGCTACATATATTCGAGAAAGGAAATCTTCAATTTAAGAAACAAGCGTCTTGTTTACATAATCACAAATAAACCAGTTGACTCGTTAAGAAACCAGTTTCACGTAACCTTCCGTTCACACTTGCGAAGGTCTTGTGATGTAGAACACTCCTGCTTGGGTAACATTCCTGGTACAATCACATGACCGTTACAATCCAAATCTCCAGGCACTATTAGTATATCGTCAGTTTCTCATTTGAATATGAGTTCATTCTACTATCTCGATAATCGAAACGCAAATGACCATTTCTAACAGGATTGGTGTTCACGAAAACATCCTTGCATCGCCATATACCTTAAGACCGTCTGGGGGAATCTTCCACATCGTCAGGAGTCCCGTACAACGTCACTGTCAAACTCGCCAAATAACCTCTGGTACTAATTTCAAACACCTATTGTAGTAGAACCATTTAATGAAATATTTTCTGTCCCAATAATGTGTTGCTGTTATTTTTCTCTTCTTCTTTGCACCATAGTTTTTAACTAACCATAACTATTCCGATGTGATTCCGAAACGTCTTTGTAACCTCTACAGATCTTACAAGTTAGTCGGTATGGTAGCGAACCATCCATATACGCACTAAGAGAGAGAGGGAGAGAAGAAACAAAAAAAATAACTCCTCATATTTATCGAAGTATGTCTGAAACCACAATTTCTTAAAATTTGATTATAAGTGTCAACATTATGCACAGGAATACCTCTCTTTGTACAAATTCCCTCAGAGCTAGACTTAGTATTGTACGTTTAATAGTTTGTGTAGTAATTTTTTATTAGTGCTGATTGAGTCATTGATAAGTGGTTTCAATTAAATTTTCACAGAAAATATTCCCAGTAAAGAGTAATAGTGCCAAATGGGCTAAACTCATGACAGTCACATGATAAAGACAGACATGTGTTCTCCATTGAATTAAAAAAAAAGATATTAAACTAATTGTACTTTTTTTTATTTGTAAAACTTGGGTAAAATTTCAAATTTTATAATTGTGTTATAAATGTTCAAATGTTAAAAAATAAATTTCTTCAAAATATTTTTTAAAAACCTTATTTTATGCATGTATTTTTAAATAAAATGAATTTTGTCTACCTATGTGTGCATTATTGTTGTTTACAAATTTGTATTTTTAAGAGGAAATTTCTGAAATGAGAGAGAGAGAGAGATCAAAAGTTGGCAACAACAAAGTACATGAACTGTTTAGCTGGAAACACACTATTGCTTTTGTCGTGTGACTATGATGTAATATGGGATTTTGAACTGATTGGCTGAAAAGGCGTGGTTATCATTATCATGTGACTGTGACGTCACATAAATTTAGCCCAATGAACAATGCTGATTGGTCAAAGTCAAATATCACTATTAGCACGTATATATTCACACAATCGAGCGCCAAGACAGAAGACTCATGGCGAATTGACTCCGAAAAGATAACTTACCTCGATTCTTCATGACACCATCATCGCCTCATTGAGAACGCATCAGTTATATTTGCTATACAATTCATGTCACTTTATTCACACTTATATATTAAAAAGAATCAGTATACGTAATACCATTTATTTATTCATTTATAATGAATAAGAAATGAATATCTGAAACTTGTTGTAATAAACCAATCAAACGTAAATTATTAAAAATCTGAAAACTACTAAAATGCATGAGAACGGCGTATTATTTGCTAACATATCAAGATAAAAATAAATAACTGAATCTTCGGTTCTAAAAGATTGTGGAAGATCCTGAGATACATAAAAAAATAAGAAATGGCTACAAAAAAATTTGCTGCCATAAAAGTTATAATTATTGTACTTTGTTGTGAAATATCGAAATATTTTTTTACCTTTTGATTGAGAACTGTAACTGAAAAGAATTACTTAAATTAACTAGAAATTCAAGCAAAAAATTATTTTTTTACATTTTAAAAAGATATTCTAAAAATGAAAGTAAGCCATGAGTGATTCATTCGTTTTAGCCCTTTAAATCCAGATTAAAAGTTATGATATTTACACTCCAGTGTCACAGTTTCTTTTACATAGGGGTGTGTATGCGGTGTATTGAGGGGGGGGGGAATAAAAAAAGGCACAAATCAGCAAATTTTGATCTGAAAATAATTAATTCTTCCCAAACTCTGTCCAGGTCTTTTTATTGCATTCCACACCCTTCGGAAAAATATTACTGATAGCAGCTCAAAGAAAATAATCGTATTTCAATAAGACGTGTTTATACGTTCGGGACACTCAATCATCGTTTGAGGGAGACGAATATATGCGCCACCTGCAGTTAAAGGGTTAAACATTTATAATATTCAATTTGCAGGCAGAATATCTGTCTCTCTTGTAGCAAAATTTACAGAACTAAAGTTACTTTTTGCAGAAGGTTCACTTGGCAAACAAATTTCCAACATCGACGAAATTGGATTGTTCTGCTTGAAACTACCTTCTAGAACACCTTTGTCAAAAAGTGAGTACTCACCCAGAATAGAAAATATGATAGAACCGAAACTAGGAAGAAATCCATCTGGTGATTACAATTTGAAATATTTGCTAGTGTGTCGCATTGAAATTCTTTCGATTTAAGGGGATGTGATAAAACAATCATTATCTATATTGTGGCTCTCTTATAAGAAAGGAAAAGTTAATAAATCTGTGTTTGAAAGTTGACCTAAGAATTGTGTTTCTCTCGTTACTAAAACTTTCTGCAAAAAGAAATCTGTAGCTTTGAAAACTTTACTGTCATTAAGTAATACATCAAATGATTCTACTGGACATTCTAACCATTGTAATAAAATATCAAGTAACGTGAATTGTGAGAGCTGAATCAATAATTTAGATGAATTTTGTATACACAACATATAAAAAAAGGAAATACATTTTTACACACCAAATGCATGAATTTATCTGCTATTAAAAATATGTTTGTTCTTTATTAACTGCTTGAAAGAGTTACTGCTCATTACGTTTAAACAGGTAGATACGTAATAAATTCCATGAAAAAGATGACCAACTATTTGCTGTAACTGAAAGTATTTTTCTTATTTTAAACATTACAAGTACTTATCTTTGTACTATTATTTTTTCCACCCAAAGGACTATCTTTACATATTCATGGTACCATGCTACCACTTCGCAATGTGAGGGAACTGAAGAACCAGTCGGTGTGAGTACTTTATACCAAATACCTCAGATAACCTATCAGCACATTGTTGAATGAATGCCTCGCATATACAGACGAAGATGGTTCTACTTCATATTGAATAGTTGACCTTGACCATACTATGCAATGACTCTTAACACACACACGCACGCACTTTATTTTTAGGTAATTACATACAGAAAGTGACATCAGAAATTAGCTTTAAAACAAAGTGAATAAAATAAAAAAAGTAGAGAGAATATAAATGTATCCTACATTTACTGAATTTATTATTTATGAAAAGTGTAAAAGAAAAAATTTGGAAGATAATTTTTATTTTGAAACCCCTTACTATATATATATATATATATATATATATATATATATATATATATATGAAAGAAATATGTATTATATATCAAAAAATTAGAAATAATAGATAATGAACATAACAAGAAATAGCGTAACAAAAATATAAAAGTTGAACATGAAGAACAAAATTATAGAGAAATAAAAAAAGAAACTACAAAAAAGAAGAACCTAGCGAGTCAGAAAGCAATTTCGGACTTAGGACCGAATAAGTGGGGTTAAACTAATTTGAAGGCGCCAACCTTCCCTCTTTGCAACTCGGTTGGAAAACCAAATAAAATAAAATAAACAAAATTCAGAGTATGTAAAAACTCAGAGAGTATGATAAAACCACTCACTACTATTATGTAACAAACTCTTCCAAACTCTTAATGCAGAAAAATCGCAAAGCAAATACGTAAGAAAAGTAGAAAAATCCTAAAACAATTACATAAGATAAGTATTTTTCAAAAAATAATTTAACAAAATTTCTTTACTCACAGATATATATATATATATATATATATATATATATATATATATATATATATATATGAACCAAAATCAGAGAAACTAACGATTAAAGTACCTTGATTATCAAATAAAGTGGATGCAGATTACCTTTAATATACAATATATTATAATACTAGTATATTGAACAAAGAAACATTTGTACACAGATACAGAGAAATATGAGCAATCTTTGACATGTAGTTACAGACCTGATATTAGACAGGATTTGATAAATTATGAGAGATAAGAATCTGGATAAAAGAGAGATTTTGTGCAAAAGAACTACTTTCGGTAAGTATGGGATGCATATAAATGGTGAACAAAAACAAATCAGTATAAAGGAAATTGATGATTACTACCTACGCACTAGTTTATCATGAATCTGAAGGTATCATTAAGTGTTATTAAAAAAAAAGAGTGAAGCACACACATTTTAGGTAAAGCTATTTTCTTTTATCACTTTCACAATAAACAGCGCATTTGCTTAACAAACAAAGTGAATAATGATTATTGATAAAATTAAGCGATTTAATGCAAACGATTTATTTTCGGTACCAAAGAAATGCATATGAAAGGGCAACAACAAATTTAGTAACAAGGAAATTGATGATTATAACCTTCGTACTTGATTTTTATGTGAATCTGGATACTTATTAAGACTTGTTGAAAACTTATGAAACTGTATTGGGGATAGGAAAATATGTATCGTAATTAAAAACTTTTCTGGTATGGTTATCAGTCAAGAAAACAACTCTAAAACTGAAATAAATAATAACTGAAGCAAAATAGTCTTAACCTACTCAACTGATTTTGCACAATATCTAGCAAATTATATAGGAAACATATTTTCAATCTTTAAACTCCGAAGAAAATTTTTTTAAAAAAACTTTAAGAATTAAATTAGAATATCGATGTATATATACTTTCAAAGCTTAGAATTTTAGAAGAAGTTATTTAAAATTTTACAAGACTAATGTTATATATATATATATATATATATATATATATATATATATATATATATATATATATATATATAAAGGAGAAAAGCGACTCACTCACTCACTGACTCATTGACTCACTGACTAATCACGATATTTCTCGAACTATTAAACCTACAGGCTTGAAATTTGGTATGTAGGTTCCCTTCATGGAGTAGACGCCAGCTAAGAACGGATTTTACAAAGTTCGAACCTCAAGGGGCGTTATAGATAATTATTTCCATTACTAAACTATTAGATGTACAGTCGTGAAACTTAATACACAGATTTCTTTCATAAAGTAGAGATTCCCTACATAATGATTTTTACGAAAATCGACCTCCAAGGGGCGTTGAGGGCGCTGAAGGGGCGTTATACATAATTATTTCCATTTTTAATGGCGTTATTGGTAATTAACTCCTTTCTTAAACTATTAGACGTAAAATCTCGAAATTTTGTAAGCTGATTCCATTCAATAAGTAGAGATCCGCTATAAGATGGGTTTTGTGAAAATCGTTTCCTAAGTGGCGTTGCAGGGGCTTAAAGGGCGTTATAGATAATTATTTTCATTTTTAAACTATTAGACCTACCGTCTTGAAATTTGATAAGCGGATTCCTTTCATAGAGTACAAATCCCCTACAGAATCGGTTTTCTGAAAATTGACCCCAAGTGACGTTGTGGAGAGTTAAAAGGCGTTATAGGCAATTAACTCCTTTTTTAAACTATTAGACGTAAAATCTTGAAATTGAGTAAGCAGATTCCATTCACTGAGCGATTTTCTTTCGTGGTGTAGAGATCCACTACTAAATAGTTTTGGGGAAAATTGATCCCCAAGGGTCACTGAGGGGGATTAAGGGGCGTAGTAGATAAATATTTCCGCTTTTCAACTAATAGAACCACCTGCTTGAAAATTAGAAGGTATGTTCGGTTCATGAAATAAAGTTCCTTTTAAAAAATGTTTTGCGAGAACGGACCCCAAAAGGAGTGGGGTTGCGAGGGATTAAGGCATGTTATAGAAAAAATTCCTGTTTTTGAATTTAACTCATTTAATTGAAATTTGTTGAGCACTATTCTTTAGTTGAATAGAGTTCCACTAAGAATGAATTTTACGGAAATCAACTCCAGAGGGAAGCGGGGAGAGTTATTGGGGCGTATTGATAGACAAAATTCCCGTTTTTGAACTGCTAAGACTATAATAACAAAATTTGGTTTGCATGCTTCTTTTGTTGAATTGGAATCCGCTAAGAATGCTGTCAACGAGGTATTGATGATAAAAATTCCGTTTTTGCTCTGTTAGATTTAGACTGAAATTTAGCACGCATGTTATTTTATGGAGCAGAGATCCACTGAAAGTTGCTTTGGTGGAAATCCACTTGATTGTTAGGTTAAGTGAGCGAAAACAATCTTTCTCCTTCTATTTTAGATATAAATAGAAATTAGATATTATAATTTATGTTCTTTTTATATCAAGGGACGAGAGTGTAACAGCTGTAAATATATTTTTCAATACAATCGAATTCTTAATGCTTGATATCAGTAATTAATATATGTAAACAGTATACATATATACAACATCGTGAAATACCCAGTGAAGTGGGTGGGTAACGGCTAGTATATATATATAACTGCAAGTAGTAAATATTAATAACGTACTTATACAACAATAACATATGAGTAATTACAATAATGATTTTTATGAACATTATCGACAAATGCTATAAAGTGTTCGCATGAACTCAGTCTTTTCAAATAATATAATCTATCAAATTATTTCTCGAATTCAACTTAAGGTATCTATACCTACGTTTCTGAATCAATGTTTGACAGGAATTAATTTTTTTTTTACCTTTGCCATTTTGAGTAGAAAAGCAAATCAATCAGCCAGAAAGGAAAAAAATTAATAAGAGTGAGAACGAGGAAGGTCTATGCTGTAAAAGTGATGAATTTTAAATATCTGTTAATAAGCATTATTTAAGAAAAATAAGAATGAAAACACACTTTAAATGCGCACGCATACGGGCATTTTATGAAGAATGTTTTTTAAAGTCAAAATTATGTTACTTTAAGCCTGATATTTAAAAAAAATTTGAATGCATTTTTTTTTCATATTTTGTATACATGCGAGTTAATGTGTGATAAAGGCAATGTGTGAATTTCAGATTTAGCTCTAACATCAAAATATATATTTTTTTATCAGTTTTTAACACCATGCATTTGATAAAGTTTTCTACAAGAATATGTCCAAAGAGTCTTAACTTTTTAATATATATATATATATATATATATATATATATATATATATATATATATATATATATATATATATATATATATATATACTAATAAGAGTATATAATAAGAGTATCTATCTGTTTCTGTCTCTCTATATATATATAAGTGTAAATATATATAAATAACTGTGTTAAATATGTTGAGCAATAAATAATTTTAATATATGGCTTTGAATGTTATGTACAGTGTTCTGAATTTCGGTATAATTTTCATCAATTATTACCTAAGATACCAAATTTTAATCAATTAAAATTTTCATATAGTTTATCGCAGGGTGATTTTTATTAAATTAAGTCACAAGCACCAACAAAATAACATAAGGTTACTTATCGCATAGCCTTTTAGAAAATTTGTTTTCTTATGTAGGTATCAAAACTAGTCAGACATATTCTCTTTGTGTTTAAAGACATCTAATTAGTGTAAGGAAACATTGAAAAAGAAGCATTTATAAACAGAAAATGTCATCGCATTCAATTACGATGTAATAAAAGTTTTTCAAAAAGATAATCATATAAAGGGAATTCTCTATAATTTTTAAATCTTTTTCTAGATATTACTGACTTAACTTATCAATATTCCTAAACAGAAAATCATAAAATCATATGATTCTTGATAAATCACAATTAGCATGTACTGAAATAAAAGTAGTGTACTCCAATTTCGATCCAAAGATCCTAAGGAAGATAATGAATCCGTTTCCTTTTATTTTTTGTATAAAGTACAACACTTTGGATTAATCAAATTTAAATTCTTATTTGTAGAGATGTATATGTGTGTTATGTAGAAATTTTCATGTAGTAACTTCTTGTCTTATTAATATAAAAAGAAATATTTAATGAAAAATATGTCTGCTAGCCTCATAGTTTCCAATCTGAAAAATCATCTGTCTCATTGTATATGTTCTTTTTTTTTCAAAAAAATTATACGCAATCTATACTAATCTAATTGACCTAATTTAAGCTTGTAATAGGAAAACACATTTTGACCAGTATGTTAAATATTCCGCTCATTTGTAACTTTAAATTTATTTTATTTGATTTTCTTCTACATTATTTTCTTAAAATCACATGAGATTCTATATCAGAAACATAGCATAGAATTTTTATAAGGAAAAATGTGCAAAATATATTGAAATTCGAATTGTTTAAATGTTCTAATTGCAGAAGAGCGAATTTTCTTCTGAACTAAATTTCTGAGAGAGGAAAACATTGAATTTATAGCAAATGAATGAATATGCTCACATACATTTCTCAAGAAAGAATATTCTTACACACATTTATCTTTTAAAAAACAATATTTTCATTCAGAAAACAGTTTATATTTCTTTAAAAAAACATTAAGAATTACAGGAAAATTACGAGTTTTGATCCCAGATCGTAATATTAAAGTCTATCTAAAAACATAAATCCGATTCTTTTTAATGATATACGCAAATAAATATACATTTGTCTGAAATCCTGGTTCTCAACATTGAAAGAATCATAGTCTAGAAACAATAAATTCTGACTTTTCTTGCTTTGGAATGATTAGAACCCGTAATAAGCTTTAAAGGAAAGTTTGAAAATATTTTTTTTAAAATTAAAGATCTAATCAAAAGGTACATAGAGAGCAAAAATAACTCGGTTATTGATATAAAAAAATGAAATCGTTACGTGGGCACATTGTATAGGCTAGAGGTCAGATTTCCATACTTCATTTTTTATTGTTATAAAAGAATAGGATTCAAATATTTATTCCTGTGAAAGTATATTTAAAAATTTCTCAAAATTATAATGGGAAAGAGAGAGAGAGTAAAATGTTTTCAAATTTAATTAATAATTATGCTTGGGTAATCTTTGCATATTTAATCAATTTTGGAGGCCCAAAATAAAAAAAACTATTAGCATCTCCACCTCTTAATTTTCCAGGTTCCATCGTTTAATTTTTAATATTAACCTTAGTTTTATGGGGAACTGTTGTTTTGGGCCAGACGCATTTTTAGAGCCCCCTAGTCTAGACATATTTATTTTCATTTTTTGAGTCAAATACTCGACTAATAATCTTATAATATTTCGAAATAGAGTTCCATGAAATTACTCAACAGAAATACTTGATTTCAAACTTTAAATAATTTTTATTGAAATACAACTGAGGAGATGTTCCCCATAATTGTTTATTCTCTACAATGTAAAAATTTCTTGAATTAAAAAAATAATTACTAATACATATATTTAATTAATACGCATGCACAAAGTCGATTTTAAAGTTTTTTTGCTTCTTTTTGCACAAAAACCAACGAAACCGCATAAGGATAGCGTCCTAAAAGTGTATGGCGTGTGAAACATACATTTTTAAGATGTTAGTTTTTGGAAATTGTTTTCAAACTATGCAACTATAAGATTCATACGGTTTAAATAATGGGTTTTTTTATGTTATCCACTTATTTAGTATTGTTCAGAACACTAATAAATAAACTATACTTCAAATAGAGCAATTCTGTTCTTAACATCGGAGCAGAAAAATACAACTTTCTATTGAATAAATAATTAATTATATTGAAAATTTAAAAAAAAAAATCAGATCGTTTAACCTTTTTTTTTATAAAAACAGAGGCGTTAAAGTGTCTGTTTATTAAAGATATTTTCACTCATCCTAAATTTTAAAAGTTTGTAATTTGCTTCTCGAAGTAAAGTTATTTTTAGATTGAGTATTCTGATTCGAGATTATAATTTTTAAAGATTAATTTTCTTAACTCATTATTGGTCAGAATTTGGCGATGCAAAGATTCTTTAAAATATGAGTGCCCACTGAATTGTTATGATTTTTTTTAATATTTAGGATTTTACTTGGTCGATATTTTGATATAAGGGGCGAATTTGAATTTGAAGCACAAACTTGTTTTGGTAATGGTATAAAAACCACATTGCTTTGATATATGAGTCTTGGAAGCCATTCTATTTCTATGTTTACCTCACATTAGAAGCATTTCTTGGTGTTGTGGTTTAATTTTTTTGCATCAATTACTTAGCAATTTATGTTCTTATGAAGAGATCTAAGTTAATGAATTCAAAGTTATATTGTGTCCAAAGGAAAAGTAAAAACAGAGGAAAGAAAAGGAAAAAAGGATATACTTATAGGAAATTAAATCAATAAATTACAACAGATATTAAAAAAGCAACAGCCTTAGCGCAACGCCTTGTACTTCTATTACACTGAATTGAGTTTCTTGTCCCGTTTTTGTTATTAAAATACATTTCAGAACAGTTCAAGACTAACAGTAAGAATAACTGTATGAATAAAAACAACCACATTTGGAAAATTCCAATAACATCACACCACAAAATAGCTAAATAAATTTATTGTTTCGAAACGAAATGCAAGATTCTGTCTTCAAGAGGGAAGAATATGAGTCTAGCCTGCTTTTTGACTTTTCTACTTGCGACCTTAAATTATCGTAGAAATTATAAAATTCTGTTCAGAATTCGCAAACCCAATTACCATGCATACTGCAATTGAAGAACAATTAGAGTGCACAACTCTGGTTGCTACTCGTTCAGAATTGGGCTCTTAACTTTAATTTGGTGAACTTGCCCAAGTTAATTACCTTGAACAGTCTTGACATTCCTCGTTCATTTACATCCTGTTTAAACGGAATAAGCATGTCATTTAAAATTACAAACGGTCAGATCAATATCTATTATTCGGAACCAGAAGACACAATAATGATCATAAATCTAGTGTTTTATGAAATAATTATAATTCATTAAAAATAAAGTTAACTAAAACAATAAGGAATTGTATGTGCGAGTGAAATAAAAATTTAATTCCGTATGCTACTCACTTCTGACATCTGCTTGTTTCTTCCGATTCTGTTTTCCACTTATAAGAATCAGCTACCAAAAGCTGGGGTATAGCCTAATTTGAAAACAACTGAGTTATAATACTGAAAAGAGTAATACAAATATATAATTTGGTTTAATTGCACTTTAAACATTCTAGATTTGGAATTGTAAGCCAAATAATTATTTTCTTCAAAAAGCTATTTTCAATAAAAATACAAATTGGTGACCAATCATTGCATTTTTTTATATTTCATAGTTTTTTATAGTTTCATAAAAAAGTATTCTTCATTTCTTAAATATATCCCTGCCTAAAAATAAACCAGTGCGTAATGATTTTTCAAACAGCTCCTTCTTCTCTCTCTCACTATATATATATATATATATATATATATATAGTGAGAAATGAAAATACTTTTTTATGAAACTGGAAAAACTTAAGCGAACAAACAGTTAAAATAACGCCTAATTACAATATATGGAGCGTAGAAATGGGGAAGGAGAATGACGAGGAAGTATTCACCATTTTTAAATAATTAAAATACTTACATAATATATCTAAGTTGAGCGTCTGATCAATACAGCATCAATACAAATGAAGATAAAAGCACATAGATGGATAACAGATCTACACAAATCAATTTCATTTTGTCTCGGACTGAAGGTATCAAGTGAGAGAGACTTCGAGGAAGAAGCAGACATAATCGTAAATAACTATTTTTTAAAATTTTTAACACTTTACGAAATTTGTAACTTTGTAACTTAACTCAGGGAACAATAAGTATCTCTTGATTAAAACTCCTTGTATGATTCTACTCGCAGCCTGATAGCTCGTTCAGCTGCTCAGGTCTAGTTATTTAAACACATCCTGACAAATTTCCCATCAAATATCAATCTTAAGGAGACTTGGCACCCTTTGAACAAACTTCTTTATTTACGTATTTAAAAATTATATTTTAGCATTTTATACAATGTTTCTATTCAAGAAAATGTTACCAGATGAAAATTTTCATATATTATTCACACAATTTTAAAAATTTTAATTTTTTGAAGAAAATTGGGAAAATTTTAAAATCCTACTCCTTTTGTAAAAATTAATTTTTTTACCTGAAATTTTTTATAATACTCTTATGGATGATCTAAACAACTTTAGGGATCGATTTTAGAATAACTTCATTCGTTTTCGAGAAAAAAATAAAATGTTGATATACAGGCTAAAAATCAACGAAAAAGCCAACATGTCTTACATTTTATTTTTTTTTAAAAAGTATTCAGTTTATAGCAAAACGGATCCCTAATTTTATTACGTGCTTTATTTTCAACACGCAAGAAAAAAAAATGGAAGTGATTGGTAAATAATTTTCGAAGGAGTAGCATTTTGAATGCACTAAGGTTTCGAAAAACACAAACTGAGAAAACCATTTTAAAGTTTATAATTCTGAAAAAATAATTATTATAAGCTTAATTAAACTTAAAATACCACTTTAAGATATTAGTTATACGTTTTTCTTTAAAATAGTTGCATTTTCATATTTTTTCAACCCACACATTTTTATAAATGATCAACTTTTAGAGAGTACTAATTGCCCATGAAAATTCAAGAAAAATGTTAAAAATTCTTTTTCTGTCACAACAGAAATTTTAGCTGTTTTTCTTCTTATAATATTAAAGTATTACATTTGTATGAAGAATATATCAGGAAGAAGAACTGAAATTATAAAATTATTAATATAAAATGCCTTAATTTAAAAATTTTACATGCACACATTTCACAAGGAAGAAAAATTACATTATTGTATTGCCTCGGAAATATTCTGCTTTTAATACTACACATTTTTTTATAGTTATTATTTCTATTTCTAAAATAGATTTTTTTTTTTATCATAAAGCATTTTTTAGCTTTTTTTTTTTTTTCTAAAAGTGGTTGTGGCTGAATTGCCTAATTTGTTTTCAATTGAAGTTTTAGTCAACTTCTAACTTTCCGACATGCACAAGTGATATATCAATCGAAAGATAATAATGCAAAGAATAAGATTAAATGAAAATAAAAAAACGATAGGTTTGTGATTTTTAGGGTACCAAGTCCTCTTAAGATACGCAACCATCAGTCGCTGTTTACTAACACTCGGATTTCAGCATAACGGTCAATTCTTAACCATTATATCGTACACTCAACAACTGGCACTTAAAAAGTAGTTATACTTGCATAAAATTAAGTCATCTCCACGGAAAGCGATTTTTAAATTTAAATCGCAGTTAAAGAATGTTTCAAAGGTTTAGTATAGGAACGGAATGGAACTCGTTACAATTTTAATCAGTTTCAACCAAAAATTATTATATATTTAAACATTGTAACTCCTGAGTTCAGTATTGGAATAAATTCAAGTCTCAATCTAAAGGTATTATTGTACATTTGATTATGTTTCGAGGTTCTAATTGAAAGAGTAAGTATAATTCTCTCTGAAAGAAATGTTCATATAATATATAAACCAAAGCGATCAAAAGTATTTCTGCGATTCAAAAGAAATTTCAATACTCGTATAATTTTTACTCATGGAATTTTTGTATATCCGCAATTGACAAGTAGTACTTCAAAAATAATCTCTTTAGTACGGGCTGAAATTCCTGAAGCACTCTTAAAATTGTCTTCAATTATGTATTAGTGTTTCTTATTAGGGCAACATTAATACGCAATAATTAATTTCCATTTGCTTAAGTTTCAATGAAATATAAGAGCTGTATAAAATTGGAAAGTTTTTAAAATAACCTAGCATAATCGAAGCATGGAATTGTTTTTAAACTATCATAAGAATGGAACTCAAACTTTACATTTCAGAAAAAAATTATATATTTGGAACTTCTTGGTAGAGTTTTCTTTAGAAAGAGCCCTAACATAGAGTTTAAGTCAACTGTATTCTAATATATAATTTAGGCATTATATGCAATTTTCCTTCTTATAAGTAATTTATTGTAAACATTTTTATACTTTTTAATGTTTTCTTTAATGAAACTAATTAGATTGTAAGAGAAAATTTTATTTAATTAATAGCCCCTTCGTTCTTGCGAATAATTAAGTATTTTTTAAATCACGGTTTTTTCCTGTACTATGTACTTTTAAAAGTAAAAGTAAATGTATTACTAGAAAAATGTATATTAGTTTTAGAGTTGTTTTATTCGAGACATAAATACATTATTCAGTTCTTTCAATTCATAAATGATACCTTTGTCGTAAGAAAATTACAATTATTTAAAAGGAAATTTAAGTGTATTTTTTAGTTGAAAGGATTTTTATTTTGAGTAGGTTCGATGGCTTTTTAAAAAGTTATCCTAATAAAATGTATAAAAATTATTGAAATTATCAGTCGAGATATAAGACTTGTCCCTTTTCTCTCTTATAATTGCATCATAATATTACGATATGACTACAGTAAGATTGTGAAGGTAAAGCTTTCAACCAATTATTTTTAAATTAGTTATTATAAATTGCCTTACCATTTTATTCAAGAAAATATAATAAGCTACACTATCAAATGTTTTTTTTTAAATTTTGTAATGAATAAAAACTTTCAATGAAGAATATAAAACAATGTAATATTATTTATTACGTATAAATATGCTTCGATTTTTAAAAATTTAAGAGCTACTTTGCAGACAGAAACAGTAATGGATGTATATTCCTATAACGTAATAATAAATTATGCCATTTCAAACTAATGAGTACTTGATTTTATTATTTACTTTTACAGAAGAAGAATAAATTCTCCATTCATGAAGATTAATTTAGTTCAGTCAAATAGATTAAAAAAATAAAAGCTTTGGGGAAACATATCTGTAGCATAAGTCTTAAACGTAATTCTTTCGCAAAGAAGCTATTAAACAATAAGATGATTTCGTCTAAAATATGCTTATCTACTGACTTTGAATTTGCCATTGAGAACATTTTGTCTGAAGGATTGTAACACACACTAAAATGTTTTATAGAATGAAATTAATTCGAAAAGTTTTCAATATTAAACTATCATGTATAAAAGATATGTAAATGCGGGGGAGTTATTACTGTTCTTTCAGAAGAATATCTTGAACGATGGCGCATCTTAAAATACTTTATTTTTCCTTTTTGAATTGTATTTTAAGTGATAAACTGTTTAATTTATTTCCAAAAGATAAATTACATTTTTCTTTGTCTTTTCTATTCTATATCTTTGAGATGAATAATTATGCATTGTTAAATGGATTTTATTTCTTTTTACAACGCTCCAATTAATTTTAAAGAATCCATTGGAAGAAATGAATTTGGGAACCGAAAATAATGCTTTGTTTGAAACTAAGTACAATTACAATTAAATGCAAAGATAATAAACAACTAATAAGTGTTTGTTAATAAATATTTGATATTAATTGTAAACGAATTTTGCGAATAAATTGTGTTTATTTTTTAAGCAATACCAGAAAAATAATGAAAAGCTTTTAAAATAGAGAATGTAAATAGGAATAAACCACTTTGAATATTTTAGGCATATTAGATATGATGACAGCAAAATTACATATTAGGACATTAAGTGAAAACTAATCAAATTTATGTTGGCAATGCAAAATTAACACTGACATTAATACAAAGAATTTATCCATGTGTTTAATTATAATTTTATTATTTTTAAGAAGCTTTATAGAATAATCTAAACCGCTCTCTCTCTCTAAAACCTTTTCATAAATCCCTAAAATATTGTTGTTTTCTGAAATATTTAGGTTACCTAAGTAATTTTTGTAAAAGATGCAAACCAAATCCATAATAGATAAGTTTATGAAAAAAATATAACAATATACACTACATATCAGATCAAACAAAATGTCACTAAACTACGACGCTATTCTTGGCTCCATTATTCTATCTTTGGATCCTTGTACAGAATTACGAAATTCATTTTTTCGATTAGAAAGTAATCGAAATAATATTCGTACGTCTCAAACAATGTTCATTAAATAAATTCTATACAGCATTCTAAAGCAATAAAAGCAAACATATAATTTACAGTTTTTTATATTTTCTTTATGTCAGCTCTATTATAAGAAGCATTAAAAAATCGTTAGAAAACAAACTTTGAGAAACCTAAAACAATTCCGAAAGCCACAACTTGATCTAAAGTTCCTTAAATCTTTAAAATTATCTTAAAATAACTGAGAATTATCAATAAATATTAGTATAATATGGAAGGGAGATCCATTATTTTTCTACGTCAACTTTAAGATTTAATTTAACATGCTTTGTATTACCAATTTTGGTCAAATATGCACCGTGTTGATCTATAATTTGTTGCTATTTTAAAGGTAGCATCATAACGCCTTTCACGTAGATGACTTGGACCCTATTGGTGAAAAATTCGAGTTATCAGTTTTCTTAATCTCCTCATGATGTTAATTTCTTACCAATAAGGTAATTTTGTAATTCAAAGAAAGAACATGTTAATCACTTGGTGCCAGATATGGACTATATGGAGGTTGCACCATAGCCTCCCAGCCAAGTTCTCGGAGTTTCTGGTGAATCACTGTAGATGTTCAAGGCTTAGAGTTGTCTTGATGAAACACAGCACCTCTACTGTTGGCAAATTCTGGCCGCTTCTGGTCAATTACTACGTTTAAACAGTTCAATTGTTAGATAGATAGGGTCAATTGTTAGATAGTTTCAATTGTTAGCCCAATGTGACCCCCTTTTATCCCCATTTACTATCTGATTAATAAATGCATTGATTTAACTGAGCTTGGCCAAGATTTCGAAGGGGGAAGCTCGATCCATCATTTTTTTTTGTATTCATTGATGTAACATACAACATTAAGCTTCTTTTGTATCCAACTTTGTTCAAATGGTTTAAAACTGATTTATGGTCGATCTTAGCTTGTGGGAAATACTATGAGTATTAACCTACCAGTCAACTTTGTTTATTTCTGTGATTTTATTGACAGTTTCCACGACGAGCATACCCGACGGAATCAAAATTCCCATTAATCGGCTTTTATAGTGCCGGCACCATTAACACCATTCACGATTACAGCCACCTGGATTGCATTTTCGCTTTTATCAAAGCAAAATTGTAAAACATACCGAATTTTCTCTTTTTGATTTAACACCCTGTAACTGACAACTGAAAGGACCAAACAAAACACAGTAAAATAATTTTTAGTAGAAAGTATCACCTTTCCACCGAACCTAAATCTGATATTGTTTGAGCTATACTTTACGAGATAACGATCACTAAAACTATGTACCAAAACAATAATGGATTTCTCTTTTACCCCTACCTAATATTTCATGTAAATTATTCTTTTAACTATGAAAATGTTAAAATAATCAAATGAGTTTAATATAGTAACTATATCTGTTATTTTTAATCGAATATTTATAAAATATTTTACTTGGTTCCTACAATATTTTATAAAATGTGTTATTGCTTCCTCTATCTCGTTATTTATAATAGTTATTTATACTTATCAAATGTCCAAAAACCACGCGGATTTGCTTCAAATATAGAAGCTATTTCAAGACTTAAATTCTATCAATAAAAGTTGCAATATTTCCAAATAATACATCATGCATCAAAGTATATAACTATTTGCAATACGTGTATTTGATTATATGAGGGTTATAGTTCTTTCGTTTCGAAATTCCATATTTTTCAGAAATTTTAATAATGATATGCTTTTTCAAATATTTTATGCTTCATGTATCATAAACATTTACTTACTAAAGGAAATAAATATATTTCATATGCTGATACATAGAAATGTGATTTGATCGAAGTACGATTGATATTTTCTGAGTCATATTGCTGTTCTTAAATTCAAAAGAACATCTGAAATATTATTTTTCATCCGTTATTTTTTTGAAAGAAGATTGTTTGAAAGATATTGCCATGTTTAAATATCACGGAGAACTTACATATAATCTTTTTTTGTTTCGTTTTTGATATTATATGGGTAATACTTCCCAATGTATCGTTTAAAATGATTATGAATATAAAGTATTAGTTATATAATTTGTAAAACCTCTTTTTATTCAAAAATTATAATTTAACCTTTCTTTGCACGATAAGAAAAATTTCATTGTATGATGATGCGTCATAACAATTAGTGAACAAAATTTGTACTCAAATCAGGTGTACTGTAAATTGGTTGTTGCTGGCGACTTTTACCACGACACTACCGCGTAGTAATATATTGAACAAGTAACAGCTCTTTTAATCACTAGCACTAATATTTTCACTATAAGAATTAAAAATATATGCCAATCAAAGATAGAAAGGGAAAAAAAATATAACAGTGCCCGTACAGCGAATACGCAAACCGGTTGCGGCTAGCTTTCGGTAGCCCGTACGGTGCACGACAAACCAGTTAGAAACGGCAAACGGCCAGTATGGCAAACCAGTTTCTCAAACTGTGGGGTGGGCCGCCTTGGGGGGGGCGTGACAACTCTACGAGAGGGGCGCCAGTGTATTAAAAAGTCGAAAACAGCAGATTATTTAAAAAAATACTTAACTGAAAGTAAACAAACAAATTGCATTCTGACAATAAAAAATAAAATACACATTTACACTGATATATTACACTTATAAATGTATCAGCACTGTCCAATGTATTTGATAATTAATTTAACAATCCTATGTTAAGAACAAGTTTCATAATTATCAGTGACCCCTGGGACTGTCATACATAAAATTACATACAAAAAGTGAAACTTATCTTGATAATTTGTACGGTTTATAATGGATCCCTTACCTGCCAAATAAAAGTTACGCTATTAGCTTCCCAATGCTAATCGTTTTCCACATAGGCGCGAGTATGATACATATTGGGGGGAGGGAGGAATAAAGAAGGAGAAAAAATAATGGGAAATATGTAAATCCTTCGCAATCATTGTCAAGTTTCTTTTATTGCATTCGGAAAAATTTTATGAATAACAGTGCATAGAAAAGACTGTACTTCGTAAAGACGTATATTTACGTGTGGTGGTGGGGGAATTAATGCTTTGACTGAGCGAGACATTTATATAGGCCGGTGGAACTTTAGAGGTTAAAGTCGTGACGTAGTCTTAGCATCAAATTATAGTATTATTTAATTCAATACATTGTTATTGTATGAGGGGGGGCGATGAAAATTATGATTGAATATTGGGTCGCGAATATTGAAAATTTGAGAAACATTGAGTTATGGGGTTAAAAAATATAGTATAGTCCGCTGGGATGAATCGATAGATCATTAGATGAGCAGCTTTAATTCTTGTTTATTTACTGTACATAGACACTCTTTACAGTAAATTCTTTACAGTTCTGGGATATATATGTATAAATATATATAAAGACGGCGCAGCAATGGGAGGCAGGGATTGCGCAGGGATTCCTGCGCAATGACGTACACCAGAGCTTCAGGAGCCAAACTGAATCATTCTACCGGTTTTCCACCAGAATGAAGACGTGCAAGTATTCTGTCTGTTGGCGCCCTCTAGAACTTATTAGAAAATTGAATGTTACTAAATATAACGATTACTTACAATATAAGTTCTAAATAATATTTCCATATGATAACTTTAAAACTCTGAGGCATGTGTGTCTTTAGAGTGAGAAATACTAAAAAACTTTTTTATTGGAAAACTAAGTTGATTGACTGAGATGTTTTAACTGTTGAAAAGTATTCCGAAACAATCTTAGAAGCATTTAAATACTTCTAGATACGTAATTAGAATGTTCTAAAGTCTAAGTATCTGCTTGTGGCTTATTGTGTTCATTGGAATAATTCATACATTTAATTTGAATATTCTGATGCATTTATTTTGAACTTTCACAGACGTAGATTACATATGTTTCTATTCAGCCTTTGAAGCAAATAATTTACAATTCTCTCAAAGTATACTTTAGAATACATTTCTTTTCCGGGGGTATTTGAAATATTATAGATTATATATTTTTGGAAGTAAATAAAATATCTAATTTGAGAAAGCAATACGTGTACCTTTTGCTTTCAAAATTTCCCTATAAAATCTTACCTTCAAATAAAATAATTAACCCTTTAACAAAAAAACTGAAATATTATAATTTTTTCTCTCTTAACTCCTTAACTGTCGTTTAAAAGTTACTCAATTCGCTCTCCCGTCGCTCCGTTTTTCACATAGGAGAACGTATAAGGTGAAAAGAGAGGAAAAGAAATACGTAAATACGCAAATTTTTACCTGATATAAATCCTTCCCAAACACTGAAATGGCCATTTTATTGCATTTCAAAGTCTTTGAAATAGTTGTGCTGATAACAACACGAAGAAAATAATCGTATACTTCAGAAAGATAAGCATATACGTCCGGGGCACATCACACAAGGGTTGAAATAGACGAATATATACGCCGGATGCCTTTAAAGTGTTAAGCATGGTTTTATTTAAAAGTGTTTAAAATATATATTTTCCTAACAATATCTTATTTATGTATTAAACTAATTAGTGTTAAGATGTTAAGTTTTGATGACATGGTTTTCAAAATTTCTATATATAAGTCAATTTAAAAATTTACCTGATATTATAATATAAAATTATATATATATATATATATATATATATATATATATATATATATAAACTTAGTCAGATATATTTCAGAAATACGTTATTTACTTTAATTTGGAATTTATAATTTGCATATTTTTTAAAAAAGCTACGTTTCAGAAGTATATATTAAGAACCATTCAATAATTTCCTTGCTTATATTTTTGAAATAAATAAATGCAATAAATAAATAAATACAGGAAATATTTCTATCGAAATGAAAGAGTGAAAGTTACTAGCACAAGAACTACTTATTTAAAAACTAGAAATTTTTTAAAAAAATTCATTGTCTTATTCCGAATCCTTTAACAAAACTTATCTATATATGTGAATAGTTACAAATCGTAACTTAATTCATGTGTGTGGCATGAAATGGTGAACAAATATCATTGCACTTTTTAAAAATTTTTAAGAATATATACCAGGGGTAGGCACACTTGTAACTGTAGTATGCCAAATCAATCCAACAGTGTGTGTGTGACTCAGGTTGCCGCCCCTGATTTGTACTCTCCGGTGACTTATAAAGGGTGTTTTTTTTAGAGGTATAGAACTTTAAATTGCAATAAAACAACGATGTATTATTCGATTGTCATGATTTTTTTTATTCGAAAGACAATCTTGTGGCATTACATTTTAAATATGATTTCTGGCATAGGACTGCCACGGCTGGCTCGGATGTAGTCCAATCTGGACGTCCAATTTTCGATGACTTTTTCCAACATTTGTGGCCGTATATCGGCAATAACACGGCGAATGTTGTCTTCCAAATGGTCAAGCGTTTGTGGCTTATCCGCAAAGACCAATGACTTTACATAGCCCCACAGAAAATTGTCTAGCGGTGTTAAATCACAAGATCTTGGAGGCCAATTCACAGGTCCAAAACGTGAAATTAGGCGGTCACCAAACGTGTCTTTCAATAAATCGATTGTGGCACGAGCTGTGTGACATGTTGCGCCGTCTTGTTGGAACCACAGCTCCTGGACATCATGATTGTTCAATTCAGAATGAAAAAGTTAGTAATCATGGCTCTATACCGATCACCATTGACTGTAACGTTGTGGCCTTCATCGTTTTTGAAGAAGGAATCCACCAGCCCATAAAGTGCACCAAACAGTCAGTTTTTCTGGATGTAACGGTGTTTCGACATACACTTGTGGATTAGCTTCACTCTAAATGCGGCAGTTTTGTTTGTTGACGTAGCCATTCAACCAGAAGTGCGCTTCATCGCTAAACAAAATTCGCTTATGAAAATCGACCAATACTTTCGAAATAAAATTGCACAATTTGAAAGCGTTGTTCAGGCGTGAGTCTATTCATGATGAATTGCCAAACCAAACTGAAAATAAATCACTTGACAGCTATTAAATCGGTCGCCATCTTGGAAAGTAATGCTAACTTAAACTTCTATACCTGAAAAAAAAACACACACTCTGTATATTAATTCCATAAAATAACAGTAAATTATAAAAGATTTCTTTTTACTAAAACACTTCAAATTTCAGTAGATTATTAAATGTTTTGAATCAGTGTACTCTCTTATTGCTATATTAATTTGCAAACAACTGTTAGTAATTTAAAATAAAAAAAATCAAGAACATTCCCAAGCTAGAAGAAATGAATGCATTGGATTTTTATACGTCAATAAGACCATAACAGAATATTTCAGATGTAATTAAATCATATTTTTAAACTTATAATTTTATCAAAAGTGAAATGAAGTAATTCTAGTGAAATATCCCTAGACTAGACTATCCCTATAATAAAAAAATTGTTAATTCATTTAATCACGTAATTTCCCTAGATCAGTGTTTCTCAAACTTCCAATACTGGCGCCCCCCCCCTTTTCAATCACAATTTTTATCGTGCCCCCCTTATACATTAATAATGTACTGAATGCAATAATAATGCACTTTTTTTACGCTAAAGCTACAATACGCGATCTTAATTGTAAACCATAAACATAATAACATAAGTATTAAATTTTGTATACGTTACTTTTAAGCAAAAAAAAAAATTACTTAATAGGACAGTTAGGTTATTTTTTCTTTCTCTAATTTTTAAATTGAACATATTGCGAAATGCGGTGGCTGCTTAGAAGACAAAATATAGATATCAGGTAAATATAGAAAAAGAACTCAGAGGGTCAATTTCTAATCATAGGCATTCCTTATAAAAACTTTGCTTTGCAAGGCAAGGCCATGGAAGTCGTTAATAATTCAACTTGTTTTTAATTTAGTATTAATTAATTAGCTATAAAATACTCTGTACAGCACTGATACATTAATAGTATACCGGCTGAAGTGCCCGCTCTTTGCACGAGTTCATTTGTAAGAAAATAAAACATTATTGATATAATAGCTGAATTGTAAGGGGAGTAAAGCCAAGTGCCCGACAATGTTTACAAAAATGTAAAATGAATTTTTTTAAATGATTGCTCTAATTATAATTAATTTTAAGCGAATTGTAATTTTAAGCCTCACAGAAATAGCATTTATAATTGATGTTAAATAATGAACAATAATATAAAATTCCGGTGGAGAATAATTGTATTATTTTTAATATATAAGTGAAAAAACTTCAACATGTTTTAACCCGGGAGCAGGCGCGCACTCCATACGGTAGAGGGGGTTATTGAGTCACCCCAATCCTTTTTTTTTTTTTATAATTATTTTAGTGTACACGATACAAATCGTGATTCCAGTGAATAATTTAACTAAGAGAACGTAAACTTACCTACTTTGAAGGACTTTTCAATTTTTCTTTGGTAACAAATAAACAGTTTTGCCAGAATTAAAGATTTCGTTATCTGTGCAACCACTTCCGGGTAAAAAGTGTATTCATTATGATAATATGTATGTTACTGCTAAAAAAATTGTGTAAAACGTTTTTCGTTAAGCTTTATATGTTTCAGAATACCCATAAAATTAAGTCTTGGCAAAGCAATCCTTCAATGTGTGTGCTCTCCGAGGTTTTCCAAATATCATAAAACTCTTTTGCATGGAAAAAGCGCAACAGAGAAATACATTACTTACAACTTCCCTAAATGAGAAACAAAAACATAAGAGAGGGGTCATAACTAACTGTACCAATAACTTAGAAGGTCAAACAGATTAAAGCTATAATGGGCAGTATTTCAAAAATAATCACAGTGAGGAATTTTTTATGTTCCTATATTTTTTCGATTCTGTGTCTGGCATTTCTTTTTCTCTGAAAAAGTAGTATGTTAGGTTTAAACAGAAAACGTAATAAAAAATCTCTCATCATGGGATTCCAGAAAATCAAATAAAAGTTTTTTCTTTGGTTATAGGATCAAAGATAGCTAATTAGGTATTGAAGAAGTTTTTATTTTTGATTACTTAATATCGTGTGCCTATAAATTATATCAGAGTAAAAGTGCATTTTTATTATGTCTGGAAGTATTTCGTTTTAATTCATTTCACTCAATTAATTACTTTTTAAATCTTTTATTTTCGATATGCTCGCCCCCAGGAGGGCACATCCCACAGTTTGAGAAACACTGCACTAGAGATTAAGTTAGAGATGTGGACTAACAGTCAGTTTCTAAATATGAATTAAGCAGAATAACTAAACGACTTGTGACGAATCTGTACGGAACCTTTCCACTAATCTTCTTAGGCATCTTTCTGGGGAATAAAAATTCGCGTTTATTTCCAATCAACTCCAAAAAGAAGTTTTTGATATTCAAATTAGATAAGGTATTTAAGTTGAGAGTTGCGAGATAGCAAGAGAGATGATGGTAGGCTATTAAGCCAACAACGTTCAATGTAAAACTAGAAGATTCAAAGAGATTCGTGAAGACGTCGTGCTGCTAGACGTACCAGAAAGCTGATATAAGCCAGCGGTAAATATAATTCACGTTCGCTTAAAGTAAGTGTCAGGTTGAGATACTTAGTTAAAGTTAATGACAATTAAGAATTCGAATACGTGTGTTTCTCGGATCTCCTAGTTTCGGTAAACCTTACTTGAGTTGAGCTAGATTAGTACTCAATCGTATTCTTAGTAATTTAATTTAATATAAAGGCAAATTCCTTTAGATGACGTAACATAATTATATTATTTGTTATCAGATATTTTTGAAGAAATTATAACAAAAATAAATAATATTATTATTCAAAATGACTTTTGGTGGTTCTTTGCCTCAAATTAATCTTGGTGTTCAAGGTGTGACCCAAGGGGGTCATCACAGAGTTAACACAGAAAATGGTAACGTTTCAGAAATTACATTTAGTTTCTACCTCATGGAGTTAGGAACTACCATGTCATATATTCAAATTTAAATCTGCATAGCAATGACAACTGTAGCTGATAATAAATCTTTAATGTAGTAATGCTTTACAAAGCATCAACCATCTCATTGCTTCGCAAAAATCCTATTAAATTTCAAAATAAAACATGCGGTTTATTTTCTTTCAGTTATAAAGTCCTTTCATCGGTAAATGACTTAAAAAAATGCGTTGAAGGTTATTTTAGACAAGCAAAGGGTTTGAACTATATAAACTTGTAAAAAACGAAGCAGAATAAAAGCGATCTTCCCAATGTTACTTATAAACTAATTTATGAAATTAATGTATATATTTTAACTTAATAAGACTGTTAACGCAAGTGAGTGTTTATTAATATCAAACTCTAAAGAAACGCCGCTAATGATAGAGCTGGACTGCGAAATATTTATCTACGTTCAGGTGATGAACAGAAAAACTGAGTCGAAGCCTCCCTCTCCTAATTTCCATACCACTTAAACATGAGAACTTTGAGCCACGATGAACCATGAAGTACATTTGTCCCTCTACACGGTGGGTGTTTAGTCTATTAAAGATTTGAACCTGCGACTCTATCACCCAGACCATGATTTCCTGGCCATGATCACGACCATCAAGAGTGTTAGCATGTGATTATTAAAATTGTTCTAGTATGTAGTAAATACCAAAATAGTTGTTTACGTTACATTAAAAGCTTGAAATATGTTTCACCGACACGAAATAATGTTTTTGAGAAGTTGAAAATTAATAAAAGCTCAATATAAACTAAAACAAATTTTAAAACATATGCATATAAGGTAATATTCGCTTAATACGATAGTACTCGTATTTAAGGTATCCGACTACGTTCGGAACCGTGACTTTAAAAAAGCGCATAAATGGATAATTTTCATAATATTTAGTGTCACGCAGATTAGAATACATGCATAAAATTGTTTTAAGGACATTTTGAGAAAATTTTTTTATTTAAATATATTATTTTGGCAAAACATTAACTTAGAATAATCTTTTTTCCAAATGTTCTCTTTTTGTGAAAAATGGTTCTATTATAATGATATTTTGCATGTATATAGCTCAAATCTCTCTGCAAAGACTCAGCTAGAATTTTTGAAAAATTTACATTATTTTCAGAGTTACCACCAATTGAAATAATTTTTAATTTAATTTTTTTCTTAAAATTGCTCCCCTCTGGTGTCGTAAAATGTAATTAAACCCACTTCTAAATTAAATATTTCAAAAATTCTAGTTGAGCCTCTGAACAGAGGTCTGAGCTATATACAGACAAAATATTATTCTAATGGAAGCATTTTTCACAAAAGGAGAACATTTGGGGAAAAAAATATTCTAAGTTAATTTTTTACCAAAATATTGAATTTAAATAAATTTTTTTTGTCAAAATGTCATTAAAAAGTTTTATGCATATATTCTAATCAAAGAGACACTAAATATCATGAAAATTATCCATTTATGCGCTTTTGAAAATCAGGGTTCCGAACATAGTCGGATACCTTAAACAAGGCATCTGTAAATTATAGGGCATCAATTTCTATTCATTTTGTTCTGAGAATTATGTTCAGTTTTAATGCTATGCTTCTCGTTACTTAAATAATTATATTGGTTACTATAAAAATAATTGGTCCTGACATTCTACGAAGTATCATCCACAAACTATTTTGGACCCTGCTCACATTATTTTAATTCCACCAAAATTTGTATTATCTGCACTTGTTGTTATATCAGACCATTTGAAGCCATTAAAGCCTATGTTTATGCATTTTGTTCTAAACATTATACACAAATATATTTATGAATTTATTTACATGGATATTTCTCTCTCTCTTCACCTAAAAATAGATGCATTTATAATACACTCTATCACAAAAAATATATGCAACCAGAGGAAATTCAGCTACTGTCACGAAACTGGGCAGGAATCTAGGCTTACAAGAGATATGCAATTTGTAAAATTTCGGATTCACCGAGACAAGGGTAGAGCGCTATGTGCATACGAGATGCGCAACTGGGGAAGATTAAAAGCGAGATTGCTCTTGCTGTAGGATTATTCAAACAAATCCGTCGACTTGGATGGACGGTACGTAATATGATTGGAGATGCATCGAAGACGTAATTGGCGACAGTGCGGACAGTTGTAGAACTTTGAGAAATGGTATATAGTTGGCTTCAGAGAAGCAGGTTGGTAGAGCAGGCGTAACGAGACCTCCATCTCAATCGGAGTGATATCACAGTCGTTCGGTGTTGCCAACAATGCATAACGGAAGGAAGTTTACCTTCGTGGAGGACCAAGGCGTTCCAGGAACACAAATATGCACGATTATTGCGCAAACATAAGAGCGGTAACGTCCTCACAAACAACGTCGCTAGAACCGATTCGTCATCATTTATTATTATCCAGACATGTGATGGTATCAAGGGAAATCGTTGATAGACGACTATACGACGCAGGTAAAAGGAGTGAAGGAAGGAAGGTTCGTTCTGGGTACCTTCCGTTCCGAACGAATGCGAGGACTATACCGATCACGCCAAAACTATAGTCTTCGCGTGATGTTAGTACTAGTTCATATAGATATCACACCGCCACAGGAGCCAATGGCTATTACGACGACTAACAATGGTCCATCACAAGCAGTGTAGATTGGATTTTTTCCAATCTCGGGCAAGCTGGAGAATGACAGACTGGGAGCGTGTGATCTTCAGTGCTGAGTCCTGATGATGTTTCAATGCTGGTGACCATGTAATATGCGTATGGAGGAAACAAGTTCACCGGTCCAATCCTGTATTTGTTGTTAAGATATCTGCAGCGATTACACAAGGTGTGAAAGGTTGGAAGGCAATTTGCTACGACACTCGATCATATTTAGTCATCCTTCAAAGAAATATGACGTCATGCCTTTACGTGACTGAGAATTTTTACTGCCTGTGCTGTCATGTTGCCCAAGTGCCATTTATCAGCAAAACATTGCTCATCCACATCATTCGTCACTCTCCCAGCAATGTCTTCAAGATATGAGACTTCTATGGTCTGGAAGGTCACAAGACCTCTCACCAATAGAGCCCGTCTGGGACGTACTTGGAATGCAACTGCAACCACCCTGGAATACTGTGAATCAACTGTTCACTTGCAAAGGATGTCACTCGATCTTCTGCAGAAGGTCATAGGTGACCTTATTGATCCAATGGCGTGCCGTATTTCAGAGATGGAGAAATGGATTTACTACATGCTGATGTGAAAGTTTTTCAAGCCATATCTTCTAAATAAAACAACCAGTGCTTATGAATTTCTAAAAATTTACTTATCTTTTCATACACTGCATACATGTCAAGTTTCGTGATAGTAGCTTGTTTCCTTCTGGGTGCATATATATATATTTTGATACAGTGTACATGCTGCGATGAGAGTTTTCTACTGGAATTAAGAATGTTTTAATAAGCTTCCTCGAGGCTTCAGCAATTTCATCGATATTTCCAACTTTAGAAAACGATCATACCATATATTTTATTTGGATGTATCTTTTCCTTTTTTCCCTTTTTTTCGGAGATAATTTGGCAATTAAATTGAGAACATTGAATATTTTAAAATGAGATACAAAATTTCGAAATTTTGCAATTTATTCTTAATAAGATTTAATAGAACTTGTGAAGGCTCTATCCGCGTCCTTCCTAATAACAAGTCATCTTGGAATATCTTAGGTATTTTAAAACAATTTTATTTGCAACTAATCCTCTGAAGAAGAAAACATGAATATTTAAATTAGGTCTACTATATATAGTCTAGGCTTTCAAGCTAGAAGAGAGAAAGAGATAGATATAGGATAGATTATTAGTGGATCAGATATTAATCAAATTCATAGTATTATGCAGATATTTGTTAATTGTAATTATTGAAGTGACAATTGATCATTAAAGATTAACTAGAAATTAGATGGCTAAGAAAGTAGATTCGAATCTAAAGTAAGTGTACTGTTATTCAAAGTCTTCTCATACTTCCTGTACCTCGTCATTTATCTACTTATTGCTTCAATTGGGTGCATCTATTATTCAAGATTCTTTGAATTTGTGTTGCTGATTGTGTGACAAATAAATTGAGTCTTTTTAGATATGACTGGTCTTCCTTCCCTTCCCCCTCCCCACATCTCTAGGTGGGAATGAGAGTACCTCACAAACTAAAATTTCGCTTCAAGTTGTTTGTTTCGGGATTTAAAGCTTTATTTTTATAATATGATTCAGACTTTCACGATTGATTGTATAATTGTTAAATCTATAATTTTGTAACCTTCGAGCAAACCTTTTTGAACATTTTTCTCCTTAAGCTATATCGGAGTAAGTAATTACGGGAACATGATTGAATTTTCTAAATTATGAATTCGATGTTTTGTTAAAAATTAATTGTATTGGTTTTCAATTACGTGATTTTGTTTGGGAGCACATGAATCACTCTCAAAGAAAATCTGCTTTCTAAGCTACACAACAATGGTTATAAGAATATATAAAAAATAGTTATTTTATAAGGAAAACATGACATATATATATACTTATTAATCATGAAGAAATGCATCTGGGCTTAGAAGATGGCTTTCAAAAAATATTATGTTTCTTTCAGTAAAAAGTATATTATAAAAAAGTATTTAGACTAGTAAAAAACTCGCATTGAAGCGTGTAATTGTTTCCATGCTTTTCCGCTTATTTTTTCCACTCTGAAAGGTTTCAAAATATTGTAGACGCTAAAAAACATTTTATGCCATCGATTTCATGGAAAGATCTCATTATTTTCTACATATTTTTGGCATAACGTTGTACTTCTTACAATGTATCAGATAAGCTGAAAGATGTATACATTTTTTATAAATATAAGGGGAAAACAGGATTTGAATTCTAATAAAAATGTATTCCAATTTTTTTTCCATGAAATGTTTTTTTTTTATTTACTTATACTTTAGATACATTTCCGTGTTGATTATTTTGCATGAGTCTTGAGATGTTATCCGTAAATAATATTTTCTTTGTCTTTGATTCTCATATTTTGAGAAAATACAGACATTCAAATTTAAACTTTTTATTTCTTATTCTAAAATCTTTGTTTTCCACCTTGATTTTCGAATAAGCAGTGAAATTTTTAGAAGATATTTTGAAAAAATAATTTTAGCAGCAAAATATATATATCTAATAGAATGTAAGTAACACTGTGTTTCAAGAAAGTTAAATGTAATGAAGAGCTGTATGTATTTATTTATATTAAAACATGGTCAATAACCAAAAATAAATTTTTTGTGTGGAAAGCCTACATCAGAAGTAAACCTCTTAATGTTAAACTGGTGTGCAAAAATATAAGGACGAAGTCGAAAAATTAGCATATCAGCTGAACGAAGAGGCAGAGCGGACAGAAAGACCAATCAGGAGATTAAGTAAGGTGATGTACGGTAGCACATGCGCAGATATGCAGGTAGACATAATGGGGGAGTGTCTGAGTACTATAAAGCATGTTGTCGGTGTAAGATCAGTATTTATGGCAAAGAGATTGCACGCCGTATAGCAGTTAAAATCAAACCGAGTTGCTGCCTCAGCGAGAAATGGCGAATAATCAATCTGTTAAACGACATCTGGATGCTTTTACCCGAGGTCGAATCATTGGGAAGTTGGAGGAAGGCCTCAGTGTGACAAGTGTGGCTGCAGAGTTTGGAATTGCTCACAGCATCGTTTCACGACTTTGGAAACAATTTCAAACTACAGGAACAGCTATCCGGGGGTTCAGTAGTGGTCGTCCATGAGGAACCACACCCGCAGATGACCGGTACATTGTCTTACAGGCCTGAAGAAACAGGCGGCAGACAGCGAGAGAAATCGCTAGACACAAGACACAGGCGACTGGACGACCAATATCGCGTTTTACCGTGGCCAGAAGACTGCACGGTGGTGGTCTGTTTGCACGACGCCCTGTACGGTGTGTACCTTTAACGCCTGCCCATCGAAGAAGGCGTTCTCTGTGGTGCTGGGAACACCAGAATTGGAGAGACAATGAATGGGGACGAGTACTCTTTACAGATGAGAGCAGATTGAGTTTGAGTAGCGATTCTCATCGCATACTCATCTGGAGAGAGCGGGAAAGCCGCAATCATCCCTCGAACATCATTGAAAGGGACAGGTATGGAGGTCGCGGTGTTCTCGTTTGGGGAGGCATCATGCTTGGTAGTCGTACAGACCTTCACATCTTCGACGCAGTTTCAGTCAACGGGACCCGTTATTGTAACGAGATTCTTCTTCCATATGTGCGTCTTTTTAGAGGCGCTATGGGTCTGCAGTTCCTTTTCATGGACGACAATGCACCATGTCATCACACAGTAGCTGCCGAACAGCTCTTAGAGAGTGAGGATATTGAACGTATGGATTGGCCGGCACGATCTCCGGATCTCAATCCCATGGAGCATGTATGGGATTTTCTAGGCAGACGCTTGGCAGCTCGTACCTTACCACCAGTAACGATTCGGGATTGGCGCTGCAAGCTGAATGGGCAGCAATGCCTCAACAACTCATTGACACCCCCATTCTCAGCATGGGCAGACGCTGTTAAAAATGCCTAGCAGTCAGGGGAGATCATATCCCCTACTAAAGACCGGATGTTTCATGCTGGACACCCATCACAGGGATGTTTCGGCCTTCAGTCGCATTGCGCTCCATGCTACTTTTTCAATAAATCTTCTTTTTATCCCTCTAATTTCTCTTTTAGTAAGTGTTGCTTACATATTACACATGTCCTTACGTATTGGGGATCTTACGGTATTAAATGTGTTGATTTGGAAAGCTTTTGTACAAAGTTATATTGAAAAAACCGTCTCGTCCTTAATTTTTGCACACCAGTGTATATATCAACAATTTGTCAGTCTATTATGTCCTGAAATATTTTGTCTTATGCAGTAAAAACTAATGCATGATATTTTAGAATTCCAAATTTAATATTTCATTTTTTTTTGGAAATAAAGAAAAAACTATGAAAAGAACACAGAAAAAATCAAATCATGTTTATTTTTAGCATTTCAGTCTGCTTGGCTTAAATTTTATATACTTTATATGCATCACAACATTTTGAATTGTTTTACTTATTTTAAATATTGAATAAATAATACATTACCAAGGATAAGAACTTTTGGGTCTATAAGGCAAAAATCTAAAGATGCATTTCCATTCAAAAGGAGAAAACTTTAAAAAAAGAGACACACACACACACACTATTTAAGATTCAAAACTAATTTAATGACAACATTTTCATTTTTAAAACGTGGACATAAGAAATAAGAAATCAGATTTATTTTCTCAACAAGTTTAGATTCTTTAATGTAATTCATATGAGCAAGGCTTTAAAAAAAATAAGAAACAATACAAATGAGTGAAGTATTTACAAATGTGTGGTATCTGATTTATGACATTATTTTAATTTCAAAATAACTCAAAAGATCGATCGAAATAGTTTGAAAAATAATTCTATAAAATCTACATTAAAAACTCTTTTTTTAAATTATTTTACAGTGATAAATGTTAAGGACTGAGATGAGTTGTGAAAATCCTTAAAGTAGTTTTGAGGGGGGGAAAGGAAGACTTGTAATTAAAAGGTACTTAATAGATAAATGTTTTAGAAGAAAAAATAAATTGCTGTTTAAAGGCTTATTTTGCCTTTCTTTAGGCTGCCATGTATTATCAATTAGAAGGTGTTAACGTTGCATTAATTCTTAGAGAATTTTGCTTAATTTCTCAGTTAGAGTTTTTTGTATTTTTTTATAATCCAAAAAACTTCACTGAAACTGATAAAAACGAGGAAAACAGTTCTACCTTATTGCAATAATGTGTAAATTTTAACAAATAGTATTAGTATATACACAAAGTCACAGAGATGTACACACATGCATGAGAGTGAATATATATATATGTATGTATAAATTCAGTAGCGCAACACTTCATGAGGGCGAATGCTTACTGAGCCCATGTCAACGTTGGATGTCGAGATGTATGAGAAGATGTTTCCGTCAGGTGGTCAGTCTGACGTGAAACGTCCGGTGTTTAGTTCCAAGCAAGCTTTGTGAGCGACTTACACCTGAGGTTGCCCTCTCACTGTCTTGCCTATCTAAGGGTGTAGGAGGAAGGAAAGCAGAACCAGAAACGTCCATAATCACAATTATTTATTTACTCAAACAACTTTACCAAAGACAATTTATTCTCTAAGTGAATGTCAAAGGAGTAGCACGGAGAAAGCAATGAATGCTATGCGAATATGAGCAAGTAACTTATTTTACTCAACCTAATCAATCGTTGATTACTAACCTCAAATCCGCTAATTCAATACAGTAGCAAACACCAATCTTAATCTTCACATGCGAAAGTAAACGTTATTCAATCTCACCTGTGAGCGAATATAAAAGCTTTCTACCTCCTTCTACTATAATAACAAAACGGACTTTATATAGTCGAACTAATCTGAATATCAAGGTTTCTTCTTCAAAAGATGGCTCTGAATCAAACGCGAATGCTAGGTCAAAGATTCTCCAAGAGGATTAGTTAGAAGACGTGTATAGATTCGTCACAGCTTGGTTCTCATTTATCGACAAACTGCATGGATGAAAAGCTGTGTCGAGCTTGCCCAGCCCGGATATTCAGCCCCAGACCTGTGGCCTGGAAACCACTCAGCCACAAGGCATCGTATAACCTCACACACACACACACATATATATATATATATATATATATATATATATATATATATATACATATATATATATACATATACATATATATGTATATACATTTATATATATACATATACATATATATATACATATATATATATATATATATATATATATATATATATATATATATATATATGTGTATGTGTGTGTGTGTGTGTGTGTCAGGTCCCTGGCGTCTGCTGGTAAATAAAGGAAGACGTCATCTTTAAAATATATATGCTTTATTATTGTTCATGCAACACTATTCCAGCATGGCAGCCCCTTGGCGACGAATCGGACGGAACAAAAGGCATTATCGCAGTGAGAAGTCACCAGTCTCTGTTCTCTATGATGCTGTCTGCACACCAGAGCTCACCCTGCTTTTAAATAGTCCTATTTACCCTACAATCTCTTCCTTGAGTAAAGATTTAGTTCTTTTTTATTTATTACTCATTTAATTTTTAAGTTAAATTTCCAGATCTGACATATATCTATATCTATATATATATATATATATATATATATATATATATATATATATATATATATATTAATTGTAAAATTCATATATGAAATTTTAAACTCAAAAGGTTTTTACAGTCATCTTTGTCCAAACAAACACTTTCAAATTATTTGACGTTATTATAGTTGTACTACATGGTATGAACATGAAGAATGAACACTATACCTTGCATTCAGTATTTGAGGAAATGTTTTATAAGCAGATAAAAGTTTATCGAAATCAGGAAGGTGTAAAAAATTTCACTATAAAAAAATGCAATACTTTTTTGACAAAACAAAAGTATCTAAATGAAAAAATGTTCCACTAATAGAAATGACATTTCTAGTTTACAAAACAAAATTCCTCATATTATTCGGTTACTTCTATTTATTTTTGCAACTCATACCTAAAACATCCTCAATGTTGCAGGCAATTAAATTTGTTTGTAATTCTGAATCAAGTTAAATTCACAGAAATGACACCTGACTTGCAGCCTTGCAAAGTGCTTTACAACTTTCTAAGCTCACTTTAATCTAGCATTCATCAATCATATTTCTATACGACAGACTTCAAAAGAATTGAGACACATACCCGAGCTCGATTAATCAGTCACAGACCACGAAACTAGTAGTTTGAACCTTTGCATTACGACTGTTCTAGATTAAATCAAATGGAAAATGAAGTGGATATCAGTAAATAAACGCATTATATGGTTCCTGAGACAGAAAAACCTAATATAAGTATTAAATTTGGATTTTCATAATAACTGCTCACATTTTCCATTCCATTACTAGTGTGGCAAACATCACTACAAATAAGTTTAAATTTGAAGCAAGGATTTTCTTGTATAATTTTACTTAATTTTTTATTCATATAATTAATTTTTATTTCAATTTAATTAAAATTTCTTAATTGCTTATTTTATTTCATCTATAGGATAATGATGCAGTGAACTGGGTTACATCTTCTTTGTCTATGCATAATATTCGTACAGTAGTTCTCTTAAAAAATATACAGATTTTGCAAAATTTAAAGATTTGTGATTCATGTTTAAGAAACAAAAAGTGCCTTAAAATTAATATTTAATTTATTGTTGCTCAAATAAGAAAATTAGCCTCTATATAGGTCAACCAGCAAATTTTACACAAATCCCTCTATAAAATTTCCGAAAAATATCCTACCCATTTGCTTAATTTACCATTCTGTTTCGTCAGCAGCGATGTGAAAAGAAAAATTTATTTGTAACCAACAGTGTGTGATCTATTATCAAGAATATATTGTATTAAATTGGTTGTACGCTGTATTTTCATTTGAGGAGCACCCTTTTCAGGAATAAGCGGTAGAATAGATGTCTTAAGGTATTCGACTACTTTCGGAACCATGATTTTCAAAAGCGCATAAATGGTTAATTTTCATGATATTTAGTGTCACTAAAATACTAAATAGATTAGAATCCATGCATAATATTGTTTTAAGGACATTTTGACATAACAATTCATTTAAATACAATATTGTGGTAAAACTTTAACTTAGAATAATCTTTCTCCCAAATGTTCTCCTTTTGTGAAAAATGCTTCTATTAGAATAATATTTTGCCTGTATATAGCTCAAACCACTGTTCAGAGGCTCAACTAGAATTTTTGAAGTATATAAATTAGAAGTGGGTTTATTTTTTCATATTTTACGACACCAGAGGGAAGGAGCAATTTTAAGAAAAAAACGCGAATAATTTTTTCAATGAGTGGTTACTCTGAAAATATTGTGAATTTTTCAAAAATTCTAGTTGAGCCTCTGTAGAGAGGTCTGAGCTACATAGAGGCAAAATATTATTATAATAGAACCATTTTTCACAATAGGAGAACATTTGGAAAAAATATTTATTCTAAGTTAATTTTTTTTGCCAAAATATTATATTTAAATAATTTTTTTTTGTCAAAATGTCCTTAAAACAATTTTATGCATGTATGTTAATCTGAGTGACACTAAAAATCATGAAATTTTTCTCTTTATGCGCTTTTTTAAAATCACGGTTCCGAAAGTAGTCGGATACCTTAAATAAAACATTACAGAAAAATGCAACTTGAGTATGAGAAAACTAAATACACTGCTGAACAATTGCTAAGGACGGATAACTCTATCATCCATAGCAACCACAAAATGAAAGGAAGCAAAATGTGGAAAATTGGAATAAGTGCGGGATATTAGTAAGAAGAGAGAAGTATGAGTATGCAAATTTTTTTTCCACGTCTGTTCATCACGTGATAGCGTTCATAAGAGCTTTAAAGGTTTTGACGCGTGTGGACAGTTGTTGTTTCAAGTAAAAGTTTTACAGGAAAGATTTAATAGACAAACTTAAAATTTTTGGCATGTCTTCCCGACATTACACAGATGATTTTATGCGTGACCGAATTATTGGAAAGATCGAAGAAGGGCGAAAAAAATAACAGATGTTGGCAGGGAGTTCGACATCGCTCACAGCGTTTTTTCACGGCTGTGGATGTCATTTAAAACTACTGGAATGTGTAGTAGACGGCACGGGGAGGTCGTGTTAGAAGTACGACGCCTGCAAAAGACAGATGTATCATCCTATCATCAAAAAGGAACCGGCGCACCACAGCTCAGCAGGTGGCAAATCAGTTTCTTGCTGCCTCAGGAAAGCAGATCTCCCGAAAAACTGTTGCCAGACGTTTGAGGGGAGGAGGACTATACGCACGCAGACCTGTTGTGCGTGTTCCATTGACCAGACATCACCGTACTACCCGTTTGCAATGGTGTCGTGAGCATCACAATTGGACTGAACCGTACTGGGCATGCGTACTTTTCTCAGATGAGAGTAGGTTCAGTCTGTCATCGGATTGTAGACGCCAACTGATCTGGCGCGAGAGTGGTACTGCTTATCGTCCAGAAAATATCCAGGAAAAGGACCGATATCCGACATGCAGTATCATGGTGTGGGCCGGCATCATGATCAATGGCCGCACGCGCCTACATGTGGTTGCGAATGGGACTATGACGGGCCAACGATACATTGATGAAGTTCTACTTCCTCATGTTCGTCTTTTCCGTGGTGCTGTCGGTGAAAAATTTGTTTTTATGGACGACAACGCAACATGTCATCGGACACTCGCTGATCAGGATTGTCTAGACAGCGAGGGTATTCAACGTCTCGTATGGCCAGCGCGTTCTCCAGATCTAAGCCCATTGAAAATATGTGGGATGCTTTGGGGAGGCAAGTTGCTGGTCGAAACTATCCTCCGAAAAACAAGAACACCCTCATCCGTGCACTCACAGAGGAATGGGATAAATTGCCTCAACAGCTGCTGCATAATGTTGTGCAAAGTATGGTACGACGTGTGGAATGTTGTATCACACTCCACGGTGGACATATCCCATACTGATACCTTTCTTTAAGATGCCTGCTGAATCTTAGATGCATTGCTCCATTTCTCCGTACGCAGATCAAATGAACATTTTTTTCCTTTCAGACGTTTCACAGCTTTTGTACTTTCCAGAACAATAAATATTCTTTATTCTAATGTCTGAACAGTGTGGCAACTATATTTTATTGTACTAGGCCTCATGTCCCGCTTAATGTTATGCTACATAGCAATTTGAGATCCGTCTTTAGCAATTGTCCAGCAGTGTATATTGTTTGCGCAAGCGCAACAGCGCTGCCTGGACTGCGCATGCCCAGTAATTCTGATGTAACTAAAAAGAGATGTGAGTAAAAAATAAACACCAGTCCACTAAAAACTGTGTTCTGTGTGAGTGCTGAGTATTCGACGGAGTGAGCCATAACATTGGTCCGGTAGAATCCGGAGAAAAACCGCGTGTAGAGTGATGAGTTAAAATTGTGCCGGAAATTGTGTCTGAATACTGAGGGAAGAAACTGAGTTTCCGAAGTATTTACTGTGTCTTGAGAGTCCAGCGCAATTCATCGGTCGAAGTAAGAGCGATTTCCTTGCTTCTTATTTGATATCAAATTAATGTTATGTGTTAAAATGTCGACAATTAAAAGTCTTAAAAAGGACGAGCTCTTGCTGGTCGCCGAGGAGCTGGGATTAGACATACCCCAGAATCCAAAAAAATTATAGTATTAAAAATTTAATTGAGAGTAGTGAAATCTTTGAAACTGATAAGGAGTTTCTGCAAAGTGTAATTGATGGCGTTTTGGCGGAAAAGGCCGCTAAAATTGAACAAGAAAAATTTAAATTAGAGTCTGAAAGGGCAGCTAAAATTGAACAAGAAAAATTTAAATTAGAGTCTGAAAAGGCCAAGATTGAATTTGAAAAAATTAAATTATAACAGTTAAAGAAAGAGCTTGAGTTAACTAATGCTAAATGTAAATTGTCCCCTGCGCAAGAGAAAAGTGAACATTTCGAATCTGTCCCATCTGATATTGAAAACTTAATTAAAAGTATCAAAACTCTAACAATACCTGTCCCTTCTAATACAGAAGCCTATAATTTATTTTTTCAATCGCTAGAAAAAGCTTTTAAAACAAAAAATGTGGAGGATAAATTTAAAGCAGAGATTTTATTGAATATGTTGGGAGAAAAGGTGGGAAATTTAATGATTTATGTTAAACAAGAGGAACTGGGTGATTACGAAAAATCAAGCAGTTAGTGCTAAAACAATTTCAACCAACACCTCGAGTATTACTTAACCAGTTTCGAAGGTCCCAAAAACTACCAAATGAGAACTATGTTCAGTTTGCTTCTAGAATTGAAGCAATGTTTGATTATTATTGTAAATTAAGAAACGTTAATGAGTTTAATGAATTATGCAAGTTAATTGTTGCCGATCAGATAATTAATTCTCTTGATCAAGAACTGACCAGTTATATTAATTTAAAAATGTGCGAAAATTGGTACACACCAGATAAGCTGGGTCGTGAATTAGATTTGTTTATGTCATCTAAAGTTTCAAGTAGAAATGAAATAAATACGGGTTTCCGACAAAATAAATTCTTTAAGAGTGGCGTCGACAGAAAGGGGTTAAAAGGTGTAACTAGTGTTTTTTGTCCGATGTCAATGAAACAAAATGTTCATATTGCTGTGAACATCATGCTATTCCTTTTTTGTACAAAATTTAAACAACTTTCCGTTCATGATAGAGTAGAGATAGTTAAAAAACAGCGACTATGCTTTCTGTGTTTAAGAGTAGGTTGTATGGCGTCGAAGTGCAAAGCGAAACCTTGTAAATTATGCGCTAAGAGGCACCATGTCTCGTTACATTTCCCCAAACAAATACGGATTTTCAAACAAGCGCGAATGCTTTCCATCCATCAACACAGTCAAGGTTAAATGCGGAAGCACGAGAATTTAACCCTGCTTTTCCCTCTAGAGAGGTTTCGGAGAAAGATAGTAATGCGGTGTTTGCAATTAATCAAAAACAGGGAACCACTAGTGTGTTTTTGAGTTCCGTGAAGTGTTATGTAAAAGATTCATACGACGAGAAAAGGCAAATAAGAGGTCTGCTTGATGTCGGTTCTATGACAAATCTAATTACGAAAAATTCGTAGAAAAATTAGGATTAAGAAAAGAAAAAGTAAATATTCTGGTCACGTGTTTAAATGACTCCTCTGTATGTGTTAAAAATTGCGTAACTACGGAAATCTCGAATTCCGATGGTAGTTATAAAAGAGAATAAAAATGTTAGTTGTAGATAAAATTACTGATTTAACTCCAGTTAAAAATCTAAATGTGAAGGGATTAATTCCTGAAAATATAAATTTAGCAGATGATTCCTTTTATGTGCCAGGTCCCATTGATTGTTTATTGGGTGCAGAAATTTTTATGAATTATTGCGTAGTGGGCGAATTCGTTCTGAAAATTCTAATCTTATTTTACAAAATACTGTGTTTGGGTTCGTGGCTTCAGGGAGCAATATTTTTGCAGATACTGAAGCACGGGTTCATTGTGGATTAATTAAAGGAGATTTAAATCAAACTTTAAAAATGTTATGGGAATTGGAAAACGTTGAGGTAGAGAAACCTAAAAATGAAGAAGCAATTTTTGTGAGGATCACTTCCTAAAAACGCATTCTAGAGATGAGGAGGGTCGGTATGTGGTTAAAATGCCCCTTAAAAACGAACCAAATTGTTTAGGTGAGTCGAGGGACATTGCTCTAAAACGATTGAATGCGCTGTGGACTCGATTAATCAGAGATCCTCAATATCTTAAGTTGTATAGAGACTTTATACATGAGTATGACCAACTTGGTCACATGAAAGAAGTTGTCGCAGAGCATGACCACTCTGAGGGTTGCCTATTATATGCCACACCATGGCGTCCTTAGACCAGAAAAGAGCACAACGAAGCTGAGGGTAGTTTTTAATGCTACCAATCCTACAAGTAATGGGTTATCGTTGAATTCCATACAATACAATGGAGGACTGGTTCAAAATGACCTGTTTACAATTATGATTAAATTTAGAGAGCATCCTTATGCCTTTACGGCAGATGTGAAGATGATGTACCGAATGATACTCATCCATGAGAGCCAACAGCCGTTGCTTAGAATTTTGTGGAAAGAAAGTCCAGAGGGATCTAGTGAAAACCTTTGAGATGAAAACAGTCACATATGGCACGGTGAGTGCACCCTTTTTAGCAACGAGAACTTTACTGCAGTTATCGAGAGATGAAGAGAAGAACTTTCCTTTGGCTGCACCTGTTCTAAGAGAAAACTTTTATATGGACGACGTTCTTTGCGGCGCTGCGTCTTTAATGGAAGCCAAGGCCTTGAAAAACCAACTTTCCGGTATTTTTGAAAAAGGGAGGAATGGAATTGCACAAGTGGGGTAGTAGTCATCCGGAACTGGCTTCAAAACATCCTCGGAGACTATGAGTTCGAGAATCCAATTGAAACCAAGACGTTAGGAGTGTCACCAAATCACAAGAGGATTGTTTTTATTTTTCAAATTTGCAGTGGAGTTAAAAAGACTCCTATACCAAGAGATGTGTCCTTTCGACAATAGCTGAACTGTTTGATCCATTAGGACTATTAGGTCCAGTAGTGGCAAGAGCCAAGATCTTCATGCAGAGTCTTTGGAGTCTTAAAATCGACTGGATCGACGAGTTGCCTTCTGAGAGAGCCAAGAGTGGCATCGTTTCCTAGAGGACTTCAACAGTGTAGAAGTATCTGCATTGGTAGAGCGTGTATTGTGCATCCTCAAGCGACAAGGGTAGAACTTCACGATTTTGTTGATGCTTCAGAGAAATGTTACGGAGCAGTGATATATTGCCGTTCTCAATCGCCAGATGGTGCAACAACAGTGAAGCTTGTAACAAGTAAAAAGCAGAGTAGCACCTGTGAAGAGTGTCACCATGCCGCGACTCGAGATGTGCCGCCGTTCTTCTTGCAAAACTGATGAAAAGAGTTGAGACTGCCTTACAAATGAAAACACCCCGTGTACCTGTGGAGTGACTCGACTATTGTCTTAGCGTGGATCCAGAAGGAGCCTAACTTGCTTAAAACCTTCGTGGCAAATATTAGAGTTGCCACAATCCAACACCTGACTAACGCAGAGCAATGGCATCATGTTTCTTCTGAACAGAACCCAGCTGACCTCGTTTCAAGAGGTCTCGACCCGTCCAGTCTTCTCAACAACTCTTTGTGGTGGAATGGACCTTAAGTTTTTAACGACGAAAGATTTTCCGAAAAGAATACCCTTTCATCAGTGACTGATAATGATGAATTTAACTGTGAATTTAAAAGTAACGCAAAGCACTGTGTTAATTTAAATCTAACAAACTCAACACACACATTTATGACTGACCTGTTAAATATAAGTAATAAGTACACTAAAATAATTAGAATGTTAAGTTTATTTTTAGGTTCATAGCAAATTGCCGAGGAAAAAAGGAGAGGACCTTTAGATGTCCAGGAAATCAACCAAGCGGAGGTCACCTTAATCAGGATTGTGCAACTACAGGAGTTCAAAAAAGATATAATGAGTTTGAAAGAAAATAATAGAGTGTCTGCAGAAAGTCTTATAAAAAGCTTAAATCCCTTTTTAGATAAAAAGCTTAAATCCCTTTTTAGATAAAGATGGTGTGTTGAGAGTTGGTGGAAGACTTTGTAATAGTGATTTGAACTTTGAATGCAAATTTCCTGTAATATTACCTTGTAACCATAAATTAACGAATTTAATTGTAGAATATTTTCACTTAAAATACTTCCATCTAGGTCCACAGGCCTTACTATATCAAGTAAGACAGAGATTTTTGGCCTCTTAGAGGACGTAATGTATGTAGGAAAATAGTACATGTTTGTCTTGTATGTTTTAAAGTGAAACCTATAACTTGTGAAAAAAAATAATGGGCAGATTGATCGAGGTATTTCCTGGAAAGGATAATAGAATTAGGGTTGTAACAATCAAGACTCAACATGGTGTAGTAAAAGACATATTTCTAAAATTTGTATCTTGCCCATGAGAGAATGAATTTTTTTCTTTTTGTATTACAAGATTTTACTTATTTTTAAAAAGTTATTGTAATTAATCTTTTAGTATTGTGTGTATTTTAGTGAATTCTTTCTGATTTATAATTATTTTAATAATGTTACATTTTAATATAACAATATTGTAAAAAGCCATGAAACTTATTGAATGTTGTAACATTGCAATGCCGGGCGGAATGTTTGCGCAAGCGCAACAGCGCTGCCTGGACTGCGCATGCCCAGTAATTCTGATGTAACTAAAAAGAGATGTGAGTAAAAAATAAACACCAGTCCACTAAAAACTGTGTTCTGTGTGAGTGCTGAGTATTCGACGGAGTGAGCCATAACATATATAGTAGTACTTAATATATGATGGAGATATACACTGGACAATTGCTGGACGATTGCTAAGGACGGATCTCAAATTGCTATGTAGCATAACATTAAGCGGGACATGAGGCCTAGTACAATAAAATATAGTTGCCACACTGTTCAGACATTAGAATAAAGAATATTTATTGTTCTGGAAAGTACAAAAGCTGTGAAACATCTGAAAGAAAAAAAATGTTCATTTGATCTGCGTACGGAGAAATGGAACAATGCATCTAAGATTCAGCAGGCACCTTAAAGAAAGGTATCAGTATGGGATATGTCCACCGTGGAGTGTGATACAACATTCCACACGTCGTACCATACTTTGCACAACATTATGCAGCAGCTGTTGAGGCAATTTATCCCATTCCTCTGTGAGTGCACGGATGAGGGTGTTCTTGTTTGTCGGAGGATAGTTTCGACCAGCGACTTGCCTCCCCAAAGCATCCCACACATTTTCAATGGGGTTGAGATATGGAGAACGCGCTGGCCATACGAGACGTTGAATACCCCCGCTGTCTAGACAATCCTGAACAGCGAGTGTTCGATGACATGTTGCGTTGTCGTCCATAAAAACAAATTTATCACCGACGGCACCACGGAAAAGACGAACATGAGGAAGTAGAACTTCATCAATGTATCGTTGGCCCGTCATAGTCCCATTTGCAACAACATGTAGGCGCATGCGGCCATTGATCATGATGCCGGCCCACACCATGATACTGCATGTCGGATATCGGTCCTTTTCTTGGATATTTTCTGGACGATAAGCAGTACCACTCTCGCGCCAGATCAGTTGGCGTCTACAATCCGATGACAGACTGAACCTACTTTCATCTGAGAATAGTACGCATGCCCAGTCCTGTTCAGAGCAATTGTGATGCTCACGACACCATTGCAAACGAACAGTACGGTGCTGTCTGGTCAATGGGACACACACAACAGGTCTGCGTGCATATAGTCCTCCTCCCCTCAAACGTCTGGCAACAGTTTTTCGGGAGATCTGCTTTCCTGAGGCAGCAAGAATCTGATTTGCCTCCTGCTGAGCTGTGGTGCACCTGTTCCTTTTTGCTGATAGGACGATATATCTGTCTTCTGCAGGCGTCGTACTTCAAACACGACCTCCCCCGTGCCGTCTACTACACATTCCAGTAGTTTTAAATGACTTCCACAGCCATGAAATAACGCTGTGAGCGATGTCGAACTCCCAGGCAACATCTGTTATTTTTCGCCCTTCCTCGATCTTTCCAATAATTCGGCTACGCATAAAATCATCTATGTGATGTCGGGAAGACATGCCAAAAATTTTAAGTTCGTCTATTAAATCTTTCCTGTAAAACTTTGACTTGAAACAACAACTGTCCACACGCGTCAAAACCTTTAAAGCTCTTATGAACGCTATCACGTGATGAACAGACGTGGAAAAAAAATTTGCATACTCATACTTCTTCTTACTAATATCCCGCACTTATTCTAATTTTCCACATTTTGCTCCCTTTCATTTTGTAGTTGCTATGGATGATAGTGTTATCCGTCCTTAGCAATTGTCCAGCAGAGTAATTCAGCTGGGAATCTGATCGACTTTTACATGGTAACGATATTGTCGAAAACAGCGATCGAATACGCATTTTACTTACACTGTTAAAGAATTCTTGAGTACCCAAATGTATTACATTTCTTCAAATTCATCGCCAAAGTAGGATTTTGGATAAGTTGTCAGTAGCAAAAGCAAAGACGAGGGTAAAAAAAAAATCTCAGGGGATGCTTGGAAAATAAATGAATAACATAGGACGTTAGAGTTAACCAAAGGTAAACATTTTTGTTGTACAATACCGCTTTCGGGAACAGACATCTCTACTTAAATCAGATCATTATGTCCAGAAATATGATGCAAAGCTACAAACCTCTTTTCTAATGAATGAAGCTTCATAAGAGTGTTAATTATCATTATTATTTTCTTATGATTCATGGATCTCAACTCAATTTAGGGATTAATCTAGGGATTATTTCTTCCAATCTTTAGAAAGATTTCTGAGCAGAAATTTCTTCTTAATTATTTAAGGACACAAATTCAATTTCATTCAACCTATAGATAAATTATACCTAATGAAGATCTCTGATTTTCGTTCCATAATTTTTGTGCCTTTTTTTATTGATTATTAGATTTTAAGCGAAGAGCTTCTGTTGCTTATGATATTTTAAGCCCATTTTTCTTTATTATTAATGCTGAATTTTATGAGGTGAAAATTCTACATGTAGTATGAATCAAAGAGGTAGTGTTTCAAATCTCCCACAGCACCACAATTAAAGTACTTTTAATTTAAATTTGATTTTCAAGCAGATTGATTAATGCTCATGGTTTATCTCGAAATTTGTTTTGTCACAATATTTTGAACAATAATAAGATGTGTCTGTTGACGACCATTAATTTAATAAAAAATATTTCTAATGAAAACTTTTTAAATGACTTCTGGTGCTAGAATTATTCCTGAATAAATGTGTTAAATTCATGTGACGTCATGGTCACATGAGAATGGAAATCACGAGTCTCCAGTGAATCGGTCCATACGTTTCACTGTTACCAACGTTTGCTTCTTGCAGAAATTTTCATTTAAAACATATGTTTTTATCAGCAAAAGTAATGGAACAATGGAGTGAACAAAATACACTCAATTTAAAAATACCTTTATTTGAATCTAAGCCGCATTCCTAATTCTCAACACGTTTTTCGGAAAAATAAAAAAGATAGTTTAAAGTGGTTTATTGATAACCAATATTTGCTATATTTAAAAAAAAATTCCAAATGAAAACCAATACAAGGTGAATAATTAAGTTATTTTAGCAGTATTAGAAACTTCCAAATACATACATTAATTTGTAATTGCTCTAACCGTCAGCATCATGTTCAACTTACTCGATCCAACGAATTTTTCCTCCTTCGATTCCAAGCCGCACCCAATTTTCTGTGGCATCGAATGGAAAAAAATGCGGCTTAGATACGTATAATACACACACACACACACACATATATATATATATATATATAGGGAAATTCGTTTAACGCGGAAACGCTTAAGATGAAATATCGGTTTTATTATTATCGGTTTCTATTATTATCGGGTTTACTATTATTTTTTTATTATTTGAGTTTTTCTCTTAAAAGGACATGATTTCCCTTCATAAAATGTACAAATTACGGAAAACCATCGCAGGTGACATTAAAGAGGGGTGTGAAATAAATAAAAAAAAGAGAGGTAATTTTACATGTTTTGTAGAACGGTGGCCAAAACAAAATGGTTTTGAAATACTCTCGGTAAAGCCTGTGACAAGTAGCAATTTTAATTATTAAAGCCAGTGTTTCTCGCGTGACAACCCTACAAGGAGGGCGAGAGTCTATTGAAAAGTCGAAAACAAAAGATTATTTAAAAAATTATTAACTTACTGAAAGTAAACAAATGCATTCTGGCATAATAAAAGAATTAAAATTTTTGAAATATATCACTTAGAAGTGGGTTTATTCATATTTTACGAAAACAGAGGGGAGCAATTTTAATAAAAAAACGCCAATAATTATTTCAATTGGTGGTAACTCTGAAAATAATGCGAATTTTTCAAAAATTCTAGTTGAGCCTCTGTAGAGAGAGGTCTGAGCTATATACAGGCAAAATATTATTATAATAGAACCAATTTTCACAAAAGGAGAACATTTTGAAAAAAGGTTATTCTAAGTTAATTTTTTGCCAAAATATTATATTTAAATAATTTGTTTTTGTCAAAATCTCCTTAAAACAATTTTATGCATTTATTCAAGCTGAGTGACACTAAATATCATGAAAATTATCCATTTATGCGCTTTTTTAAAAGCACGGTTCCGAACGTAGTCGGATACCTTAAGAAAATGGTAGTACTATTAATTCATTTCATACTAGAGTATTAGTAATTCTTGACTGCATTTAAAGAGATATAGTACGATTCATAAAATAATCTTTGATTTAATGGTTTTTACAATTTCTTTGCTTGTAACCATTGTATATGGATTACGAAAAGCAGTACTTGTGTTATTTTATCACATATCACAATAGGCTAAAAATATCAGAATAGTCTAACCATTTAATTTTTAAATGAAAAGTTTTAAAATTTATGAAGTGATTTTAAATGCCATTATTCATGCACTTATTGACGTTTATACTTAAAATTTGATTTACAAATGCATCAAGCTATATATAATAAAAGGTTATACGGATTTCCTGCTAGATTGATTAATATTTGTTCAATACTTTTTTAGTGAATACTTGTTGAAATTACTTGAAAAGTATGCAAATTCTAAATTCATCTATTTTAAAAAAAATAAGTGTTTCTTTGATAAAATATGTATGCATATTTTTGTGACATATTCTAATATCAATATGTAAAAAAAAAGTCAAAGCATTTCGGACAATAGAAAAAACGCCTTCACATTTTAAATGAAGGTAAATGACATAATTTTCTTTCTGAGACAAATCCGTTTAAAGATTTTATTTGACAATGGGATGTGAGTAAAAACGAACATAGAAGTTGTAACTCTGAATTTCTTTTTGTGACTTAGAGCTTTCAAATTTTGTAAGATTATAGAAAAATGTATAAATAGTGTTTTTTTGCTAAACAAATTGTATTTGAATTTTTGACTGACTTTTGTCAATTGGATCGTATCGTAACACCCTAAATTTAAAATAATGTGGTAAAGAAAATCTCTGCTAAATAACAGCTAATTATAAAGAACATACGGTTTACAGATCAAAGACAAGGTAATAATTCAATAAAATGGATAATACTTGTAAAGGGTCTATTCGCGAACCTCCTGTTAATCTTCTTGGGAAATTTACCTCCTTTAAATATTGTTGTATTGAAAACTTTCTCCCGAAAAAGAAGGTGCGATTTATGTAAATCAAGGCTCATATTTAAGCATTAACTTTTAAGTTCGATAGTGAGAAAAAGGTTAGGAACTAGATGATAGGAGTTGTGCTTAACATAAAGTAGTAGAAAGCTATTCGAGAGTGACTCATTAATTTATTGCTTAATATTTAAAATTGATAATCATAGTTAGATACTTAAATTAGAATAATGCGGCTTGAAGTACAATAGCTTAAAACGGAATTTCAATCATTTGGAACTTAGAACGCGTATTGCCAAGACGTTCCAACAGTAAGTGATTCAATTCATAATGAAATATTATTTATCTCGTCTACCTTGCTTTTGCTCCTATACTTAGCTTTAGGCGCATTTCCTAGACTGGGCTGTTGAAAATTGTTAGTTGAATCTTGTTATTAGACTAATAAATAATATTGTTTTGATTATGGCTGATCTTCATTCTAAATCTCGAACACTGATGGATGTGTGGGGACATCCATCACATACACAATATTTCTAACAATTTTGCACAAATATATGTTAGAAATTTTAGTGGAATTCTTCGAAAGCAGCTATTCTGGTATTTTTTTCTTTCATTGTATTTTTGAAATTTCTTAAATGTAATATATAGTTTTTTTTCTTCCCCTTTTTTATGCATTCACATCCCCATTTGTTGTATTATTTCTAAAAATGAATCAAATATCGAGGTAATATTCACAAATATATTCCATTTAGTTACATATAATGCAAACATACATTCATTTAAGGAACATTTTGCTTAAGTATGTCTTTTTATTAGAGTTACATAAAATATTTTTGAAAAAATATATACCTTTTCATATTGGATGTTTGATCTTTTTGATATTTTTAGAACTAGAGTTTATATGATACACCGAGAAGCACTTTATGTATAAAAGAAAATTAGTTTAAGATTAACTTTTCCAAATTTACAAGGTAACCATTAGCTTCACAATGACTGTGAATAGATTTTGTTATGTTTTTATTTCTACGGGTACACAAATATCATATTAAAAGTACTTTTTAAAAATATCCAAATGAAATATGTTTCATAAATAATCCGTTCGTCTAATATTTTAAATGAATATAAACCAAGAATTAAAACATATGTTTCGTATTGAAAGAAATTATACTTTTCATTCTCCTACTCCGTGGTTGCTTTTTCATATCCTTACAGTTTTGAGAGAAGAAAAATAAGTCTTTTGGGCCAAAATGTATAAAAATAAATTCTTTCCAAGTGGAATTTTACGAAAAATGATGTCAACAATATTTTATTTGTAAGCAAGATTGCGTGAGAAATATGATACTGTGGCTACACTTCTAAAGAGATGCAGTCTAACAAGTCACTTGGATATTGTTTTTTCAAAAGGTGGTTGCCAACTATTAAAAACATACAGTTTAGAGCTTATAAAAGAAATGATAGAAGATTAAATAAATGCAATTGTAATTTCGAACATCCATGAACTCATTTACTGTAAAATTTGATTTCTTATTCTTTGTTAAATTCAATTATATAGTTTATTATAGCAAGACTAAATTTAATAGACCCGTTTATGCAGATTTTAAGCTGTACATCAAGACGCTTTAAAACATGGACAAAAAAAATTAGCGCACCGAGAAGGAGTCGTCAAAATGAAACGAGATTTTACATACGTAATGGCTACTTTGATATAAGTAAATGATTAGAAAATCAAAGAAACAGGATAATTTATTTAAGAGAAAAAGGCAAAAGAACGAAAGATTTAATACCCCGTTGAACCCCCTCTAGCACGAATACACGATGCGATAAGATAGGGCATTGAGGCATACAAGTTCAGTATGATGTACTGCGCTATTTTGTTCCATATTTGCTGCAACCTTGCCTCTAGTTCGTTCAAACTCGTGGGATGCCCAACTCGCCGTCCCTAATGATCCCAGATATGCTCGATTAAGGACAAATCTAGGGATCGAGCAGGTCAAGAAAGGGTAGTAACAGTGCGGAGACAGTCTTGCGAAACCCTTGCCATATGAGGCCGAGCATTGTTGAAAAATGGCTCCTGGGAGGTGTTGTGTGCATGAGGGACAACCCATGTGGTGGCAGGATGTCATGGATATACCACTGGGATATCATGTGGTGCCACGGATCAATACTAGAGGTGACCGTGTATTGTAGGCAATGGCACCCCATACCCTCACACTAGCTGTGGGAGCTGTGTAAAGCAAAGGCAGGATTGAGGCGTTCACCACGGTGTCTCCACACGCGAACACGATTGCCATTGAATCTGGATTCGTCGCTAAAGACGTCTTGGTTTCTTTCGGCTGCAGTTTAGTTTCATGCGTGGCACCACTCCAAACAAAGGGTTTATAGGTGGGCGTCAAGGGCAGCACACATAATGGGCGCCACGATTCCAAATGCTCTTTAGTCAGGCGCATTCGTATGATTCAAGAAGACACAGGGGCCCGTAATGAAGGTGCTACATGTGCCTGGATGGCGGCCGTTGAAGCAGTTGGCTGTATGCGGGCGTTTCGTACAATGTGGCGGTCTTCTCGATGACTGGTCTGTCTAGGGTGTCCTGCGCCTGGTCTTCGTGAAAATGACATCTCTCGGATCCACTGGTCCCAACACTTCCTCACAACTCAATCAGAGCGACCTAATTGACGAGCTACTCACCTCGATGACAACCCAGCTTCCATCATGTCGATGATTCATCCCGTCTCAAATTGCGACAGCTGCTCATATGGTCTTCGAAAACGGCATAATGGCATGTCTACATCAGCTTCTTTGTAAACGATTCAACACACTCAAATAAGCTTTGGTTACCTGTTTACGGAGAATGGCATGAAACGCCCTCTACCGGCTATACATAAAGTGCCATTACGTTGCCTTTATAATCATTTGTTTATCTTCCCGACATGTATCTTCATGCCAGGTTTCGTTACGATCTTGTAGTTATTTTTTGGTGTGCTAATGTTTTTGTTCATGAGTGTATTTCCTACCAAGTGCCACAACGATCTTAAAAACAAGAATTCGACAATACAACAATAAATAAAAATAGGGAATTTTTTAATTTGTAGATCAAAATTTATTATTATTATAATTACAGACAATAATTAAAAGCTAATCAACTATCAATCAATCAAAAAAGAAAAAAGAATATCAAGAAGAATACACTCAGTTAAGTGCCGCGCCTGTGTTTTTAAATACTCGTATATGAAATATAGGTTACCGAAAATCAAAAAATCCTTTTTAAAAATAGATTCATGCATTAAAGTACTTCTCGTAGCTAACAGTTATTTACCGTTATGAATAGATCTGAAACTCGTAACAAGTGCAGAAATTGTTTTCCTTCACTGCCACTTAACTTAGAAATCCAATATGTAACCAGTATTATCATTGGTTTTATATATCTCTCTCTGTCTGTGTGTGTGTGTTCAAAACACAAGATAAAAAAAAATTCAAGATTAATCATTTAGTAGTAGTAAATAAACACAGCAGGCTGAAAATTACTTTGCAGGATAAAACGCCAATTTTAGAGACTAATTAACCTTTCCTCTGGATTATTATTTATTAATGAAACCAAATTGCATCTTTATTAATCAAATAAAAGCACATAGACGCATTCTTAAAATATATAAATCACAATCCGAGTCAAAGAACAATCAAATAACCATAAACAAATTCAAGGCTACTAATCAGAAAATTCATATTGTAACCAACTCATTGCGTTCCTAACATATGATGGGAGGTCGCCGGTCCCCAGGGATTGCAACTGTAATTTTTATATCTGCCCTGTTGTTGTTTACAAGGAAAGGAATTTCTTGGGTGCGTCTCTTACCCCACCGAAAAGGGTGACGTGTTCCCACGCCTGGAAGAAGGCATTGCACCCATAAATACATCATGATATGGGGTGTTTTGGGGAATTTCCCGCGCTTGGGGGATGTCATTGACCGGGAGAGGATATCCTTCCGCTGACTCTAGACCAATCAGAAAAACTGATTGAATTTCTGTAAAGAATCCGCTCCAGAATACAAGAGAAAACTGCCGAGAGATAAAAGGCGGATGCACCACGAATTGACACTCTCTCGGGGCTTTTCTCACACACCTACTTGGTCTGACACGTCCTTTTTTTAGTCTCCGGGCACCACCGTCATGACTCCTCTCTCACCGATATCATTCAGTTAAGTAATCATGTATCTCTTTAGTATATAACGTAATTTTAATCTTATTGTTAAATAAATTAAGTGTGTATTTAAAGAACGGCCTTTTAATTTAGTGTACTGTTTTATTGTTTTTTGAGGATTTAGTGTTAAATTTTAACTTAAGCTATGATGCGACGTGACAGTCAACCTGGGTATTATAAAATGGATAATAAGAATAAATTAATTCAATTTAAGTTAAACCGGCGTCGCATTACATATAATATTAAAAATAAATTACAAAATTATAAAATGATTTTAACTAAAAATAGAAATATACTTACACATTTTTATTTATATGCATTTTTATAACAATAATTCAGATTATGCACACCCACAAACACACATAAAAGTTTATACTATATAGGGAGAATATAAAGTAAGCAAATTTCGCCGCGGACCTCAAATAATCGTTAGAAAATATTTGTTGGAACAGATATAATGATGCATTTCGGATAATTCTCAACATAAGTACCACTGATATTTAAAAATCATCATATTCACTCGTTGAAGCCACCTTGAGGTACAGTAAGACCCTGCTTAACGCGGAGTATATGTTCCATCAAAGTAGAGCGTAATATGAAACGCGTTAAACGAGGCTATCTCATCATGTAAATCAGGGGTGGGCAGACTTTTCCAGCTACGGTATACTTCTAATTTTTTTTTCAAAGTGTCGCGGTCCACCTAGTGACCTAGGAGTCATGAACTAAAAGAAGGGTCTACAATGTTTATTATTTAAGGTGTCTGTCGGCCCAAAAGTAAATTAAACTTAAGAACTAAAGTATTACATGAATATCAGAACACTTCAGCGGTGTTTCTTGCTTGCTTCCATCTGCATAGCATGACCATTTGGTCGAAAAAGATATTACTATATTTCCTTCCTTTGAAAAAAAAAGTTTATTACTTTTCTTTCTACGGCAATTGCCATACTCTTATCATTATAGCAAAATAGTAGAAAAATATAGCTAAAAAGTTTTTAAAAAGAAAATTAAAATTTAAGCTACCATAGTTATATATATATATATATAATTCAAAAAAAGCCGCATTTTTTTCTAATGTTTTTGTTACTAAAAATTGAGTGCGACTTCGAATCGAAGATGGAAAAATTCATTGGATGGGGGAAATTGAGCTTGATACTGACGGTTAGAGAAAAAAGATTAAAGCAATTATTTAAAAATTATTAATACTGTTAAAATAAATTAATTATACATTTCTTATTAGTCCTCATTTAATTTTTTTTTGTTTTTAAATTTTGTAAATACCGTATTTTGATATCGTATCGTTTTTTGAAACATGTGGAGAGTTTGAGGTGTAGCTTAAATTAAAACAAATGCGGTAACTGCTATTAGCAAATTGGTAATATTTTGAAGATCGTGTCTCCTTTAAAGGTATTACGTCACTTAATGTAAAAGCTTTCACTTCATAAGCTTTCTCATTAGATATCTTTGATACAACAACTAAATCAAAAGGCATTTGATTTGATTTGCAGAAGCCCATACAGCCCTACGACTCGGGTTTTTTGTTAAGTTTTCTTTTTAAACCTAAAGTACTACTCTCACAGACACAAAACAACTCAAACCTAGAATCCAATACAATTCTAGGGAGATAAAAAATTTATCACTGTTATTATTATTGAAATTGCAGAAAGGAAGACACTATTCACTCTTTATCGAGGCAGCAAAAAATAATTGCTGATCATCTGTTTGGCGTTCAAATTTGCTGCCATCGTTAGAGCTTCCTCCCTCCCCCACTTCTGTGTTTTCATCCTCATTTAGAAAAGTCGTAAATAAACTATTTCTGTCAGGCTTTTTTTCATGTAAAAGTGTTAAGATATTTGGAAAAGCATAGAGAGCATTTTAAAGGATTATTTGGGCAAGATTTACATTTGAGTCTTCTCAAACATATATAACACACACAATGAGAAATGTTTTACAAAATTCTTTTTAGAACTGACACTTAAAAAATAGTCTCCTTACAATATTCAGTTGTTATATCATGAATAATATTTGGAAAAAAAATTAAATCGTTGACAAGAGCTCGTTACTTCAGTTGTAACGGGGCTATACGAAGTTTTTCTACTAATCCTCTTGGGGAATTTTTGGGGTCATAAATTGAGTTATTTGACAGCCATCCCTCTCAAGAATCAAACCTTGATATACAGATAAGTTAGTAGATATATAGTGGAGGTTAAGTAAACCGAAAAAAGAAGGAGGAAAGAAAGCTGAATTGCTGAACGCAGTGTGGTTACGGTAAGGATCTGAATTTAGACGCCCGGTTATAGAACGGGCTTTAGCTATTCAAATAAATTAAGAAAGTTAGGATTCATTGGATAACTTGAAGTAAAGTTAAGCGGTTATAATTTCAGGGGCTTATTCACATAAGATTTTGAGCTACAATATATCACTCTTGATTTTCCCTCTAAAGTAAGATTGTCTTTGATTATTATATTGGATAAAAATAAATTGGATTTCTTATGGCTAGCTTGGGTCATCAATCTTTAGCCCCTAAAGATTTAGGTCGAGTAGACGAAGAGATCACTTCCCCTGGTGGGAGGCTATCATACAGCTAGTCATAAATACGGAGAATAAGTACTTACCTAAATATTTACAATAAAGAAAACTTAACGCTTTTTAAGCCACGTTTAGAGCAAAATGCAAGATACAAACATTTGCACAATAGCCACAAATATAATATAATTAAATGATACACTAACTATCAAACTATTCAAAATACACAAAGAAAGTCATTTTTACCTTAAGTTTGTTCTAACAGTTATTGTTAATAGAGGACTTAGTCTGCATACTGTTCGCGAAACTTGAATATCGATGTATAGAGTTACTGAATGTTAATATTGAGCTGGATTCTAAGTAGTCGTCAGACGGGAGTGACAGTGAGACGGGACCGACATGTATTCTTAATCATATTCATCGTTGCAAACGCTGATTCACACAAGCAGGTAGAGCCAAAGAAGGATGTTAAATGGAATGCAACTTTTTTTAAATTAGGAAACTTTGCTTCGTACATTAGATTCCAAAAGTTATTCTTAAAATTTGAGCAACGTGCTTTTAAAATTATGTCAGTTTGAAGAAGAAGAACTTCGTTTTCCTCAAGAGATAAGTGAATAGATAATTTATATTTTTGTTTATGTTTTCACATGAATATTGCCAAATGGGTAACACATGAAGGTAACAATTGGATCTAGTTTAGTGAATTCCTGAAAACGTCTCTCAAAAATTCTGAGTGAAGTTTTAGTATTTCATCATAATATTTCTCTTTATTTAATGTACACCAGTTTTCAAACAACTCGTCAGAAATATTTTTGAAATTTTTAGTTCATTCTTCATTAGCTGGGAAGATAATAACTTTAATTTATTTTTGAAAGTAGTAATATATCCTATCAGTTTTACTATTGTTTGATTTATTCCTTGCAATTGTAAGTTCGATTCATTAAGATGGCTTGTTATATCAACAACAAAAGCTAAATCCATCAACCAAATTTTATCTTTAAGTTTGATGTAGGTTTCATCTTTTGATTCTAAAAAAATCTTTTACCTCTTGTAGTAGGTCCCTGAATCTTTATAAAAATATACCCCGACTTATCCAACGGACATCAGCATGATATAACAACTCTCCGTAATCAGATTCGTTTTCTTCTAATTGGGATCGAAACATTCTTCTCTGAAGACTTCTTCCTTGAATTGAGTTCACGATTTTCATGCAAATTCCCATAACAGGACGCATATTCAAAATTTTGCAACACAGGTCCTGTTGGTGAATAATACATTGACAGGAAAGGAAATGCGGAAAATCATCATCTGTCATACACATAGCCAAAAATCCATTACTGTGCCGGTCATTGATGGTGCCCCATCAGTTGTCATCGATACAACTTTATAAATGGGAATATTTTTCTCTTCCATGTATTTTTTGAAGGCACAGTAAACATCTTCGCTTCGTGTTTTCTTCTTTAGGGGTAAAATATATATTGTCAATAATTATTTTTTTATTCACACACACACACACACATATCCTGAAAAACCATTCTTACAAAGATACAAGGTTGAGGAATATCAACCACGTCCACAGAGTCTCCAAACTACAAAAAGAAGTAAATGCAGTTTTGTGATATCTTTGGTCAGCTGATAAGCCAGATCAGAATTCACCATTTCTATACGGCGTGTGATAGCTTTACGCGAATGTTGAATACCGCTAATTGCGGAATAATTTCAGTTTTATTCTTGAATGAATCAAATAATGAGGTACTGGCTTCCAGAAACACTTTTTTTTATTATTTCGCCATCTGCGAAAGGTTTCTTATATTTTGCTAACAGATGACTAACACGAAGAGATGCAACAGTTGGAACTGTAGATAAAGTATTGGGTTTAACAAAAGATGATTATTGTCCGATTAATTGCGATTTAAATTCTTGAAATTTTTCTTTACGCAATTCGCTTTTTAAAGGAAATTATGTGTCAGAACTTCCATGCATAGTTTTGAAATGTCTTTCAACGTTTCCCTTTTTTGGAAGTGCCACACTTGCATGACATATATATTGCATTCACCATCGTAAAGAAAAACTGTTCTTCCCACACTGTATTAAAATTGTAGGGTTTTTTTAACACTTGTTTCTGACATTATATGTGTTTTTTGATGTATGACATGCTACTATTTTTACTAAAACACACACACACACACAAGTAACATAAAATCTTCAAATTGAATGTTTGAACAACTCTGAACGATTGCTAGATTACGGAGCGTGGACGTTTTCAAAGCTACGAACAAAAAGGAACTAATGAATCTGTTACCGACAGATGTATTTAACACGTTCGCTGCTGGTGCCAGGATAGCGTGGCACCACAACGTAAACACAAGAATCTAATCCCACGTTAGCGTAAAAAGAGCTGACCAACGTTTATTTTCCCCTTTAGTCGGCGTGTGTGTGTGGGGGAGTACATTTCTACTGCTGGCATTGTGTTGATCGCATATGCCCCCTATAATTACAGAGAATGTGTTAAGCGTCTTAGTGAGCTTCCAGTATTTGTAAATGTGTCATCTCACATAATCGCATGGATTGTGAAAAGCCAATTATCCATTCTTACTCACGCCCCGGTGTTCCACAAATATATTTCTGTTAATATGTGCCTCTTAGGTCTTAGTTAAAGGCGGTCACCTCAAAATGTATTGATAGTTCATCGGCCAATCAAGATCGACTTAATGCCCACCCCGGATGTAAATAATCGAGTTAGGAGAGGATAGGTAGAAAATTGGTCAGATATTTTACCATTAAATTTATTAATTAAGATTTTTACAACAATAAAACAAATATTTATTTCTTACAAATATAGAAATATAATAAACGAATATACTTATAAAAATATATAAAATTCTAAGTCTTGGTTTAATGGCATATTGCGTTCAATTTCGTCGTCAGTCCATATAGAAAATTGTTTTTTTCAATTTCCTCTATTTTATTATTTCTAAAACGGGTAATTCTAGTTGTAGATCTTGTCGTAGTTGCAGTTGCCGATGACATATTTTTTTTTATTCTTAAGAATGGTCCTTATTGTTGAAGCTGTCAAATTCAATGCAGCACCAATTTGAGATTGAATTTACCAGTATCTAATCTTCTAATCACATGCATTTTAGTTTCTAGTGGAAATGCGTTTTCTTGTTGCTTTATTTTCGTGTTTTTTATTATCATCCATGATAAAAACTAAAAATCATAATATTTGCCACTATAACAATCGTTATATTATATAAATTTATACTTACAATAACGTCAACAAATGTTTGGAGCGTAAACACCCCAGGAAAGAAGAAATACAAATAAACTACTTCGGATATCGGGAAAACTAATGCTGCGTGCAATTTCACGGAATCCCACAATTAAAACAAAATAGCGTTAAACGGAGTCTTACTGTACTTGAATCAGTATGTGACAGCCGAGTACATGATTTCGCCACTGAAAAAAATGTTTTCTTGATAGCAATAATGTTCATTTTTTTTAACTATTTTATTCTCCCCAGAAAATAAATACCATTTTTTATTTCCAGAGAACTGAGTTCATCTATTGTAGAGTGATTGAGTGAGTGAATATTTACGTCGCACTGTTCAACTACTCACCAACTATTGCAGAAAACTTTGAAAAAAAAATCATTAACTTAAGACAATTAAATTGATCAATTATTAGCTAGTCGTTACATAAAATGCTTAACAATGTATGTACCCTAAAATTAAGAAATTTGGTTGTAATTTCAAAGCACCTTTAGGTCTTCTACTACAGAATTAAAACATTATCCCGTTATTAAAAAAATACACCGGAAAAAACATGTTAAATACAAAACATGGTAAATAATTAAAATCGTATAAAATAAATAAAATTTGTACATGTTGATAAATTATAGAAACATACAACACGCAATATTAATATAGACCTGGAGAGGTGCGTAACATAACCAATGTGATAAAAGAAATGTACTAATAATTTGACATTTTCTTTCTTATGTTGATGTGTGTTTTGTGTGTATAAAATACAAAAAATACAATTCTCTACTTTATTAAAAATACGAAAACATTATACGCCTGTAATTTTGTCATTGTTGCAACAGTGACCATGGCAATACTCTTTTTTTAAAAAATAGTTCTGAACACAATGTCAGGGTTCTATATCTAATGCGCTAATTTTTTTTTATAAAAGATCATTAAGGGCGTCGACAGAATTATAACCCTAATATAGTTAAATAACAACTTAATGAGTATGTAGCTCGAATGAGTTTTTGAAAGTATTATCTAAGCACACATCTTTGTTCAAAACCGAATAACTAACGACGTGACTACCTCTAGAATAAAGGGCTCGTAATTTATTTCTGTGTGTACTTAAATATTTAGCATGTACCCTAGATGTTATAATTACAAAAAAGCATCCGTATATATATATATATATATAAAACAACGAATATGGTATGAATGAAGTATATCGCATGCATAACATATTCAGTATTAAAAAAAAATCTGTAATGTTTCTGATAAGAAAATAATTTGGGAGACTTTTTAATTCTTATGTGTTTATAAAAAATATTTTACATTAAATAATACTATTTTCAATCAAATATTAAGAACATAGAGTTTCAATTATATGCCATACCTACAGTTCTATATTTTAATTATTGCTCTAATTTCAGATTACTATTTCAATAATAAATTCTTAAAGGTTTTCTTTCTGTAATTTAAAATATTCCTTTATGACGGAACTTTTTTAAAAAAATCCTTTTATAAGTGAATTTTTTTAAAAAAAACCTTTATAAGTAAATTTTAAGAAGAAAAACCCTTTATAAGGGTGAATTTAAAAGTAACAAATTGGGTTGATTTTTAAAAAGAATGAGTCATTTTTATTTAAAAGCATGCTAAGAAGGATTGCACCTTCAGATACAGAATTATGTTAACTAAAAGTTCAATATTAAAAATGCTTTTAAGATGGTGTTTTTTTGAACTCAAAGGAAATAAAAAGTTTTATCCAATGAAAAAATATTCATCTGCTTACATTTTCTAGAACTTTCAACCAAATTTAAAATAAAATTAAATTCAGAATGAATTTAGAAGATCCTCAGATCATCTCTCTTTTTGAATAATACGAGTATTTCCATACATATTTAGCGATTAAACATTGTTCCATTTTATACTAAGCCCTATGAACACTATTAAAAATTCAGAGTTATTTTGAATACAATGATAATGAAAAATTTGAAATTTTTTTGATTCTCTAATGTAGAAGTATTGTAGTCAGTAGGATGGTTTGCAGTCAAAGAAAATCATTCCAGAAAATAAGTACTAGTAACCTTGGCTACTAATTTGTTACGAAATATCGTCAATTCAGCAGATTTTCTAAATATATTCCTTCAGAAAAGTACAATGAGGGATTCTTTGAGGAGTTTAATCTAGAATGTAGGAATCTAGAATTCAATGTTTAAGTCTAGCGTCTGAGGGCTTCATTCACCTCACTGGGTATTATGACTACGGATTTTTATTGATGTATTCTGTGTTTATATGAACTCTCAATTAGTACTATTTTAGATTTATGCCTGTGTGTGTATTATATATATATATTCATCAGATAACTCCATATTAAAATTTTTCAAATTATTCCGAATGACTGTACTTCTTAACATCATGGATCTTTTTCATACTTCAAAGTCGTTCAACCACTTGTGACACGTGCTTCTTAAGATCTTTAAATCATGCTGAATAATATTTAAGAGTCATAAATTCACATAAATTCTATTCTTCTGACTTTACTAAGAATAAAATAAGCTTCCAAAAATGATAGTTTTGAAGATTCCTTTCAGTTAATATCTAATCATGCAATCGATCTTTCTATTTATTGGAATATAAAATTTTACATTTTCTTCAACACCCGCATAATGAGCAAAAGTCCAGTTTTTATATATTCTTGAAAAAATATTCTGAAAATTGACCGTATAAAACTTTAAATAACTCGCATTGAGAAAATATATGGAATTAAAATGCTTAAATGGAAAGTATGTCTTATTCAAGTGTGGTTGTGTGATCCTTTCTTATCTAATACCTATTTTTCTCAGTTGATACTCATATTTTTTAATGATAAAAAACTAAGCTTAAATCATTTGCGTTTTTTAAAATTAATTTTACTCGGAGAAGACAAAAAAGAAATACCAGTAAATAATTAATAGCAACAATAGAAAAAACTTTTAAATTATAAATATAAAAATTCAATTTCTGTTCTTATTCAAATATACTTTTAAATACCGTAAAATCCGGCGTAAATAACGCGCAACGCCGTATAACGCGTACCTGTACTTTCAAGCTGAATTTTTTAACTTTTAGGTATATTCGCCGTATAACGCGCACTCTCTTTTTCACGAAGAAACTTGAAATGTACGTATGCAATTCTCTTACGTTTTAAAGTCAATTATTCGAGGTATTATCCCAGGCTTTTGAAGAAAATAGTTTATTTCAAGAACTACCACCCTTTAAATTCATAAGGAATGACATTTATTATAAATAAACAATATTTCGATCTATATATTGTAGATGTGTAATTTTATTCTATGCTCATCTATTTTTTAATATTTAAAGCTATCATTTTTATACCCGGCGTATAAATCGCACCCTTAAATGTCTTATTTTTTGTGTTCAAAGTGCATTTTATACGCCGGATTTTACGGTATATAATCTACTTTAAATTATATAATTCTAAAAGCATAGAAAATTATTGTCAATAATTCAAATTTATATATCAGGACACACCATAGTTCTCGTAAATCTTTATTTTTTTCTAAAGAATACTTATAATATTTATTAGTATTAAAGCTGAAAATAAGATACGTTTTCTTATACTTGGCACCAAGATGTCTGCAAATAGAGACCAGTAAACGTAGGCAGTAAATTAGTCGAAAAGGGTTATACTTTATCTATGCTGAATGTAAAATTTTACGACAAAGCCTTATTCCATTATTTGGTTGGTTCTTTCTCTGTACAGAACTACTGAAAGAACTAAATGCAAATTCAAATAATGATACGTAAGTAAAATATGTACTTAGGCTGATAAATAAATTACTGAACAAGGTTATTTTTAATTTAAACAAGTAATATAAAAAAATTTAAGTCAATTCCTACTCAGATCAACAAAGAAAAATTTTATTTTAGCTACTTTTTATTAAATAGTTGCAATTAATATAAATACGTACATACATATGACAGAATCACAACATTAAGTGGTAATTACTTTTTATTAATTATCATTAAAGTATCGTATTATCATTCAAAACAATCGTGTATATAAAATTTCCTTTAAACTGAATGCTTTAACACGTGAGAAAACAACCATACGTCACCAAAAGGGTCGCTATGTCGCCAAAAATGATACCAACGTGGCTGTATTTGTAATTTTTTAAATAATTAGTTTTAATCAATGAATTTTTATTAATTATAGATAAATTACTGCTTTTCCTACAAAAATTATCGTGTATATAAAATTTCAGTTCAATTGAGCATTTTAAAATGTATTTTATAAAAGATTGAAAATTCTACCAAGATAAATAAATAAATATATAGAGAGAGAGAATTTGTGAGCTATATATAATAGTGTAACCCCCTTAGTTTAAACTCTTCTCATATGAACAGTAGAAAGACTATCGCGCCCTCTAGCGGCTAGAACAATCTTCAGTAATGGCAAAGCTTCGGAACTGTAAGGACGTACGAGCATGCGCTCCGACCCCTTTCAATTCTATTTTAACTGTTAGTTCTCTAGTTATGTATGTAAATGTTTGTTTTGTCTAATAAACGTGTTTAATTAACTAGTGGACTTAATTAAGAACCCCTTCCCCGCGTGTCCCTTTATTACATTGGGTCACACCCCTTATAATTTGACGCCCAACGTGTTTCTATAGTTAAAGAGGCTTGGCTGTTGCTCGCTATTAATTTTCAGGTTAACCGCTATTGTTCCGTTCTCACCTGTAGAATGAGCAAGTTTAACAAAAACGTTGGATTTATCTTCACCTGAAGAACAAGTAAAGTTTTTACTTTGAATTTTCTTTTAAGTATTATACCTTATAATACTAAATTAACCATTGCATGCCGAAATGCAAATTGGATTTAATACCCTAAAGAATTGTGTAAGTTTTAATTTCTTAAAAATTGACTTCATTGTTCTGACATAGAGAACATTCTTTACTGATTTAAATTTAGAACATCCTGTTCGAATTAAATTAAGAAATCTTTTTTTTTTCTTATTTCAAGAAATGTAATTGTGTAATTTGCTAAACAGCATAATATACAGATAAATTATATTCAATGTGTATTTAAAATATACTTCCTGTATTGTTTAAACTAATAAGTATAACGTTGTTTACTTAAAATCTTAAGTGAGAACACAAAACCAAATATATATGTATTTATGTGTATTATTTTCTTTGAATGATTACAATTCTTGTTCGAAAGCATTTAAGCTGGAAAATTTTTTTGTATTGTTATATGCTATTTTCAAAAAAAAAAAAAAAAAATTAATTTATGTGTATAATTTTAAGTGTAAAATGTGCATTATATTTTTAAAGATTTGTATCAGTTAAATAATATATTTAGTGGTTTAAAAGAAAAAAGAATATATATATCTCCGTTTTCTCTTCTTGCTAGTATTAATTTTTTAAGCTATGATTCATTTATGAAACTGATGAGATATTTTATGCTGCGTAAGCGAGAATAAATTTAAACAAGGAGAAATAGACAGTTCAAGGTTATTTATAACTCTGAGTTCTAATAACTTTTCTTTTTGAATACTAATAGGAAATTTTGTTTCGGCTAAGTAGAACTTTTATTTATGAGAACGTATATGATTCTTTTACTTGAGGTATGATGTATTTCAAATGTGTTTTCAGATCATTTTAATGATTTTTTTTTAACTAAAAGTTTGATAGTAATTTTACTTTGATTGTGTATTGAGCTTGAAAACAACGAAAATATTTTTTTTTTTTTTTCATTTTTGTGATTCATGAAATTTTTTTTTTCAAATTGCATATTGTAAGAAATTGAGATATTACTTTTATGTGGTATATATAATACTGTATTATTATTTCATTAATAACATTTTGTTAAATTAAATTTAAAGTTCAAAGAATATAAATTTGTAATTAATTTGAAGTGACATTTCACGATGGCCTATTTAGCAAAAGGTCGCAGGCAGGACCTCCTTGAATTGGCGGAAACGCTAGACATATCAATACCAGACAATTTCAAAGTTCTTGACATTAAAGACGCAATCTTAAAAAGTGAAGGGTATGATGTAGAGTTTACTAAAGAATGTTTAAATCGTATTATTAGTGATAGAAAAGAGCTCGAATTGCGAGCTGAAAGAGATAAGGAAAACCAACGAATATTTGAACTGCAAAAACTTCAACTTATAACTGATACTTCTACAACTGCAGACTCCAATATGCCAAAGTTAGAACTCCATAAGCTATTACCGATTTTTGATCCAAAGACAACTGATGTAACAATTTTTCTAGACCTATTCGAAAGGCAGTTAACATTTTTAAAAGTACGAGTTCCTCAGTGGGTGGTATACCTTGTTGGTCTTTTACCAACTGAAGTTTCAAATTTAATCACTAAAGAATCTTTTGCCGATGCTCAAGACTACTATAAAGTCAAACAAATTCTTCTAAAACGCTTTAAATCAAGTGCAGAAAAATTTCGGTAGATGTTTTCCCGACACACTAAAGATCCTGTGAAAACCTGGCGTGACTTCTACTTTGACTTGCAAACATATTTTGATGGGTGGCTGAAAGAATCAAAAGTTACGACGCTTGAAGAATTGAAAGATTTGATTGTGGCGGACCAAATAAAAAAGAAAACCCCTCAAGATTACAAAGATCACTTTTTGGACCAGTGGTGTAATTGGAACAATCCTCTACAACTAGTGGATAAGCTAGATTCGTATGAAGAAGTTAAAAACATGCGAAATAAAAATAACAAAAGCCTTTGGTTGGAAAAAAAAAGAAACGAAGTACAATCCTTGGAGAAGTACCTACAGACAAAATCCTAAGTTGCTGTCACATGAACATTCTCTGTCAGGTTTCCCCAGTCAAAGTAGGCGGGAAACCGGGATTCCCAGTAACAGTAGGCGGAATCCCATTTCCAAAGACAGAATACCTGAAAAGAAAATCGTTGATACAAAAGAAGACAGAAAAGTCCTGTATCTTGCTATGGATGTGGTGCTCCTGGAATCATTCGATCAAGATGCCATACTTGCAACCCAGTTCGACAAAAAGATGATGCCTTGTCATCAAGTCTGAATCAATCAAACTTTTATAGTTTTTCTAGTGAAAGTAATCCCATTAGTATAATCCAAATTTCCATTTGTAATACAGAAGCAGCAGTTTGTGCTGATACTGGTGCTACACATTCAGTGGCTGGTGAAAAATTATACCATTTGCTTAAACAAAAAGGATTGAATTTTGAAGAGAAAACCATGCAGATGACTCTTGCTGATGGTCGTACTCAAACCACAGAAATACTGACAACTTCTGTAGGCATTAGTATTCAAGGAAAAGTCATTCCCACTGAACTATTATTTTTGAAAAATGCTAGAGGTAACAGAACCCTTCTAGGCATAGACTTTTTAACAGCTGCAGGGATCGTCTTAGATCTCCAAAGAAAACAATGGTACTTCACTGAAACGTCTCACAGAAAAGATAATTTTGTGAAAGCGCCTCCTAATATCAATGCTCTGCTCACTGTTGACCCTAAACCACATCTTTGTCAACATCGGAAAAATGAAGTTACTCACCTTTCACTTCCACAACGGGAAGAAATAAATTCACTATTGGAAAAGTATGAAAAATGCTTTCAACCAGGGGGAGAGCCTACACCATTTATTGAACATCGTATAAATACAAGAAACCATCTTCCAGTTGCAGTGCCACCTTATAGGATGAATCCTTCCAAGAAGGAAATATTAAAACAAGAAATCGATAGATTTCTCTCAGAAGGCATAATTGAAGAATGTGAATCCCCGTATGCTTCCCCAGTGGTACTTATACCAAAACCAAATGGAACATTTCGCCTCTGTATTGATTACAGGAAATTGAATGAAATTACAGTCGCAGATACCTATCCTCTTCCTAGAATGGATGACTTGTTACATCAAGCAAAACCCACTCCTTTCATGTCTACACTTGATCTGCGAGCAGGATACCATCAAGTTAAAGTGCATGTTGAAGATCAAGACAAGATAGCATTTGTATGTCCTTTTGGCGCACTTACCGTTTCCTACGAATGCCATATGGTTTGCGCAACGCACCTGCTACGTTTCAAAGACTGATGAACCGTTTTTGTAATGGTCTGGAAGACATTCTAGCACTACCTTATCTAGATGATATAATTGTTTTGTCAGAAACTTTTGAAAAACACATGTTTGATCTTAAAACTATTTTTGAAAGACTCTTGCTTTTCAAACTTAAAGCAAATAGAGAAAAATGCCATTTTACCTCTTCTCGAGTTAAATATCTTGGATTTTGGATTACACAAAAAGGAATAGAAGTTGATCCAGAAAAAGTTGCGTCTATACTGCATATTCCACCCCCTAAAAACGTCAAAGAACTACAATCTTTTCTGCAAACTTGTTCGTGGTTTCGAAGATATATTCAAGATTTTGCGAAGATTTCACGTCCACTAAGTTATCTTACAAAGAAGAAAGTCAAGTGGCAGTGGGGATTTGACCAACAAAATGCATTTCAAAATCTTAAAAACAGTCTTACAACACCTCCTGTGTTAAAGCAAGCAGATGGTACTAAGCCATATATTATTCGAACAGATGCTAGCAATTATGCTCTTGGAGCAGTTTTACTTCAAGGAGAAGGATCTGATGAACATCCTGTAGAATACGCTAGTCGACTGCTAACCCCAGCAGAACGCAATTATTCCACCACAGAGAGGGAGGCCCTTGCTGTGGTATGGGCTTTTGAAGAAATTTCGTGGTTATATTGAAAGAACAGAAAAACCGTGGCATCCGACCACCAACCTCTGAAATGGCTTCTAAACCTCAAATCTCCAACCGGACGACTTGCAAGATGGGCACTTGAAATCCAGTCTTTCAACTTGAAAGTACAGTATATTCCTGGTAAAGCAAATGTCGTTGCAGACATGTTATCTCGCCCAGTTACTCAAGAAGAAGAATCCTTTTGCGAAGAAAATGATATCACGATAGCTGATATGCCTACACGAAGTTGTAAGGAAATGCGTGAGGCGCAGCTTAAAGATGATAATTTAAAGAAAATCATCGACAGTTTTGAATCCCCTCTAAAAACTGAAGAATATGCAAACTGGACTGAACGTGGATTTTTGATGAATCAAGGTGTTTTGTATGGTTATGTTCCTGATGCTGATTCTGCAGAAGCTCAGTTAGTCATTCCAACTGCTGAACGTGAATTGATAATGGAAATACATCATAATGATCCGATGGTTGGACATTATGGAGAAGAGGGAACATTCCAGAAAATCGCCAGACGATATTATTGGACAGGCATGAGAAAGTACATATCCGATTATATTAAGAAATGTCCAGAATGTGCTCGTTTTAAGGCTACAAACCAAACACCTGGCGGTTTGCTTAGAACTCCAGTCTATTCACAGAGATTTGAAGTCATTGCTATTGATTTATTTGGGCCATTGCCTCAAACTGACACAGGTAAACAATGGATATTCATTGTCGAGGATTGTGCCACGAAGTGGGTTGAGTTATTTGCCCTTTCTCAAGCCAGTGCTCGTCAATGTGCAACAACTCTGATAGAAGAAGTTTTCATGCGTCATGGCATACCAAGACGAATTATCAGTGACAATGAAACGCAGTTTGTCAGTGCTGTTCTTCAACAGATTTGCATTACTTTAAATATAAGTCAAAACTTATATATAATACCAGTTTATTCACCACAATCTAATCCAGTAGAGCGAAAAAACAGAGACCTTAAACCCCGACTTGCAATACTTGTTGGAGACGATCATTCTAGTTGGTATTCCATACTCCCAGTCATACGTTTTGCCATGAATACAACTGTCTGTGATACTACAGGTTACACTCCTGCTTACCTACTATTCGGGAGAGAGCTACGTACTATAGACGATGTGGTGCAAGATTTCAAAAGCGTCGTTCACAATGACAATTTTGTTGCCGAAATAACACCTTATTTAAAACGATTTGCAACTATTACTGAAGACATACGAGAAAGAATAGAAACAAAGCAAGATCAACGAAAAAAGCAATATGATAAAAATCGCCGTCCAGTCTATTATTCTCCTGGAGATAAAGTTTGGGTTACTTTACATCCCTTAGTAGTGCAAAGAACAAGAAAACTTCCAAGTTCATGCCCAAGCGTGACGGTCCATATCTAATTCTCACCCAAAAGTCACCGACTTCTTATGTTATCGCAAGTTTTGCCAATCCATCTGAACCGATTGCTACTTACCATACTTCTGCTTTAACACCTGTTAAAGATATAAACACTTCTCCGGTAGCTCCACTTCGGAAAAGAGGCCGACCACGAAAAGTTACATCCACATCACAAAATAAACATGTTCCAAGCCCGTCGACTGCTACAACAGCAGTTTCCAACAGAACCATCCATCCCTCAACAAGAGCTACTACTACAACAGCTAATTATGTCTCCTCGCCGGGACGTCGTCGGATCCCTAGGGGGAGATTGTAACCCCCGTAGTTTAAACTCTTCTCATATGAACAGTAGAAAGACTATCGCGCCCTCTAGCGGCTAGAATAATCTTCAGTAATGGCCAAGCTTCGGAACTGTAAGGACGTACGAGCATGCGCTCCGACCCCTTTCAATTCTATTGCAACTGTTAGTTCTCTAGTTATGTATGTAAATGTTTTTTTTGTCTAATAAACGTGTTTAATTAACTAGTGGACTTAATTAAGAACCCCTTCCCCGCGTGTCCCTTTATTACATTGGGTCACACCCCTTATAATAGTAAGAATTGTAAAATAAAGTCAATTCCTACATCTGGCAACAAAGAAAATTTTTATTTAGTTTCTATGTATTATATAAATAGTTACAATTAAGATAAATATACATATACATATGACTGATCACAATATTAAGTGACAAAATAGAAAGCGATTTCTTTGCAATTTCCCATTTTCCTTTCTATATATGCTGTTGGACTACGATTTTTTGCTACTGTTCATTCAATAATTAAATTTAATTATTCTAATAAAATGTTATAAAGAAAAATAAAGCATATTCTCAGAAGTTAGGCCATCCCAGGTGGGATTCATACCTACAATCTTTGGATTAAAAATCTAACACGCTATCCATTGCGCTACAAAGTCATAACGAACGGTTTTACTTTTTTATATATGATGTTCAACTATTATTTTTCTTTGTTACTATTTATTCATTAATCAAATAATATTGGAAAAAACTGTACTAACATCAAGTGTCATCCACTACAAGTTTAAATAAATGTATTTGAACTTGAAAGGATGAAAAGTAATTATTTTATCAACGATTGAAAATTTGAACAAGATATATATAAAGGATGTATTTTTTAGAGGTACAGAACTTTAAATTGCAATAAAACAACGATGCATTATTCGATTGAGATGAATTTTTTTATTCGAAAGATAATCTTGTGGCATTAAATTTTAAATATGATTTCTGGCATATGATTGCCACGGCTGGCTCGGATGTAGTCCAATCTGGACGTCCAATTTTCGATGACTTTTTCCGACATTTGTGGCCGTATATCGGCAATAACACGGCGAATGTTGTCTTCCAAATGGTCAAGCGTTTGTGGCTTATCCGCATAGACCAATGACTTTACATAGCCCCACAGAAAATAGTCTAGCGGTGTTAAATCACAAGATCTTGGAGGCCAATTCACAGGTCCCAAACGTGAAATTAGGCGGTCACCAAACGTGTCTTTCAATAAATCGATTGTGGCACGAGCTGTGTGACATGTTGCACCGTCTTGTTGGAACCACACTCCTGGACATCATGATTGTTTAATTCAGGAATGAAAAAGTTAGTAATTATGGCTCTATACCAGTGTTTCTCAAAGTGTGGGGCGCGCCCCCTTGGGGGGGCGCGATGACCCTACAAGGGGGGCGCGAGCGTATCGAAAATTTAAAGATTTTTTTTTAAAAAAATAACTGGAAAGAGAACTAAAACAAAATGCTTTCTTCCATAAGAAAAAAACACAACAACACTGACATAATTTATGTTTATTATCTGGCTTTTTTCCGTCATCAAATAGCTATCTTTGATCCCAAAACCAAATTAAAAAAAAAACATTTTGTTTTATTTGCTGTATTTTCTCAATGAGATATTTTTTTATTACGTTTTAACATAAAATATTACTCGTTAAAAAAAAAACGAAACCCAGACCCTGAGAAAATTCTAAGAAGATAAAAACAATTCACCACTGTAATTATTATTGAAATACTGTACATTAGTTGTAGAAAAGAAAAGGAAGTCATGATTCACGTTTCAGCCAGGCTGCATAGTACGTTTGCTAATCATTTGATTGACCTTCAATCTTACGGTATGGTTATTATCAATATTAGTTCCCTCCCATCTTTTATGTGTTTGCTTTTCGCTTAGGGAAATTGTAAATAATTGAGTTTTGCGATATTTGGAAAAGAATTGATTGGTTTAACATTTCTGTAGGATAATTGAAAAGTGTCTGATTTGCGTCCTTTATTATGGACTTGTACTTTTGAATCATTTTAGTTCAGTTTTATTGATTTTTTTTTTTCTCAAATCATCAAAGAATTGAATAGTCCTTGAAAAGAAGGTAAGTATACTTTCTATAAATTAAAATATTCACTAGAATTCCTATTTGTATCGTGTACAGTAAAAATAATTCTAAACAAATGATTGGGGTGATTGAGTCCCCGCACTACCATTAATGTTAGTATCGAGTACGCGCCTGCTCCCGGGTTAAAACATTTTGAAGTCTTCTCGCTTTAAATATGTTAAAAAGTAACACAATTATTCTTCATCGGAATTTTATATTCTTTTTCATAATTTAACATTAATTCTAAATGCTAATTGTGTGAGGTTTAAAATTACAGTTCTTTTAAACAGTTATTTACAATTATAGCATTTATCTAAAAAATCATTTTACATTTTTGTATACAATGTCTTGCACACAGTTTTACTCTCCTTACAGTTCAGCTATTATATCAAGAATAATGTTTTATTTTTTTAAAAAAATGAACTCGTGCAAAGAGTCGGCGTTTCAGCCAGTATACGTTTGATGTATCAGTACTGAAGAAGGTATTTTATAAATAATTTCTTATTACTGAATTTGGCCGCGGTAGCCGAGTGGTATAGTGGTATAGGTATCGGATCGTGGCTTGCCTTGTCACGAGTTCGAGCCTAGTACCAAAAGACCCGCCGTGTAGGGCAGCGATGCACGTTAATTCTGTAGAGAGTTGAAACGTCCTCCCGTTGGTGTGGTGTGGTAGTTAGGAGAGAGGGGTGCCAGCTCAGGTGTCATCCACGTCACTTGACCATGGTTCAAAATTACGTGGTCCGTCATCAAAAGCCCTCGTGCAGCTGAACAGTGCAACGTTAATATTCAATCAATCAATCTTATTACTAAATTAAGAACAATTTTAATAATTATTAGGGACTTTCACAGGCTTGTCCTGTAGAGGAAAGATTTTCAAAGGAAGGTTTAATATCAGAAATTGACACTTAAAGCGTTATTTTTCTATATTTAGCTGAGATCTATATTTTGTCTTCAAGGCATCCACTGCAGAAAATCCGGTTTGAGAAAGGTAGGATGTTGAAAATGGTAATAGTATACGAAGTGCTTTTGTTTTCAGTACAGATAATTCCTCATCCACCTCTACCCCAAATTCAAAGAGCGATTTATTACAAAATTGCCTTTTAATTTTTCACTGGATGTGAAATTTATGAAGATTTCTTCTTCGGAAGTTGAGAGCCCTTCTGAAGTATCTTGAAATAGATCCCTAATCCACTCGTAACTTGCTACCTAGCTGTCCTCATCCAGAAAATACTTTTTAAAATTCTTTGCCAACATAGCTAAATGATTTTACATGTTTTAAAAACAACTTTCACATGTTGTTCTACAGATTTGTAAGTTTTAACACATATCGAGCTGGGGCTTTTTTTCCATCATTTACTTCAGTAGTGGTAAATCCAAAATTTAAGTATTTTTGAGAAGATCGCCTTGATTTAATTTTTCGGAACCATGCTCGTTCGTCTGTGTACTTGTTGATTCTTTATTATGGTCGAATGTTTGCTTACGACTTAAAAATGTATGTATGATATTGTTTTAATCTACTGCCGTAAATACTTAATTACCGTGAATTACAATTAACGTGGAAATTTAAAAAATGTACATTCAAGCTAGATTCGGTAGCTATAGGAGTATCGAGTCGACCAAAACTGACTGGAATTGTACGAGGAAAAGCATTTTTACATATTTTTGCGCAGACGTCCGATAGGTTGCTCAGACTCACGCAAACGTACCCTATAATGCCAGATGTGATGGATATGATAGAGAGCGACATTGACTAGACTATTTTTCTAATGACATTTGTACTTTGAGAAATGAATGCTGAAGGAAATAAATCTTTAATTAAATACATCATTTTGCGATCTGTTCCAATTTAAAAATTAGAGAAAAAGAAAATAACATAATTCTAGGTAATATATATTTTAAGTAATTTTCTTAATATATATATTACTTAAAAGTTACATATACACAAAATTTAATATACTTATCGTATTAATTTGTACGGTTTATAATTAAGATCGTATTGTAACTTTAGCGTCTCTCTCTCAAAGTGCATTTTTATTGCAGTAAATACATTATTGTTGTACAGGGGGCGAGACAAAAATTATAATTGAAAATTGGGTCGCCAGTATTGGAAGTTTGAGAAAAACACTGCTTTTAATGTATGAGTGGTGCACAGAGTATTTTATGACTAATTAATTAATACTAAATTAAGAACAAGTTTAATAATTATTAGCTACTTTTCCATGGGCTTGTCTTACAGAGCAAAGTTTTTGAAAGGAGTTTTAAGATAAGAAATTGACCCTCTGAGTTCATTTTCTATATTTAGCTGATATCTATATTTTGTCTTCTAAACCACCGCATTTTGTAATATGTTCCAATTTAAAAATCAGAGAAAGGAAAAATAATTTAGTAATTATCCTATTACTTAACTTTTTTTGCTTAAAAGTAACATATACAAAATTTAATATTTATGTCATGAATTTGTACGGTTTATAATAAATATTGTTGCTTTATCGTAAAAGTGCATTATTATTGCATTCAGTAAAATTATTATGTATAAGGGGGCGCGATAAAAATGTGTGATTGAAAAGGGGGCGCCAGTATTGAAAGTTTGAGAAGCACTGCTCTAAGGGGATCTCGAAACAACGTAATTTTGATACACAAAATTACTTATGGTTGAATCTAATACAATTCCCTTACAAATGAATGAAAACCCATTTTTATCATATAAATTGTGTTTGAATAGAGATGGTTAGTTAATAAGAACATTTAAAACGTGTCGGCAATCTATGGACCTGTGGCACGTGGTACAATTCTTAGTGGCACTCAGCACTACTCTACAAATTTGTCAATTCTTGAGTGGATGGAAGTTGATAATAGACCTTATTTGACAAACATCTTCTGAGAGAGAGAGTTATGGACATTTATGGAACTACAAAATAATCTGAAAGATAATTCTAAGGATAAATTTACAGCTATTTTGTAATAATTGAGTGTTATTGCTAGGGATTTAATTGTTGAAAAAAGAAAATTGCATGTACTCTGTTTTCCACTTATGATCGGCATATCAAAGTAAAAAATCTTTCCTAATATGAAAAATATTTCGACTCCGCAAAGAAATTGTTTAACAAAACTGAATGCTCAGAATCGTGTCATGCATTATACCCCCCTGGTTTTGCGATATGAAAGAAGAGTCGTGAAAGAGTTATAATTCGCATTACAATTTTTATTTAACTGTAATGAAGGGAATCATTTATATTTCACTTTGTCTATTTCTTATTTAAGTAAATATGTTGGAAACATACATTTTTAATTTTTTTTTATCTTTGTTGAAGAAATAGTAACATTTTATATTGTTTATTTTTATGTTAATAAATGTATTTTATTGATCCATAATTAATATAAAATAAAAACTGTAAATTTAAATTATTTACCTCTATTCTTTAAATCTGCAAATATTACCGTAAGAATCGAAGGATTTCAAAAATTTCCTACTATGTGGCACGCTGAATGATACTGACAGATTGGTTTGGCACGTCTTAGCTACACAGTTGCCGCCCTTGATTTAAAATGTTGGGTAAGATAACCATTATATTTTTAAAATTTTATAAATATACAAAAGGAGAGTATTTTGTCAATACATGTTTTAAAAGGAGTAAAGTTTACGAGAACGAAATATAAAATTGTGTTAAATTATTGGTACTCTATCAACCGTACTTCTTATATATATATATATATATATATATATATATATATATATATATATATATATATATATATATATATATATATATATATATATATATATATATAAAGAAGTACGTCGATAGAGTACCGTAGTTAATAATCTCGTGACAATGAATTGGAAACTAAGTTCACAATTCATTGTTATTAAAATATATAAAATTTTACATGACTTATTTTTGTATTTGTTATTTTTTTATTCCTTATTGAGAGCAACAATTGGGAGTTCATTACCTGCCAAAACTGCAGAGGCCTGGTTGTTTACTCCACAAGCTCCTACCTTATGCTTACTCTGCCCTACTAAGTTAAAATGTCGTCTTCTGCTCGTCAAGATCATGGAATTGCAGATATTGTTTTCCATATATTTTAAATATTAGTTTTCTAACTTCTACATCAGCCTTTTAATAGTCTACACTCCTGCAAAGAATTCAAAAAACTATAAAAACATATTATTCCCAACAATGTCATTTATACCTTTATTTTTTATAATCTATGAATGCGTTAAACTATTAATTTGTTATCGCGACTATTTAATATTAAATGCGAGAAAAAAACGAATAAGTTTCAAACTGAAACTTAAATTGAATTTTTCAAAAATTGTCATCGATATTCTCATAACTTTTACATATTGACATTTTAACATATCACACATCTATCTTCTATGCAAAAATCTATTATAAGTTCATCAAATGTTTCAGCCTATTTTTACTCATAACATGCAGTTTTCAACCACATTGTGAGGCCGCGCTAGCCTAATGGTCAAAGTAACGGACTCGTAGCTGACGTGTCATGAGTTCGACCCCAGCACAACTGAAAATCCGCCGTGTAGGGAGCGATGCTCAAGCGTCATCCTCGTCACTTGACCATGGTTTAAAATTACGAGGTCCGTCGCCAATTGAGTGAAATATTAACGTCGCACTGTTCAGCTACACGAAGGCTTTTAGTGATGGACCTCGTAATTTTGAAAATGGTCAAATGACGAGGGCGACACTGAGCTGGCACCCCTCTCCTAACTACCACACCAACGAGAAGACATTTCAGCTCGATAGATTTAACGTGCATCGCTGCCCACACGGCGGGTCTTTGTGGCACTGGGCTCGAACTCGAGACATGCCAACCATGATTCGATACCTTGACCACCTCGATACCCCGGCCACAAGTCCGTCGCCAAAAGCCCTCAAGTAGTTGAGTAGAGAAGAGAGAGATTGCGACTTTAATATCCCCTCACTTAATTAAATTATATGAAATTTAAGGAATACTTGAAAAAATATTAGAAGTCGAATATATATATATATATATATATATATATATATATATATATATTAAAAAATTAATCTAATGATAATTTTAAATATACAAAGAATTATTAGTATTTATGGTAAATATATGTTTTTCAACTGAGTATGTGAGACACGCATAAATATCTTTTTCGAAATTCCAATGCAGAATTTTAGTGGAGCTAATACAAAATTCCTAGTTTTGCATGGTTAAGATTATAAAAATGTCCAAATTTTAATAACCTTTTCTTCAGTCAACCACTAATGGAACATGAATGATGAGGGATTATGCATAAATATATATTTTTTAACTTGAATTTAAAAAGGATCTTTATATTTATTTATATGCGCAAATGTTAACTGTAAATTTGTCCAGATGCTTTTAAATACTCTTTATTTGAAGATTCAAGTTAAAAAATATAAACTTGAAGTTAAAGTTCTCTTTGAATGAAATTAATGTTCAGACATTCAAAATTCAAATATAATTTGTTATCTGAGCAATACAAAACAAGGGATTCTATGTAAGATGCCCTGAATATCTGGCTTTAAAATTATGAAAACTAAAAAGATTTAAATAGGGTTTTTTTTAACAATACATATAATTTTTTTGCAAATAATGTAATACAGAAGCTTAAAAATTATTCATGTTTAGAAGTGTCCGAAATTTTAAAAGATTTTAAATTTTGAACCTTTTTTTTTTATTTTTTGACACATAACAAAATAATCATTTTTAAAAAAATCCCTGAAAGTATTGATTAAAATAAGAAAAATGAAACAGTAAATTATCCTCAATGTTTTAATATATAATTTGAATTTAAATACTACAGATATTTTTAAAAACTTAGACATACATTATAAAAACTTAATTCCATTTGAGAATTTTAAGGTAAAGTAAAAATTGAGAATTCTCAACACGTTGACTTGCAATTTATTTCCGTACACTTTAGGGTTTAAAGATATTCTTCCGAGATTTTACGATTGCTTAAGGAACCGGTCTCTCCGTGACCCATAAAAGTTCCCCCTCAATGCCCATTGTGTCTCCCCGAACGTCTCTAATTATCTTTCAAGATCGTAAACCTTTAAAGGGGAAAAGAATTCGGGAAAATACCATCTTACCGGTTTTGAACACATTTCTTGAAGGGGAAAAAATCTGTTTGGTTCATTTTTGGTGAGTCCCCGACCTTAGGAAAAATTCAGTGTGGTCCGTTTTCGAAGCCTCTCTAGTAGGGCGGAAAAATCCGTGCTGTCCAGTTGGAGGGTTAAAAGTAGGGTTACCAAGATGGTGCAACTATCGACAACCAAAGTAATTCGCGCCAAGGGTGTGGGCTCTCCTAGGAGTGAACCAAGAGGGCTATTAGAGAAATTTCATCTGAATTATGGATCAGATATAAACAATATGCGAGCAAACTTAGATTCTACATTAAAAATGCCAAAATAATGTACTGGGACAAGATGCAATAATATTTCTAATCCCAAGATGTTTTTTAATATTCTGAAAAAATTTTCCACAGTTACTGACACTGATCAAAAACTTAATATTCTTCAGCTTAATAATAGATTTATCACTCATCCTCAATTGCAAGCAGATATGTTTTCAGATTATTTTGCATCTAAAAATGCCTATCATGAACAGCAGCTTCCTTTGGATTTTCTCTACGACAAAAATAACCTTCTTAATAAACCATTCCATATTCTTGAATTGCATAGTGCAATAAAAAATTCAAAAAAATACTACTCCTGGGGTGGATCATGTTACAGCAATTTTCTTTAAAAATCTTGATCAGGGTCAACGGGATGTAATTTTAAGATATTTCCAAAAATTATTTGATAATGCAATCGTTCCAGATTCTTGAAGTATGCAATCATTCTCCCGATTCCGAAACCGTGTAAGTATAAAACTAAGATATCTTCTTACAGACTAATAGCACTGACTTCTGTATTTTCAAAAATTTTGAGAGAATTTTGGCCAATAGAATTTCTTATTATTTAACTAAAGAAAGAAAACTTCATCCCCATCATTATGATTCCGTTCCTTTCAATGATAGCAGAAGTGCTACTTATCTGGCACATAAAGCAATAATGAATGCAAAATTACAAAAAATTTTTTTGTAAGAATAAGTTTAGACATTATAAGTGCATACGACTCTGTTTATGTGGATGGTCTTATTTATAAATGTTTACAAATTGGTATAGCAGGAAATATAGCAAATTGGATTCATAAATTTCTAACATCTCGATCCTTCCAAATAAAATGGAGGGGTTATTTTTCTCCCAAAAAGCTTGTTCCGCAAGGCCTAGCCCAAGGCAGTGTCCTATCTCCTATTTTGTATACTATTTACATGCATGATATTTTTGAAACCTTAGAATTGGAAGTTGAATGCCTGGTTTATGCTGACGACATTTTTATATTTTGCTCTCATAAATCCCTTGATGTTATTTGCAAAAAACTACAAAATACTCTGGAAAGAATTTCCCAGTGGTGTAAATATTGGAAATTAAATTTAAGCCCAGAGAAATGTACAACAGCTGAATTATCAAATAAAAGAAATTATACTCTTCCTAATATTTTGTTGGCTGGATTTCCCCTACAATGGCAAACTTCTATTAAATATTTAGGAGTTTTTTTTTCTAAACGTTGTCAAAATCCATATATTAAAAATCAACTAAACATTAAACCACCCCTGAAAAGGATCAATGCACTAAAAGGTATGGCATATAAACACTATGGGCCGAGATCAAGAGATCTCATTAATTTAGTCAATAACAGCATATGAAGTGTTTTTTATTATATTTGTCACATAATATATAAATGGTTTGAAAATCAATTAAAACCTTTTAATGTTATCCAAACAAAAGCCCTCCGAATAGCATTAGGTCTCCCTCAATGGACCCCAAATATTGTGCTACTAAAGTTGGCTGGTCAAGAAATTTTGTCAGATAAAATTAGAAGATTGGCAAACAAGTTCTTTGTTACTCAAATCTCCAATAGTGATTTCTCTCCTCTTTATTACAACAGCCTAGAGGCAATGAATCTTAATGTTTTGGAAGAAGATAAAAATCATATCATTAGTGTACTGCAAGATTTAAAAGTTGGCGGTGATCAAATTATTTCAATTCCCAGATTAATTACTTGTTTAGACCTTCCATGTAAAGTTTATACCAATAGGTTTAAATTTCAAGATAAAAATCTACCGATTCCTGCAATAAGCGTTTTATTTGATGAAACGGTCGAACGGAAATTTCAGAAGTTTTTCATTATAGCTACTGATGCTTCAAAAAATCACCAAATTACATCGATAGGAAGTATTTAAAAAAAATCTTCATTTGCTTACAGAATCAACCATTATAACTCCATTTTTACTGCAGAAACTTTGGCCATTTGTCAAGCTTTAGATGACCTGGTGGAATCTAATGTAAATTTACTTGTTTTGTCGGATAGTCTTTCGGTTCTTTCTGCACTTCAAAATTTCTCGATCAAATCCCATAAGGTAATTCATAGTCTTGCTAACAAAATTTATATGCTATCTAACTACGTTAATCAATTAATTCTGCTTTGGACTCCGGGACACTCGAAAATTGTTTGGAATGAGCAGGCGGATAATCTCGCAAGATCAGTCACGAAGTCCAATGTTTACATTGACTGGATTGCTTCAGAAGACATTCATGAAAATATGTTTCGAAATAGAATTCAAAAAGTCAATGAAACATTTTACTCAAGCAAATATTTTGAAAAATTGGGAAATATTCCTACCATTGATATCATTTCAAAGTGGACAGAGAATCGAAGAGAAGAAATCTTAAGCACTCGAATCTTCAGTAAAATGATTATTACTCCAGACCTTCTACGTAGATTTAATTTACAGGAAAATGCAATGTGTATTACATGTAAATGTATAAATGATTTGAACCACGTTATATTAAATTGTATTAGATATACTAGCATCGTAATAATCTCTGGTCTATTCTTCGCATTGATCCACATTCCACTATTACATTTAGAGATGTCTTGGAAAGGGCAATGAATAATAAATCAACTTTCAGAGTTTTTTTTAAAGGGAATGAAATTTTTTAATATCTACTAATCAATTAGGATTTCTCTTGTCTTGTCTTTTTTTTTTTTTTTTTTTTTTTTTTGAGGGATCATAGACTGTGTTGCTCTATATCCCATTCAGGCTTTCAATCAATCAATCAATCGCAACAACGTGTTTGTGTTTTGGACATGAGGGAAATAATAGATCCACATCCCACATAAAAGTATTAACTGTAACTATAACTGTGTTTTGGGGTATTTACATTTTCTTTAAAATTATACGTCGTTGAGTCAGTATCCTAGATTAAATTATTATGAATGATATTAAGAACAATAAAGATGAACAGAAAGAGAGGAATACATTTGCAGACAGATTCGCAAGTGCACATTTAAATACGGTAGGTGAATTTGTTTTTGACACATGCTATTTGATTTTGCTTTATTTAATTTTATAAAAATTGCAATAATTTATTGGTTAAGGCATAGAATAGGAGACCCCTTGGAATTTTTTGGCAACTACTAATGCGGTCTCTAAATTATCACACCCTCGCATCGAATGGGGGGACGTCACTATTTTTGCACATGGTGGAGCAGCCATGACCTTACTATGTATGTAACGGTTAAAGGTTCTTAGGGTTTGTTGTCCCTGTGAAAGTAAAAATCATTGGTCACCCCCCAAGCTTTCAACACTTTCCTTGAGTTTTCTTTCCGATATGTCAAGTAATCAATTTTTTTTAATTCAATAAACTCTATAACTATCAACTCTTTCTATCAATAAACACCGATCCTACTGCTTCTCATGCTAATGCCTCCTCCTCCATGCTTGGCAGTCAGAAAAGGATTCTCTTTCTTTGACTCTGTACAGGATTTCCCCCAGACATATTTTCGTCTTTTTATGCCAAAAATGTAAAATTTATTTTCGTCTGAAGATATAACTATCTTCCAAAAATCATGTGTCTTATTTAAGTGTTCTTTGGCACACAAAGGGCACTTTGCTCTGTCTCACTTTAGCTTTGTTCACTTGAGAGATGAACAGCTTCTTCTGTGCAACTCAGCCATGATAGCCATCCTTTTCAAATCTCTTCAATGGTGGTTTTTTTTAATATCTTAGTAATGCTTTTAGTAATTTGTGAAGCTGATAGTAACAGGTTTATTTTTACTGAACACAACAAAAAGAATTCTTCAGGCGACACTGGAGACAACCAGTCAGATCTTAGCTTGAGCATTAAATTTTCAAAATAAATTTATAAACACTTTTTGAGTTGATGAATGTCTCTTGTTAACATTTTAATTCCTCTTAGGGATTGTTCCTTTTCCTAAAGATTTATGATTATCTTCCTTTTACCATTCACTAATAATGATTTCTTTTCTGTTATTTGCCATAGATTCACACGAACATTCAAAATCTCAAATCCTAAATAAATCATAATTGAAGCTTATACTTATTTAAAAACACATTATGGTATAATTATCTTGCAATAAAAGGCTTTTAAAATCTATTTTATGAGTGCACACCAACTTTTGGCAGGGATGGTTGTTGATTATTTGGTGGTCATTGGTTAAGGTGGTTTTTATTGTTGTTTGAATATAGTAATTTTGAGGAATCCCTTAGAGGTGTATTGATTTTCTCGAGATTTTCTAATAATTTTAGCATAAATGCATAAAATGACTGCCTTTACACAGTATTAGACAGTATTACACAGTGCAGATAGTCATTCTCAGTTAACATAATAACAAATTTCAGTTAATATAATACTGATGTTAAATTCAAAGTTTAAGTTAAAAGAATTATTGGAATTTCATGAGATATGAAGCATTGTAACATTTGAGAATAAGAATCTTATACCATTCCTAAAAACTAAAACTTTTTATTAGAATTCTAATTCTTCCGAGGAAAAATCAACCATCTTAAGATCACAGAGATGGAAGCAATACAACTCATTCATATTGCTGATTTGATGCATTTCTTCCCATATTAACTTGGAAAGGAACTTATTTGATGTAGGGGTAGTACTCACCAAGGGCTGTTTGTGGCATGATTCTTTAATTTCGCTAAGCAGCGAGAGAGATTGTTGTCGAGTGGTATGAAATCCAAGATGATGGCCTAGCGGTTACAAATCGCCAGGAAAATTATTGTAAAGAACTGTTTTGAAATATATTTTAAATGAAGAATATAGAAATTGATTGAAAATAAGCAATATCAATCAATAGTGAACATCCAGCTAATATAATAAAAATTATATTAACTGATAATAATATTATGTAATATATAATCATATAATATAATTTAATAGTAATTATTATATGTAAAAATAATCATGCATTATAATTTAACAGTAATTATATAGAATAATCATGTACTTTAACTTTAATTTTTAATTATAAAAACAATAATCGTAATGTAATATAATAATTATAAGCAAATAACATAATATGTAACAATTTTTATAAATAAATATAATAATAGTATTTTTATATTATATTATAAATAAAATAATTGCATAAATTATATTAAAATTAATAATGAATGCAAATTAAAAAGTACTGTGATAACTTGTAATATTTTAAAAACTACAAGTTTTTGTAATGAATTTTATCGAACAAGGAGCTTTTAAAAATGTATAATTAAAAATTAAAAAAAAGTTTAAAAGTGAGATGTGCAACCATAATTAAAAGCACAGGCCTCATAGTTTTTTAAAAATATATCCTGATACTTGCCAATGATATTAGAAATATCAATATTCGAAAATAGCTCAAAATACAACAGAAGTCTAAAGCTGCTGTCTTGAAAAACGATTGCAACGAAAATGGTTAAATTTTCTAAGAAATTGAATTAAAATCATCTGAAATTAATAGGGTTACTGTAAGAAAAAAACAAAAATTAAGTCTAATATACGTTATCCCCACGACAACCACATTGCTAGTCGATAAAAATATCAAGGTAACCATATTGTAATGCTATCGCTTATCTTGGCGAACATAAACAACAACTTGGCGTATAGTACCCTTAAAAAGTTAAGAATAGAATTAAATCATGAATAAATAATTGAGTATTTTCCAGGGCTTCGAACCATAATTTTTTTCATTCAGATTCAACTGAAAAAATATATTGGTTCAGTTTCTTTTTTCATTCTGCCAAAAATAATGGTTTTCAGCTCAGTTCTGAATGAATTATTTTATGTACATTCTTATATTTGTACTAAAATGATAATTCTTTCATAAGCAAAAAAAAAAGGAAATTCTATCAAAATTTAAAAGATTTTATTCTTTTTTTAATTGGTACACAATGTGAATCAATAAAATTAACCAGCATGTAAGATAGGAGCGATGAGCCGGGAACAGCAAGCATTGGCATTGTTGTCCATCATCAAAATCGCATTTGACAACTCGGTTTATGATTATGTGTAGCTACCCTTGTTTACTTTCAGCTCACATAGTCACTTGGCCTTGCAATAATTATGTAAAAAATATGTTTATTTATGTAACATATATTAATAACTAGAGGTAATTTTTATATCTTCTGACATGGTTTCACTGAGATTACTTTTGTTGTTTACTTCTAGTTCATTCAACTAAATTAAATCTACCTTCTACAAGTAATTTTAATATGTGAAACTGAAACAGAAAAATACTAGTGAACATCAAGACAAGAAATTGAGAAACAATGTACATGTAGGGGAGACCTGTGTACCATGGACCACTTTTTTCAATGCACAAAAATGGAGCCACTGGCCTCTTTAAAAATGTGAAACTGATATGCATTCATCATTATACTAACTACCATCCAATAAGAGTTAATATAAGTACTTAAAATAATAAATTCTGTGAAATAAAAGGTTTTTAAGAAAAATTCACAAATGGCCCTAGGTACAATGATGTCATTGTACCTAGGGCCATTTGTGAATTTTTTGTTTGTAAGTTTCTTCTTTATCATAAAGAAACTTATTTGAATGTGCAATATTCTTCAGAAATTTAACACTATAGTGTTCTTTAACATCTATTATTTCTGCCACATAAAAATGTTTTTTTGCCTTGTATTTTGTTAAACAACCCCCCCTTTCAATAGTATTTCTTGCATCAGCTACAGTAGAAATGGCATCATTAATGAAATGAGAATCTTCAATATCTGATAATTCTTTGTATGAAGTTGCCTTAATTTCAAACTCAGGTTTTTCACAGGTTTTTCTTTTTCTTTTTTGGCAAATTTAATGGCATGATATTTTTGATTTCTTCCTTTTCTCTGGAGGGTTGGTCAAGATTCTACCTCTCCCTGGTTTTTGGCCACCTTTGTTGGATTTATGTCAAGAATTATGCTTATAAGAAACTTAGAATTATACTTCTGTTTTTATAATTGTAAAGAATTTTTTTTAATGAATTCTTATGCTTGTGTAAACAAAATAATAATCCTGAATAATAACAATAATGGTAGCAAACATATTTTTTATAAATCAAACATATTGAAAGTTTCAGAAACTATACACTCCTCTCATTTAAATAACATCCAATTGTAATAAAAAACTTGACTAAATCAGGTTCAGATAATTAAGCCCACTTTCCTCCTTATATTACAAAAACTTTTTTTAATAAAATAATAACAAAGAATATTAATTGCAATTGTACCTAGGGCCATGGCAACTATGTGGCCCTAGGTACAAGACAAGGTAATTTCATACAAAATGTCTTCTGCAGAAAACCCACATGGAGAGGGGATTTATTTAAAATCTAATTTAGTATTTAATATTACAAACAAAATTATATACTAGAATTCAAAGAAAAATATTTGATTTATCTTTGTACAACAATAAAAATAGATGAACTGCAAAATTTTACTTCAGACCATATAAAACTTTTTCATTTATAACTTGCCACAACTTTCTTTTGCAAAATCTCAAAATAAATGCCAAAGTAGGAATTGGTGTTTGTCACTCACTCAACTGAGCTATAAAACTTAGAACTAAATATTATTCAAATAAAGTGGAGTGGCCCTAGGTACACAGAGGTCTCCCTTAATGATGACAATTATATGGTTTGACCTTAAATTGGAAAATATTGATAAATTGGTTACAGTAACAAAATGACTGAATATATACCAAACCGAAATAAACTAATATTTTTTTTCAGCTCAGTTGCAGTTTTTGTTCCAACTAAAATAATGGTTTCCAGTTTTGGGTTTGGTTCCAGTTGGAATCCCTGGTATTTTCATTGTATTCAAGGAGTTTGTCCCATATGATACTTTCCTCTATTAATCTCAAAATAAATTAAATCACAGTTGACTTTTGAATGTATTTATTTATTATTTAAATATAGATCATACTTAAAATGCTTTCTTCAAGTCAATTATTTTTTCTCAGACTTTCTATTATGGTACTTATTCATTCCTCTCTTGGCCGCAGTAGTCTAGTGGTCAAGGTAACTGACTCGTGGCCAGCATGTCATGAGTTTGAGCCTTGTACCACTGAAGACCTGCCATGCAGAGGGGGCCAATGTATGTTAAATATGTTGAGACTCAAACATCCTCCCATTGGTGTGGAAGTTAGGAGAGGGTTGTCAGCTCAGGTGTTGTCCTTGTTACTTGACCATGGCTCAAAATTACAAGGTCCATCTCCAAAAGCCATCAAATAGCTGAATAATGTGACGTTAATATTCATTCACTCACTTACTCACTATTCATTCCTCTCTTGGGATATAAATTTATCAGTGGAATCCTCAATCAAATGGCTGTCATTTTTGAAATTGAGAATTCAATATTAAAATGTAATCTTGGAATTAATTTGCTATTGAATACAATTCTCCAAAGACCTATATAGCCTGATTGAAATCACACCAAATAGGCATAAGATGAAAAGTATTATTTTAAATCTAAAATGGCCATCTAGTGCTAAGAAAAAAAAAAACATGTTGTAAAGAGTATAAAAAAATGACTGAAGCTTGAAACAGGTGACAGCAGAACAACCATTTAAATAACAAAGATTTAAATGTAAAATGGAACTGAAAAGTGTGAGTTCCATGATAAAAAAATAGAGTGCAAGAAATTTCTGAATGCAAAAGTGAAATTTTTTTTAAATAAAATAATTTGAGACTGAAAGAAGAATTATAAGTATTATATACAAAAAGGCAACAAGCTACTGTTAAACCTGAAAAAATAATGAAATAATTTATTAAAAGCAAAACTGTGAAAATTTGGCATCATTTAATGAAAAGACTATATGAAAGATTAGTGCAGTAATGCCAACACTCATCACCCTCAGCGATGTAAACTCAGTTGCAAAATCAAGAATAAGGATAGAAAAATCAAGCTGAAACACCAAATTCTTGAAATTTATACAAATAGAAGCCTGGCAGGCACATGAGCAAGGCTTAGAACTGTAAAAAAGTATTCTATGTGCAAGCACTCTGAGCTTATCACAGAATGTCTTTTCTCCTATCCTGCCATTCTGGCAAAATTGCTGCACATTCACAACAATCTCTGAGAGGACTTATACGATGATAACACTATGCAGATTGTCGATTCTGTCTATAGGACCTATGGTCCTATTTAATTATTGTCTATGACAAGACACCAACCAACCTACTTGAAAGGATTTATTATTATGGCAATGAGAATAAAAAGATCTACAGTTAAAAAGTCAACCATCGAATGTATTACTTTCTTGAGAAACAATTATATGTCTAACACATTGATCACATTTCATAATGGCTGAAGTCATCGAAATCTTTACTAAGAAAAAAAAAAGAAATCCAAATCTTTGAAAACGAAATTGACCAAAAGCTGGAATTCGTTAAACCAATTCTGTTTCTCCTAGTTTTGAGAGCTAGAAACTGGAGAACACTAGCAGGAAGAAGGCTGGCCTGGAAAAGGCTTATTGAAAAGGCCTAGGGGCCCTGGGCTGTTATGCCACTGAGGAAGGAATTGTTCTGTAACAGTTAAGTGGGAAATCCTCATACACTTGTTAAAAGTTACCTGGTACTCATCAATAATGAATATCATGCAAAAATAGAACATGAATACTGCAGCAATGATGTCCAATATAGAAATGATTAAACTTTAAAAAAAAAAGTCAAATTAATTGCTTGAAATGCATAGTTATCACCATAAAAAAATAATAATAATATATATATATAAACACTACATCAAACACAGTATGAGGCAGTAAAAATCAAGGTACTTGTATTGTAATGCTGTTATCCAACTTATTGAAAATTTAAAACAATTTGGCAGGGTAACTATTGATACCAAATTAGAAACCAAACTTTAGCAATGCATCATTGTATTGCATGTACTCTTTCTTTGCATTCTTAAAATCGTTTTAATAAAATATAAATAAAGCATTTTAGTCTAGGAAAATTAACTGTAAGTTATCTCCTTAAGAAAAGAAGTTAAATAATACAAATTTTGTATGCAGTAAATATAAAACATGAAATCTTAAAGTTTGTCAACATGTATAGTTAAATGTTTATCTGCCAATTTTAAATAATGAATAGGGATCCGAAACAAGGAACATGTGACTTGCCTATTTGGGATAATTTGTATTTAATTATATTTCCAGTACTCCAAAAGAAACAATTTTCTGGAATGAAATCATTGTATCGTGTTATATAAAAGCTTCTCAATCCAAGGGGTGTTCTTGTCTCTTCTTTAACCCAATTTGCATTACAATGTACATAATTAAGTTATTGTATATTTTAATAGATTCAGAACAAGAGACTCCCATGGAAAGATTTCAGGCAGAAAAGTAAGTTTCTTTTTTGTATTTTCTTTTATTTCCTTCCAATTCTCAGTGGGTTATATATATATCTTTGCAGTGTTTTACAAATATTTTTTAATAAAAGAATAAATAGTCACTACAAATGTGTAAATATCTATCTTTACCTATTAAATTTCGAATGATAATGCTTGGTGCTTTTTTAAATTGGCTATTGAAAGAATTATGAAAGGAATTCATATGTGACATCTAACAATATCATAAGTATACTTATGGCTGTCTAAACTTAGCTATTGATAAATATGGATGTGGTGGAGTAGTACTTTTTAAACTTAATCAAAATTCTTTTACACTTACAAGGGGAGGGCACGCGACTAAGGAAATTCATTTGGGGTCGAGACTTGGTGCAATAGTAGTACTCTTTTAGGGTGTGTAACCTTCAATGCAATTCCGCCGAATGGCCTGTCAATTCTGAGAAAATAGCCTTCGAAATTTATGCTTAGCTTTTATACAATTAAGTTTTAATTTCCTCCAACGACTCCGTAGCATGGTTGATAAAACGCCTGCTTACTATGCGGGAGGATAGGGTTTGTGATTCACATGATTAACTTTTTTTTCTTCAATTCATTTAATTATTTTTTAAAATTAAATATATTTATTTATGAAAGGTTTTATGGTATTTTATGTAATTATTTTTTATTTCATAAAGTAAAAACACTGCAGTATCACTGGTTCAAGTCCTGATCCCACTGAAGACCCGCCGTGTAAAGGGAGCTGGTGCACGTAAATCTTTCGTGACTCTTAAGTCCTTCTGTTGGGGTGTTGGGATACTATGGATACAGGGTGTCGGGTCATGTCGTTTACGTACGTCCCTTGACCAAGGTTCAAAATTATGAGGTTTTGCCAATAACTCTCATGTCGCTTTTTTTAGACATAAATAAAACAGCCACTTATTCAGTCCTAATAGTTAAGGAATGGAAAATGAAAAATGTGACTTGTTAAACATAACCAGGGAAAATTTATTGATTAAAGTATTACAAAATTATGAAGTTTTTACTCATGCCGCAAAAGGCAATGTACTAGACACCAAAAAAATGTTTAATACATTGTTAAATTTTTATACCTTGTTTTTAAATTATTGAATTTCTAAATGTAACAGGTCATAACCGTGTCGTTATTAATAGCCTACCAGGCTGCATGTGAGCCGCAAGTTGAGTATTGCTGATTTACGTAATCTGAGATTATTTTGTTGAAAGAAGTTTGTGCTATATAATTCAATTCATTTCTAAAATACTTCTTTTTTTATTTGTATATATATATTTTTTATGCATTCCAGCTGCATAAAAAATTCAATGCAAATAAGAAAAATGTTACCAATTTGTTATTTATTAAGTGAATGATATATTGTACATTTAAAAAAAAATGACTTGAGAATATATTGAGGCAGGAGAGTGTAGTTGGGGAAAATAGTTTAGTGCTTATTGTAAATGCTTTCAAGAGAGTGGATGCTTTTTTTTTCAGGAACATTGAAAATAGCAACCCAAGAAGGAAGCTAAGAACAATCGCGAAACTTTGCAAATAAGTACAGCGTAATGTGATATGCAAATGATCCAAATTTTGTGCCAATACGCATGCTCGCACACGCCGAGGTGGCGCTACAATCAGGAAGGGGGTGCTATATAAGCCAGTGCAAATTTGAAGATTCATAAACGTGACGATTACCCGCCGATTGTAGGAAGACTTTGGTGCTTAAACATACCAGATAAACGCGGGCTAGAAGACATTTCTCACAGTTAAGCGAGTTTGAGAGAGGCCTGATCATCGGGATGAAAACTGCAGGCTGGTCGACGCGCTGTGTTGCTGGCCAGGTGGATCGTTCGGAGTGTGCCGTTAGAAATTGTTCGGAACAGTCGACACAAGAAGGTACCCACATGCGGAAAACCAGGTTTGGAGCGACCAGGAAGACCACGAGGAGAGAGGATCGTGCGGCAAGCACTTGTGGACCCCACAGTGACTCGTTCAACGATACGAGCAGACGTAGGCGTAGCAATTGTTCCACAAACAATTTCCAGACACCTTGCAGAAGCAAATCTTAAATCCAAGCGCCCTTTCCGTTCACCCCCTTTAACACTGGAACATTGGTAACTTCGTCTACAGTGGGGCCAAGCCAGATCAATATGGAATGTCACAGATTGACTAAAGGTTGTGTTTAGTGATGAATCTCAGTTTGTTTTGGGGACAGATGATAACCGTGTACGGGTGTGAAGGCGCCCTGGTGAGCGGTATAATTCCCCCCACACTGTTCTACGTCACACTGCCCGCACAGCTGGTGTAATGGTCTGGGGGGCATAGCCTATGATAGCCGGTCCACTTTAATAGTGATATCTGGAACCTTAACTGGCCAACGTTACGTTGATGATATTCTTCGGCCCCATGTAGGACCTTTCTTAAATGGTCTCCCCGGGGCAATTTTCCAGCAAGATAATGCTCGTCCGCATACAGCAAGAGTTGCTCAAGACTTCCTACATTATTTTCAGACTCTTCCATGGCCGGCCCCTCCCCCGACTCGTACCCTGTAGAGCAAGTGGGGGATCAGCTAAAACGACAGATGCCATCGTGTCACTCTGTACATGATTCAGAGTTCACTGTTCAAGATTTGTGGGCCCATCTGCCTCAGGACAACATAAGGTGTCTAATCAACTCAATGCTGGACCGTGTGGCGGCATGTATTGCTGCTGGAGGTGGTCCAACGCGCTATTGAAGTTGCCCAGTATTTGTGTCGTTGCACACCCTGTATTCATTTAATTGTCTTGTTTTTGAGATCAAGTGAATCTGTCATCTGTGTCATTATGTATATTAAATTTCATTTCAATCTGATGCTTTCTTCTTGGGTCGCTATTTTCAATGTTCCTGATTGTACAAAGAAAATGAAGAATAACGTGGACCCACAAAACTGGACAAATTTTATTTTTTTATGTACTGCATGTTTATTATCTTATAGAAATAAATTGTACAGTCAATTTTCTTTTGTAGAGAAGGAATATAAAGAAGCAAAAGTATTAAAAGAATTTAAAAAACAGGAAAAAAAGCAGATTCAGAGTGAAGAAAATGTTTCTGTAAAGGTTGATGAATGTACTACTATCAGTATTGCTGTCCCAGGCTCTATTCTTGATATATGCCAAACTCGAGAATTAAAAGCATATGTAGTTGGTCAGGTAAGTTCATGTAAATAAGCTTGTGTAAAATAGCTTTTATTTTATTCATATTCTTAAAATAATACAGGATAAAGGAATAGAGATAACATTGATGTTTAATAGTTATAAATTTTTACACATCTTCTTAAAAATCTGATACATTAGTACTGTGTAAAATGTGTTATTGTCTGTTGTGTAATGAAAGGTCTGTAATAGAACCTTTTAATCATTATAATCAATAATGATTTCAAATTATATATTAATGTAGGATGATATCTAGAGGTAAAGTGAATTTTTTATTTATTTTTTTTTTGAACAAAGGAAACCATTGTAACCAAGTTAAACGAACAATTTATTAAGTTAAGGAAAATTAAGTATCATGCTATTTACAGCATTTAATTATTTACAAAAAAAGATGAGACAGTTTGAATAGAATGCTGGGTTCACCTGTGAGATGGGGATGCCAAACATGATTAGGCTTAAAGAGGGGTCTGCTTTGTTTTGAAAACGAAGCAGATAAATTGAGTCAAACCTCACTTGTTCATAGTTGGCTTAAAAGTGATCGCTCAAGGGCCATATGACACCTGACATCATCACGCACAAACTCTTTCTTTGGATATTAAAATCCATCTAGAGTTTAGTTGGTTTGATTGGTGTCACCATCTCTTGCAATCGAAATGTATTGAAAATTCAAAACATTTTAATTACTGTATTTTCCTGTATATATCTGTCTCTCATATGTTAAAAAACTTAGATTTTGTTGCATGTTTTATACACCTCTGCAGATAATGTGATAAAAAACATTCTCAATTAGAAAAGTTTACAATAAAGTTTTGAAAGAAATACTGTTTATGTTTTATAAAATAACAGATGACGCTGAAAGCTTTTTGACTCAGCTGACGTATTTCAGCTACAATCAGTTTTGTCTAAGAAGGAATTCGATTCCTCAGAAAGATATTACAGTTGCTAGCTTCATTTCACATTCTGTCTTGACAGCTGTTTTGTCCTGAAAATATTCAAGTTCATATATCATCATTTTGAAGTGGAAACATGTTAATTACACAACTGATTTTGAACTAAACATTATAGAAAAGGCTACCAAAGTAGGAAATCAGGAAACTGCAAGATTGTTTATCTTTGATGAATCAAATATTCAATTGTGGATAGAAAAAAACCCAAGACTAATTTGAAAAATTAACCCAAAGCTTTTTAATTGTGGATTCAATTAGGCTGATCTAAGAATGTTAAAATTGCCTTGCCCGCATCTGCTACTAATACCTGCAGGACTGATAAAGAAATTACAGCCTTTAGACATTGGAATTAACAGATATTTAAATTAAAGGTTAGAAATTATAGGAACAATAGATGTCCGATGGGGAAAGAATTTTAACAAAAAAGTTTTCTGTACAATTTATTGCTTATATTAATTTTATTGTGTATTTTTTTTAATCTGACACTACATTATGAGCAGTATATATTTTGGTTTATTCACCATAAAAATTGCTGCTGATTATACGGTGCTGTGGATTATGCAATGCTTTTTATCTTTTTACTGGAAAAAAAGGCTTTGCAGATAATAGGCTGCTGCAGATTATATGCAGGAAAATATGGTAATTATTTGAAACTAATTTAATGCCATTTCCTACATATATGTAGGAGAAAAATGCAATGCATCTGGCCATCTTGATATTAACTCCTTAACTGCCTCTGGTGTTCTTGTACACCTTTCTGAATTATGAACCTTTACTTTGTACTGATATCTGTAAAAATATTGCAGAGACTTTATAATGACATTGACAGTGTTTGCAAACAATTAGCTTATTTCAGAGAAGCATTTACTCATGCTTTTCTTTTACCCCAACACTCAACATAACTGCACGCACCTGTGTGAGAAACCGTGGCATAGGGAAGCAAATTGTGCAAATTTTCCTCTGCAGTTAAGGGGTTATAAGTTCCATTATATTAATCAAGTTTTGCCAAATTGTACTTGAATGTGTTACATTAATACTTAACTCCTTTGCTTCTGTTTAAGTTTATTTTTTACTATTTAAAGCTGAACTTCTTTCATAGCATTAAGTTTGGTTTTTTAGATATACATGGTACATTGCTTTTTAAATATTTATTTTTAATTTAAAAATATAATTATTAATAAAAGTATTCTAGCAAAAAATATAATTTAGGACAGCATAAAGGGTTGTCATAAGGTTTAAATTAGGCAAAGTTTGTTTAAAACATATTTCTTCTGTATGGGGTGTGTAACACAACTCTGTAAATTTAGTGCTACTTGTGGCTTCTAAGAAGGATTTGTCTGTCAGAAGTGATTTTTTTTTCACCACAGCTATTTTTCTCCTTGTTTTTTAAAATGGAGTGAATAAATAATACACAGCTGTCAAATTTCCTGCTCAAGAAAATGCTGTAGAAAGAGTTAACATATTGAAAACAACTAATAAACATGACACTCTGGGAAAATCTCAAATGACTAGTAGTTTTCTCATTTAAAAAATGTTGAAAAAAATTTTGATCTTGTTTGTGAAGGTTAACAATAGGTCATTAAACATGGGATGTGAATTGTCTGTCTTTGAATCTTGGTTTAGTGAATTTTAATGGTAGATTCAGAAAAGAGAGAGAGAGATAAGAATGGCCACCCAATTAATGTCTTGGATTATGACTTAGTAGTAAAGAGATTGCAGAGTAGGAGCATGTAGTGCTTTGGAAGGAGTGATAAAAAAGTGAAGCTTTATGGCCCCAAAATGAAACAACAATTAAGCTAACAGAATATGTTGTCTTGTTCTAAAAAAGCTTGTCAAACAACAATACTAATTTTTTTTAATGAAGGGAAGGTACATTCAGAATTTTTATTCCATTAGATCAAACTATCAATCAAATTTTCTATTTGGAGATTGCACAATGGTATAAATCCTAAAAAACAGTTTGTGACAGATAGATTTAGGATTTGTTTTAACTCTGCATCTAGATGTGTCTGTTTTTGGCCAAAAACAACCTTATTTTTTTTACCATGCAGTTAACTCACCTGTCCTAGTGTTATTTTCATCAATTTGTCAACATGGAAGTGGCCAAGAAAAAAACCCTTATCTATTCCTTTCATTAATTCTTGAAAATGAATATGAAAAATGTCTCCAATGTGTTAAACTCATTGAACAGAACCTTAAAGAGGTTTAAAAATTAAATTTTTGGAAGGGGAAAAAATCCGTTGCATAGTTTTTAACAGAAATTATATCATTACAACATTTAGCTGTACATTTGGTAAAGATTTCATTATTGATTTTATGATGGTTATTGAAATTATAGATATGGAATATTTTACCCAAGTTGCAAGTATATATTCTTTGGAAAATTTCTCTTTATAAAATATCCTCCAATAGTTTACATGAGAAATTTCTCTTAAATGAGAGCTTACACCAATGTAAAAAAGGCCACTAGCAAAATACAAAGGGTGCTAATGTTAATGTATCTAACAATTATGGGAAATTATAGAATTGAGCTAGAGAAAGCATCACTCACCTATGATTACAGTAAAAAAATTGTGCGTTTATGACTGGAATGTAGAACAATGTGCCCTTTGAATTTGTTAATTGTTTTTTAGATTTCATGGTGTGATAATGATATATTTTGGCAAACTGCTAACTTTGGTAATTCAGATACAATGATCTGCAGACTTATTCCATTAGGGTCACATGCTCTCTGTACTTAATTGCATGAATGAGGGTTCATTAACTTTATTAACATCACACTTTGAAATTACACTTAGACTCCTAACTATTACCATTCAGCTACTACAGCCACCTGTATTTGATTGCAATCATTACTTAAAATCAGCAAATGTTTTTAAGGAGACTCATGATTTTTTTAGAAAAACATTTAATTTCTTGTAGAAAAACTTTATTAACAGTTCAGCTTTAATGTTTATTGCACATTTCGTTGTGAAAATCAATGAATTCTTTTTTAGAGTGGGTTTTCAGTTAATTTTCCTGAACAATATAACAGAAATATAACTATAATCTTTCTTTAAAAATGATTTTTGCAACATAAGGGATACAATGTGATTTCTTTTATCTTCATTTCATCCTTGTTCATTTCTTGTGATGCAATTCTAAAGGCTTGATTTTGAACAATAGCGAATATTCAGGTTGCAAAAATGACTTGCATTTGAAAAGTATTCGATTAAGGAATTTATTTGGAGAAACCTCAAGAGGGAAATGAGCATTATATTAAGAGGTATGTGAGAAGGAATAGTTAGAAAAAAAATGAATTAAGCATGGACCCTGATTTTAATTAGAACAAATATGTGGGTTTGAATAATCTACTGTGATTTCTTTTCTTTTGAGATTAATGTCTTAAGGAGAAGTATATTAGGAAGGACAAGCTCCTTGAGTATAAAACTAAAATTGAATTGCTTCCTGCAAGATTCAATTCTAAGTTTCTGATTTCATATGTAAAAAGGTGCATAAAATCAGCTACTTAATGAGCATTGCATTTTTCTACCATAAAAAAGTTTATTTTTCCTCATAAAATTTAGAAAGCAGGTTTTGTTTTTATGAATGTGATAGAGATGTTACAGTTCTTCATTTAAAATGTTTTATTAATTCTCTAAATTCTAATACTTTAGTTTAAAAGATGTTGAAATGTGTGTACTTCTATTTGTTATCTTGTTTGGAATCCCCTATTTTGATATCTGAATAAATTAGCTGACTGGGTAGCATAGTTAGTTTGTCTCTGGCCTTGTACGCACAAGGTTGTGGGTTCAACCCCGCAATCTTGGGTGATGGATTTTCATGATACATAAAAATGACAGCGTCCATGTCATATGATTATGCTGCATGTAAAAGATACCTTGAATGCCTATTTGGTTTGGGTGCTCGGCAAAATTATATTCCTAAGATAATTTCACATTGTCAGAGCTCAAGTGCCTCCGTCTGGGGAGGAAATGGTGTGTCAAAATTACTTGCAGCGATTGGTATTCCACCTATATGGTGCCACAGTAAAAAAAGATACCAGCACTCGCAAGGAATGTACTAGGTCTTCAATGCTAAAATACAGTCTGCTGCCCCATTAGAAATTAAAAATATTTTTGAATGATTATTAATTTAGATCAATACATTTGGCAGCTGTCATAAAAAAAATCAGCAATTTTGCCATGGGGTACCTTTTTTTACATATTAATCTGCACTTTTTTAAGGCAGGAGAAAAGGCTACATTGGGCTTGTATTCAAAGAATTAACTTTATTTTCATCCAATCTGTGTAAGAAAGTGGTAAAAAATTAAGAGAGTAAACATAACTTTTTGATTACTAAATTAACAGGAAGACAAATAAATCAGAATTTCAGATTAAAAAGAAATATAGGTAGCATTATTTTTTTATAATAAAGTAAATTTTGGATTAATTGAAAAATTATTAAACCATTTATGTTTTGAAATTATTTCAATCATTATAGCAAATTCTCATTTTTTTCTGGTGTATGTGAATTCTCTGGTATATTCGCTGAAACATTCATCAGTTTCACCAAAAGCCAGAATTTTTTTTGTAAATGCTGCAATACTGTATCAATAATGTGTTTTAATTTAGTTTAACTGGAATTGTACAACCTTCATGATCAACAGCTCTTTATTTACGCATGTAACTTTTTCACTATATTGTAAATTATTAGACATGCGAATTTTGCATTTTTTATTAAATTTATCTGTACAGTTTTTCAGTTATACTTATGGTATTATTTTTAATTTTAGATTGCTCGTGCTGCTTCTATATTCAAAGTTAATGAAATCATTGTGTATAATGAAACAAATATTGAAAAGTAAGTGATGAAATTAATATAGACATCTTAAAATATAAATGTTTTTGCTTCTGTGTGAGCAAAAAAAACGTGCTATAATTATTATGTATTGAATGATAATAATCTTTTCTATAGTGTTGAAGACGAAGAAGAAAAACTGAAATTAAGTAAAGAAGGTCGTGGTACTTCGTTGATGATTAAAATTCTGCAATATTTAGAGTGTCCTCAATATCTACGTAAATTTTTCTTTCCAATGCATTCAGATCTACATTATGTAGGTAAGGTTTTAATCATTTTGAGATATTTTTAGATTATACAAGATTTTTTTTTATTGTATATGTATTTGTGACATTTGACTGGTTTTTTATGGCATGCAATCTGTTATAAGAAGACTAATTTTAGGGAGTAAAATCAGATTATATAAGAATATTATGAAACTATATAACTTGAATTCTTGTGTATGTGTAAAAAAATGTGTATATAGCATATTCATACAGTATAAGAAGTAAGTTTAGAAAAAAATAATTGTTAGTGTTTTTGATTATTATACCTTTTGTAGCATTTTCATACACAGCTCGTCAAATAAGTTTTAAGACTCATCCCAAAGCACAGGTTGTAATGGCGCCATGAATGTAAATGTGCATGGGTCATAATGTCTATCGTATGTTGGTACGCTGCCAACAAGCTGTGCTTATTTTTTTGAGAAGGTGAGGAAAGGCGAGCATTCATTGCAGAAGTGAAATTTTTTCATGTTGATTTTTTAAGATAGACCAAAGAACTGTAATTAAATTTAACGCAAAACTTGGCAAGAGGGCTTTGGAAATATACTGATCCATAAAAAGTTTACAGTGACTGTTGTTTAACTAGATCAAGCGTTTTTTTTTTTTTTTGAGGCACAAACGTTTTTTGGATGGAAGAGATACTGTAGAAAATGATCAATGTAGCGGAAGACCAATTTCATCTAAGAAACCTGAAATTATTCAGAAATTACGAAATTTCTTGATAAACGATCACTGTACATCACTAAGAAGGATGGAAGACTCTTTAAACACCAACAAAGAAACTATTCGAATTATCCTGCAAGAAAATTTGGGCAAAACAGAAGTGTGTGCTAAGTTTGTTCCACCCACTTTGACCCCTGAACTAAAAGCAACGAGAATTACACATTGCAGAAAAATTATTTCAGCCTCTGAAAATGATCCAAGCTTCCAGAAGTCCATTTTTATAGGTGATGAAACCTAGTGTTTCCAATATGATCCTGAAACAAAGCAACGAAAGGCAGAATTTAAGTCACAAAATTCACCGCATGCCAAAGAATCAAAAAAATTTCCATCCAAAATCGGAAGAATGCTGATTACATTCTTTTGATAGTAAGGGTATCCACAAAGAATTTGTTCCAACTGGACAAACAATTACAGGTCAGTACTACTTAACTGTTTTAAAACGTTCGATGGCCAGAATTTGCCACATTCATCCAGAATATCAGAATGGAAGCAGTTGGCGTTTGTTGCACAACAATGCACCCAGTCACACCTCTCTTATTGTTTGTCGATTTTTGCCAAAAATGTCTTTGAGTTAAATCATCCACTGTATTTACCTGATTTAGCACCCTGTGACTACTCCTTATTCCCTAAACTTAAAAGAATGTTATTTTGAGGATATTTTGACCATGCAAATATCTTGGACACATTCTTTACAGGTCATTCATTCCACAAACTGATTTACAATATGTGGTCGATTCATGAATAAATCACTATAACAAGTGCATTGAATCCGGAAGGTCCTATTTTAAATAAAAAACAAAAACAGAAAATTTCTAGTTTCCATCTCTTTTTACAGATAGTCTTAAAACTTATTTGACACACTGTGTATTTGAACTCCTAAATACAGGATATTCACTTTTTAATGTAAACTATTTACAAGGGTTGATCAGAAAAAAAGGTTACAAGTCGAATAAAGAAATATTTATTAACAGTAGACAGAAAATACTAAAAGGAATTAAGAGGCATATGTGCCTATAACATTTCAGCATAATCATCAAGTCTATTTAAGCATTTATCATAATGCAGAACCAACTTCTTTAACCCGTCTTGGTAGAAATGAGGTCCCTGTCCATTACATCGGGTTCCTCAGGGGATGATTTCACAACACTGTCTTGAAATATCGCAAAACATCGGAAACGATATGCTGCATGCTACCATAGTTCAGTCCCAGTTCTGATGAGATTTCACCTTGAATCACCTGTCGATCACTTTGAATAATTTCTCCAATCTGTGCTGTGGTGATTTCTGTCATTGAAGAACTTGACTGGCCGCTCCCTGTTATATTGCGGCTTTTGACATCCTGTCTGCCTGATTGAAAAGAGACACAATTTTGCTACATGATGTCTGCTGATGCGGACACATTCTTTGCCCATAAAAATTGAATCATGGCTCTCACTTCTAAACGAGACCAATTTCCTAAGAGTCTTGCCATTTCAATCTACCTGAACCATCTGGAAACTTTCACTATCTACCTGCAAACTAGCTGTATGACAAGTAGCGCCATTTGTCTCAACTCTGGGGAAACAAAATTTCTCCACAATGTGTAGCTTTCAAATGCTGAGGCTTGTAATCTTTTTTTCTGATCATCCCTCATATTATTATTAATGTTTCTCTTCCAACACTCTCCTGTAGCCCAATTGTTTGATTTAAAAGTTGTAAAAGAGGGCATTAGATATTGTCCTTAAAGAAGTTCCTTTTTTTCCGGATGGAAAGCAGGAGCACAAAATACAAAATTGATAGTAATAGTTAAAATTTTGAAAGTGTATTTAATTCCTTCCTTTGATTTGAATGCTCTTTTGATTTTTGAGACACACTAGTTTGTTCTCTTTTTTTCCTTCCTTTGTAGGAAAAGTAAATACTAATTATATGTAATAAGGGGCCTGTCCAAATTTAAAGAAAGAGGAGTAAAAGAGTTGACAAAAGGGACATGTATAGGCACTATGTTGTTTATGTGAGAACTTGAAAGAAATGAAAATTTGCAAACATCTTTATATGCTTATACAGTATGAAAGAAAAAGTTATTGCATTTAAAATTAACATTTATAGACTCATAGACAATTAAATTATCTTAAAATTTACTAAACATTAGCTTATATACTTTTTCTTCACACAAGTAAGTGGAAATTAATATTTTGAAGGGCAAATTAGATTCCTAAGAAAGAACAGTGTAGTGCAGGGCTGTCCAACATGCGGCCGCCAGTACATAAGTTGCGGCCCGCCGACTCTTTTTAAAACAATTTTAAGTATCAGTTTCTTAATGTTTTTTCATTTCGAAATTTATTTGAGGGGAAATTTATATATATATATATATATATATATATATATATATATATATACATACATACAATGTATTTACCTGTTCTTGTTTTAAATTTAATCCTTTTTGTTAATAGAAATGTCCTTCAGATTAAAATAGATTTATATTTTATCAAACAGTTACATTTGATTTTACTATTGTAAATTACTTTTTTAATAAATTTCAAATTGCATTATGCATATCCTTTACTACTATGGATTACTATCTATGTGTGTGACTTTCGTTTCTCCTCATCCTTTTCTGTTTGGAGTGCCCAAAAAGCAAGAGGCAGTCAGAGATGTTTTTTAAAGTTTAAAAAAAAATCCAGGACGGTTAAGATAAAGGGCAATGTATACTTAATCGTTTGCGAATTACAGCACTATCAAATTTCAACACTGAGTAACAAAAGATCAATTCAATAGGAACACCGTAATTTTCAAGAAAATGGCAACTGTAATATTTCAAACATTTTTTGATCATTGCATTATTATATTATATAAACATTATTACATTATCTATGCCTGTATACATGAAAAATAATGAAAACAATAATAATAATTAATTCTGTTTTAAATGTTCACTCCAATAAATGTTTTTTTGTTTCCAAATCTGATATAAAAGTACATATTTTTATGTGTGGCCTGCAAGTTTATAATGTTTTTCCGAAGTGGCCCGCAAGGTCATTTGGGTTGGACACCCCTGTTGTAGTGCATGAAATAAAGTGAAATATACAAATATAGTTGAATTACCTGGTATTTCCCGAGTGACCATGTAAAAAATAACATAATAAAGTTAAGAGATTACAAAATTAATGAGATAATTCAAAAATGATTTCATTTTTATGAATACTTGGTAAACAAAAAATTCAACTTGAAGTTAAAGATATTTATTTCTATAAAAATTTCAAACAGTTACTTTTAGATGCACAATTTTATTTATTTTGTTTTATTACCAGTTTGAGAACAGACAACACAGATCTGTCCATGTGAAAAACAGGATTCAACTAGTTTGATATCTGCTAATGCTAATAAATGACCATGCACTTTATTGATTGCTGAAGCTATTAAAATAATTTTAATGATGATTTATTTGAAAAACCATTTTTTTACCTTCCACAATAAACAAATTAATGAATTAAGATGATAAATAAATGTTCTTATGAAAATATGCAATAACCATCGCTAAAGGAGCTATATGAAGGATAATTAATTCAGGTAAATATGAAGTCACATCATCAGATTGAATTTTATGAAATCTTTTCCAAAATTCTAATTATCAGCTATAGCTTTGGCAAACTAAATTTCATTTCTATGGGTCTTTCCATTTTTGTGCTACATTGCACACAAATTCTGCCTTATGTAAAAAGATGCTGCTGCCATTTGTGTGGGGCAAGAAAGGGAGGTAGATAAAAAAAATTAATCAAAAATAGATTTTTTTTTTGTTGGGAATATGTGTCTATGGCTCCTTCAAAACATCAGCCAAGATCTCTTAAAATATTTTTGAGCAATACAATTGAAAAGTGGATTTGTTTAATGAGCAAACATTCAAATTTTTATGTAAGATACATGTGCCTCTCTGAATCCAATATATATTATAAATGCGAAAGTTTTGTGAGTATCTTTATGGGTCTTTCACGCAAAAACAACTGAGTGGATTTTAATGAAACTTTACAGTAATATAGCTTATAAATCAGAATAACACATAGACTAAAATTTATAAAGATATTGTGAGAAGTTTTCAAAATATAACGACAATTGTCAATAAAGTAGGAAAAAATTCTGCCATTTGCAAAAAAGCCTGTGACAGCATTCATCTATCTTTTTTATCCCTTCTGTTTTGTCTACGCCATACCTCAGTGCACTTTCGCTTTTAATTTATTCTGTTCATCAGTGTCATCACTATTTTTATTTCATAATAAAACTAGATTTTGAAGGGAGAGGTGGTGGCAAGATTTTAACATAAAATAAATACAACAAAAAGTAATATTAATGTATTCCACTTCCTGATATAAATTATTTACACTATTTTAAGCGTTCATTACACAAAATTTGTAACTATTACAGTGGAAGGAAAACTATGAAATTAAAATAAAATATCAAAATGTTTTTATCATTTAGTTTGTTTTTTTTTTGAATGTTTTTTTTTCAGTACATGTAAATATATATCTACGCTTCCCCCATACTGTTTTTTTATAACTTATATATATATATATATGTTTTTTAAAAGTATTTCTATTAATTCATTACTAAATTATTTGTTTTTAAAAAAGTACATTGTCTATTATTTTGGATAAAAATACATTTCAGAGACATTTTTAAGCTAACTAAAGAATCGTTTTCTTTTTATTGCTTCACATTAGTAATTTTTTAACTAATGCAATATTGTTTATTAAAAGTCATAGATCGAAATTTGAAACTATATTTTATCTGTGAGGGGGGAGGGGAAGAGGAAACAGTAATTTTACACTAAAAAAACTGTTATGTCGGGCTAGAGGGAGGGGAAAAAAACCTGTCTTAAATCGAAAATATGTGGAACAAATTTCGAAAAAGGGAAATTTAATGAAATAATTTTAGAAATCACTGGCATTGCGCACGCATACAAACACACATAATTGCTGGCGTCATGAGGGAAAGAGAAAGCCAGTGCAAAGCCAGCCATGCAGCTAGTATACACTAATTGTCTGAAAATGTCAGTCATTGATGTATTTATCAATCATAGTCACTTCTCTAGCTGTTAATATTACAATGAAAAGAATAATTGATTCATTTTCTCTGAGTATATATAACTGTTTCATACTGTTTTCTGAATTTTAATATTGTATTAAAACATTCGTTTTCATATTGCTCACATTGTATGAAAGGAGGAAAAAATGTCTGGAAAAATGAATTTAATGTGTTTGAGTAAACTCTTTCATAGAGAAAAATGACACATACATTTGTTTACTGCTAATGAAAACCATTTAATTAAATTTCATTAAATTGACTCTTTTAATTATTAAATAAATTTTTTTCAGTTAAGTCACTAAATGTATTTTAGGGTTATTTAAAATTTTGAAAGCCTTTTGATTTTTATGTATATTTTTTAAGGGTACTATCAATATCTTACAATTTTTATTTACAAATCGTATGTAAACTTTTTACTTTTATTTAAGAATGGACTTTCTATAGTTATTGTTTTGGTCCAAAGGCAGAAAATTTCACTTAAAATAAATTTGTCTTTAAGGCATGTTAACTTAGTTATATTGTGTACACATAAAAAAAAATTATACTGTAGTGATTATTTTTGACTTCATATTTTCTTAAATTTTTATACAATTTCTTACTAAACTTAATTCTTGTGTTTCATTCTATGATAATTTTATTTATATTCTTTTATAGTAATTCTTAAATTTATTGACTTATAAGTGAAAAAGCTTAGATGGAATTGTATTAAATTCAACTTGGATATTTGATTATTTGTTTCCAATCACATTAGCTCTGAATTAGTTATTCTTGTCTTCTAGGACTTCTGAATCCATTGGACTCGCCTCATCATCTCAGAGCTGATGAAAAATCTAGATTCAGAGAAGGCATTACTGTAAACATGCCTGTGGGTTCAGGAAAAGGATCATATGTATATGTTGGTTTGAAAAAAGTAAGATTATGATTTTATTATTTTTAAAATGAGTTAAAATGTTGCGGTGGTGTGATAGTTATATGAACTAGTACCGACATCACGGAAAGCCGATCGTTTTGGCGTGATCGGCTAAGTACTCACATTTTCATTCGGAACGGAAGGTACCCAGAACGAACCTTCCTTCATTGGTGACCCTGGCCGTGCAAAGAACTGCACCATTCACGTGCCGCTGTCGTGCCATCTATCCACCGCAACAGCAACCAAACCGTCGAACATTGATGCAAAAATAAGCCATTACTTTTCGAAGTCGTCAAACAATGACACAATTAAACCGTCACACACACGATGCAATTCTCAAGCCGTCACGCATGAAACTGACTCAACCCACCAAATGACGCAACTGCTCACATGCTCGCCACGAATATGGTATAGTTCGTTCGCCTATTCGCCAAAACACTGGCAGGGGAGCATGCAGTGGTGTGATAGCTATATGAACTAGTACCAACATCACGCAAAGACGATTATTTTGGCGTGATCGGCTAAGTACTCCCATTTTCATTCGGAATGGAAGGTACCCAGAACGAACCTTCATTCAAGGTTATTTATAGAATTGTACCAAAAGGTATTAATTGTAATTCAAATGTCATTTTTTAAAAATTAATGGTCAGGTTGTCCAAAGTTTTCCGAAAATAATTTCCAAGTTAGCCTACAGTAATTTGATTATATATTTGTGAAGCATACTAGCTAAGGTTTTAATGTGTATCATTAATACCTCAAGAATTTTGCTTGTGCCCTATAAATTTTAGATTCAAACTTAAAACAGCCAATCATATTTTATTATTTTGATTTTCAAGTGATGCTCTTTGCCATACCAACCTTAAAAAAACAACTGAAATTAAAAGTTGAATTATAATACCTGCTGAGCTTTATCTCTTAAATAGGGCTATTAATCTTTTATTAAACTCCTAAGTTTGGTCAATTTTGTGCTGCTAAATTTTGTAGTCAAACTATTGTCACTGGAAAAATCCATAAGATTCTTCTGCAGTAATAAATTCAGCTAGACTATTTTTGAAATAAATCTTTTTGAGTCCTTACCAACTTGTAGACATTTTTGTTTCAAAGGTCATTTTTAAACCAAATGGTAAGAGTCTTCCAAAAATGGATTTTACCTCTTGAGAGAAGTCAACTCCAGTTTATTTTTTTAGGTAAGAAAAAAAAATCAATTGCTGTAGGCAACAATGAACATTACTGCATTTTGGGGACTCTATTGAGATGACAAGAAAATAATTTCAGTTTTTTGGTGTGAAATTTTGTTATGCTAAAAATGAGCTTTAATCAGTCAAATGTCTTCCATTCTGTTCAATTACCTGTTGCCATCTTTCTGGTAACTTCATGATTCTGCACTTATGAAGTTCCTAGTCCTTATCAACAAAAAACTCAACCAAGTGCACCTTAAATTCGTCATTATTACTGATATTCTTAGCATTTAATGTAAACATCAATATAATTGATAATCTGTTGTTGCTGCTAATCCTCCAGGATCTGACGAAGTCAGGCAAGATCAATTAAATTGTTGACTCTCAAAAAGTCCAGCACAAGAAAGGGATCAGTGTAGATATCTTTGTGTGTGTGCTTGTGAGATCCATGCAACACATTATGTGTTATGGGGAAGCCTAGTGATCTTGACACCTTGCACTGATGGAGAAGATCTTTTTGTATACTGAGAATGAGAGGTACTTGATGTAACCACTAGCAAGACGAGAGAGTGTAGTCTGGGAGCTTCTGTCACACTTGAGGGCTAGACCACATACCAATGATGAGTGGGAGGCACCCTCAACTCCACCAAATTTTGAGATTAGTATAATTCCAGATAGCTAAGGGCAGATGTGGTTGGAATTGGAAGATTACAGTCCTCCTTTGCTAGTTTGTCCACAAGATAAGGTCCACTGAAAATGGATATTTTGGTTCAGCAATATATGCTTCAGTTTGTGTAAGATGGAGACACTGGTTTTGTAGCCAACAAAAGTGAACTATGGCTACCAGAGGGAATCAAAAGATCACTGTAATTCTTAGATAGAATGGCCTCAAGTACTGAGTCAATGGCTATTAGTTCACTTCTGAAAACTGAGCAGAAATCTGGATTGCGTTTTTTCAGAGACAATTTTTCCTGTGGCGCATCGATATAGATATCACTATCAGCCTGGTTAGATATTTTACTACTATCAGTATAAATCTTGATTGCATCATTGGGGATGTTGTTAATGATCTCCTACAATAAATGCTACAATAATCTAATTGATAATCTGATGGTGTGAGGTCAGGGATGAAAAATGGATCATCTACAGCAATATTATTGAAAAAGCTCATGTTCTAAACATTATGCATCTTTAACATAAACCTTTAACAACATGTACAAAATTATTGGAGCTTAGTTGGGAAGTGATGTTGCATTCCCCATATAGCTGCTTCATGTTATTGTCATTTATTTCAAATGTAACATAACTTTTTATATGATAAAAATTTCAACAATAATAATGACCTGAAACAGCACTATGTTGATTGTTTTGCTGATAAAGACCAAGGTTTTATGAGTTTGGATGTATGATAGCAAAAGGTTGTCAAATGGAAAAAAGATATTTGACTAATTGAAGTTAATCTTTTTTTCTTTCTTTTTTTTGCATAGAAAAGTTTCATATTAAAAAACCAAAATTACTTTCTTGCCAACCCCAATGTAAGCCACCTTGTGAGGTGATAGCAAAATGTGTCTATTCTTAAGAATTTTCTCTTTTAGTTATTTCTTATTTTTACTAAAGAATGAGGTTTGGTAACCATGTAATATTTTTTTAATGGTGCTTTTATTTACTTGACTGTCTGCACTCTAGTATCAAAATTTTCATGTGGAGTGCACATTGTAGTCCTTCCACCTTTAAATTTTATTTTTTAAAAAACTAAATGTAAATAACTATCTTCTTGATTATGTTTTTGCTTTTCCACAGTCATACTAGTTGAGCATACTTTCCTTATCTGCACTCTTATAATGTTTATTACTGTTTAACAAAAATTCTTCAATAAGATTTCCAAGACTATTTCTCTGAAAGCTTATTAAAAAAATTGCAAAAACAGCACTTTTTTAAATGAATGCAAATTATCAAAAAAGTGCAAAAAGTTTGGTAAAATGTCTGAAATTTTCTAAGAATGCCGTAAAGTTTATATTGTCAAGAAAATTTTAGAGGCTGCAAAAGCCAGTTCTAATTTTATAGGAACCCATTTAGTAATGAAGAAGTATAATAACATAAATCTATAACAAACAAAAATTTAGAAAATTAAAATATTTTGAAATATTTTGTAAGACTGAGAAGTTGCTCACAATTTAAGAATCGGGTATATGAAATGGAGTTAGATATTTTTTCATTTGATTTCTTTTTTATGTAAAATACACTGTTATCAATAATTTTCTTTAAAATAAACTTTTCTGTTTTTCTGTTGCGGAATTTTGTATATTAAGTTAAAATTTAGTAAAGTTTAAATTCTATAATTTCTTTTCTAGAAAGCCGTGATTGATAAGTTGTTGAAACCAAATACTCGTGTTACTGTTATGCTTGATCCAGATAATGCTAGTAAGTCATGCTTTCAATTAAACATTTCTTAGATTTTATTTGGATGCTTTTACCATTTTAAAATTATAGTTTTTTTTAAATAGATTTTTGTATATTTTGTAGGTAGGAAGCGTTTGAGAGGTAAAGCAGTGTCCCCCATAACTCCTTTAAAACTTGAAAACTGTTACTGGGGTTACCAAGTTCGTTTTGCCCCCAGTCTGAATTCTGTGATTTCAAGGTGTCCTTTTAAAGGAGGTTATGATGTTACAATAGGTACTTCTGATAAAGGTCAAAATTATAAAGAAGTATCTTTTCCCATCTATAGGTAATTTTTTTTAACTAGCAAGTGCTCTTTAAAAGTAGTATACATGATGAAAATAGTATAAACATTCAAAAAGCTTTTGATGAGAACCCACAATACAACTTATAAATTATGGGTTCTCATCAGTGGCGTAACATACACCCCGCATCGCGGGGAGGGCCCAAAGCCTGACTGACACAAGTGGACCCTTTGTAAAATTCAACGTGGGGGCCCAAAACCTGACTTTGCAGGGGGGCCCAAATGTTCTCCATTACGCCACTGCTTCTCATGAAAAATGTATTAGATATAACATGATTTATAACATTTTTCTTATATTTGTTAATACTTATAAAATTTTTTTTATTGCATCAGTTATTTTTATCTACACTGCTGGCCATTAAAATTGCTACACCAAAAAGGCGACATGCTACAATCGTGAAATTTAAAGGACAGGAAGAAGGTGTTGTGATATGCAAATGACTAGCTTTTCAGTGAATTCAGACAAAGCAGGCACCAGTAGCAACACCTACAGTGTGTATGAAATTGTTCAGCTCGTTTCTCATACACAAATAACATTAGAATATTGTTGCCTGGTGAAAAGTTGTGATGCCTCATGAAAGAAGAAGAAATGCGTATCTGCACTTTTTTGACTTTTATTAACACTAGAACTGCAGATGGGGTCATTTTGGCCCAATAGCAACTTTATTTTCAATTTTCTCAAAAAGTTACTAACAGAAGTGAACAGAATTTCTTGACTTTTCCTATTTTTATACCAATAATAATCTGTGAAAATATGATACATTAAATACTTATCATTTTTTTTAATACTTATACCTAAAACTGTGGAATGGGTAATTTTGACCCCATTATAATCACAAGTACTAAATTTGCTATTCAACGTTTTCTGAAATGGGAAAGACGACTGAAAATAATTCAGTCGTCTTTCCATTTCCCAGATGTAAGCAGAACAATACTTCATGGTCAGTAGGTTGTTACTGATAGCATAAGAGCAGCTAAGAATTTTGTTGTAGTAGCCAGTGTTGCAGACCCCCCCATCCGGTTATCATTCTGTATGGGAGAAAAATGCCTCTGGTTAGCGCATTCAAGGAATTTTTTTCTCCGATGTTTTTTGTTTTGCCCAATTGAATGGAATGTTGTACAAGACTATCATAGCCAATGCAGTTGTCTAACGGGCGCGCATCTGGTTCTTTATGACTGCACAAATGGTTATTTGTATTGTCTTGGAGATAGTTTGAGTGTACCAGTCTGTTTGATTCTTGCCACCTTGTTTACACGCAGGGATAAAATTGATCTTAGGTGAAAATGGCTGGAAGAAATATGCATGAATTAACGGTTACTGAGGCCCTCGAATATATTCGACAATTATCGGGAAATGAATCCGAAAACGATAATGAAGAAATTGTTTTCAGCGATGATGAATATGTGCCTCCAGATAAAGAAAATATTCCATCGGATGAAGATACCATATCTAATTTTCCTGAACAATGTACTGGCAGACTTCTGGAAAGAAAAAACAATGTGTAAATAAACGTAAAATGTTATCAAATTCAAATCCAGATGAAATGAACTCTGGAACTTTTGTTACAAATGATGGAACGTGTTGGGAAAGCATCACCTCTGGAAATTGTATGCATGGAAGAATTGCTGAACATAATGTCTTCAAAGAAAAGAGTGGTCTAATCAGTTATGCAAAACAAAATATTGAAAATGACCTTGCAATTAGTTCAGGAAGGCTGCTTAAAAATGAACCAATGCTTCGTCATATCAAAAATTGTACAGAGGAAGAAGCTCACTGGCAACTGGGAAAAAATTAATGGTCAACAACTTTAGACAAACTAGATGCTTTTATATCCATTTTGTATGCCTTGAGGTATATACGGTGCAAGTAATCTAGAGCTTGATAGTCTGTGATCTGTTCTTTGGGGTCCACCTTTTTTCCACGATTCTATGGTGAGAGATTAGATTCAGAAAACTTATGAAATTTCTGCGATTCGATAAAAAAAAACTACACGATCTTAACGCCTTCAAAAAGATAAATTCTGTTTCATTTCTAAAGTTTGGAAGAAATTAATTGAAAATTCGATAATTTGTGTTATAAACCAGAACCATATAACTATTGATGAACAGATGTTTCCATGTAAAGCAGATGTCATTTCACGCAATATATACCAAGTAAACCAGATAGATTTAGTAACAAATTCTGGCCTGCCGCTGATGTTGATAGTAAATACATTCTCAATGGTTTTCCATATTTGGGTAAAGATGAGGAACATCCTGAAAACCTATCTCTCTTCGAATACATCGTTTTGCGTTTGATAGATCTTTTCGAAAGTAGAGGAAGAAATATCATTACAGATAATTTTTCACTACACTAAATCTGTCCCAAATGTTAAAAACAGTTTAAAGCACTAGTTTAATTGAAACGATGAAAGGAAATCGAAAAGAAATACCTGAAGTTGTGAAGAAAGTAAAGATGCTGTTATACGAGGCGTGTCCGTAAAATAAGTTCCACGAATTTTTTTCACATCAAAAAACTGGTTTAATTGCAAAGAATAGTACATTTTTGGAAAGTTCAGTCTTTCTTTTATTTTTCTACATAATCGCCGTTGCGTTGTATGCATTTCTGCATTCTAGGCACCCACTTTTTTCAAACCAGAGTGATAGAACTCTGCCGCCTGTCCGTGTAGAAAATTAACAACCGCGTTTTGCACCTCTTCATCTGTCTGGAATTGGGTTCCGCCAAGGTTTTTCTTCAACTCGGGGAAGAGATGGAAGTCACTTGGTGCTAAGTCTGGGCTGTAGGGTGGGTGAGACACCATTTCCCATCCAAATCTTTCAACGAGGGCTGTGGTTCGATTGGCGGTGTGCGGTTGGGCGTTGTCATGGTGAAAACGCACTCCTTTTGTCAGCATTCCTCTTCTCTTGTTCTGAATTGCACGTCTAAGCTTATTCAAGGTCTCACAGTACCGGTCAGCATTGATTGTTGTCCCGCGAGGCATAAACTCGCACAACAATACGCCCTTTCGATCCCAAAAAATGCTAGCCATGATTTTCCCGGCAGACAGGATTTGTTTGAACTTCTTTGCTCTTGGCGACGAAGGGTGTTTCCACTGCTTCAATTGCTTCTTTTGTTTCCGTGTGGTGTAGTGTACCCAGGTCTCGTCACCAGTAACAATAGAGTCCAGAAATTCCTCTTCGGTTTGTTCCGTGAAAAGCGAGAAATTCTTGGGCCGCTTCAACTCGCTGCCGCTTGTGGTCTGCAGTGAGCATTTTTGGTACCCATCTTGCAGACCTTTGAATAGCCTAAATGTTCAGTCAAAATCTTGTCAATTGTGGTTTTGCTGACCTCCGGAATCTTTCGCACAGTTCCCGAACTGTAGTCCGTCGATCTTCAAGCATTGCCGCTTCGACTTTGGCAATTGTTTCGTCGGAAGCCGATGGCCGCCCTGCACGGGCTTCGTCGTGGACGTCTGTTTGGCCATTTTTAAAGTCCCTGACCCATCTGCGCACCATCCCAGAGCTCATACACTCTTCTCCATACACTTGACAAAGTTCTTCGTGAATTTCCTTTGCCGATTTCTTCTTAGCGGCCAGAAAACGAATAACAGACCGCAACTCGCAGCTGGCGGGAGACGCAAGAGGAAGCTCCATCGCTAACGGCTGCTGAGCCAAGAATAAACGTCGCAGCGACGCTAGCTTGGTGAGGGATTGGAGTGGGGGAACCAAACCATCTGCCTCTGTTGCCTGGTCGCACATACAAACGATCCTAGCGCCAGTGGTAGCCCGTGGAACTTATTTTACGGACACGCCTCGTATGATACATTGTTATTGGAGCATGATGATGTATCTTTGACAGTTTATCAGGGAAAATCCAGCAAAAATGTCTTATTATTGAGCTCCCTTCATCCCACAGTTGATATTGACAATAATCACCCCAAAAAGCTTCCAGAAACAATATTTTATAACTCAACAAAATTTGGTGTCAACATTGCCGACCAAAGGACGCAGAAATATTCTGTGAAGACAGGATCAAGGAGGTGGCCAGTTCATGTATTATACAATATTCTTGTAGGGATTAATTCGTGGATTTTATACAAAGAAGTTACTGGAAAAAAACTTATGAGGAGAGAATATATTCAACAACTCATTGAAGTGTTGCATTATGCGTATATTCACACAAGAAAGTACAAGTCACAGATACACAGACAAAGGCAGATACTACTGAAGAATCTGCGAAAAAGGGCTCAATGCCAAAAGTTATCTTTATGTTTTATTAACTGTATACAATATTCCATATTGTAATATCTTATTATTTTTATCACTTATTATAACAATTAAATATTAAAAATGAATAAATGTCATTGAAAAAATAATTACAGCGTACTTTTAACATAACATGGGTTTTTATTAATTGGGGTCAATTTGACCCAGCCCGCTGTTTTAGGTATACCGAAACTGCCACGGTTCGAGTGTTAAGGTTGAATTGTATTGTACCGGAATTGCGATTTATCCTATCGCAGTATTGCTACTCGCATCAGTCTATAACTGTGCTGGATCTCAATAACCCTCTATAACTATCAGCCGAGAAGACAGACATGTTACCCACATGACCTTAATGGATCATCCAGCCACATCACGAGTCAAGAATTTGGGTTGTTTGCAAGACAGCAAGTGTCTGCATGAGCAGTTCGACGACATTTGCAACAATATGGACTCTCAGCTTGGAGACCATGGTTGAGGCTACCCTTGACGCTGCATCACAGACAAGAGCATCTTCAACGGTGTGTGATCAAAGACAAACCTAGGCACATGAATGGCGAATTGTCATTTTTTCAGATGGATTCAGGTTCTGTTTGCAGCATTAAGATGGTGACATCCATGTTTGGCGGAATCATGGTACTTTGAACAGTGCATGTCACATTTCTGGTGTGTTATGACTTGTGGCTCGACCCTTTATTCAATCCCTGGGAAACCCTACATTTCAGCTGGATAATAATGCACAACCGCATGTTGCCAGTATTGTATGGGCCTTCCTTGAAATGGAAAATGTTCGGCTGTTGCCCTGGCCTGTAAGTTCACCAGATCTTTCGCCAATATAAAATGTCTAATCCATGGTTGCCGTATGACTGACTCTGCACCATGCACCAGTCAATACGGTTGATGAGCTGTGGCATTGTGTTGAAGCTGCATGGACATCCGTACCTGTAGGCACCATCCAATCTCTATTTGACTCAATGCCCAGACGTATAAGTGCTGTTATTACTGCCATAAAGGGTTGTTCTGGATACTGATTTCTCAGGATCTATGAACTCAAATTTCTTGAAAAATTAATCACTTGCTTATTTCCAGTATAATGCATTTGTCCAATAAATATTCTGTTATCTGCATTTCTTCCTGGTGTAGCAATTTTAATGGCCAGTAGTGTAATTAACTAAAATGTAGATGAGAGTTGGGTATTATGGAATAATTGCCTAATACTGAATACCCAAATTGTGACTCTGTTTGTAGCTGCTAATGCATGAGGAAATCTTGAACTATTAAAGAAAGACTCATAATGCAATTGCAGTAAGGGTTGATCACTTGTTGTTGCTCTACCCCTCACTACAAAACCAAATGTGTTTTGTAATTTTCAAAAGTTTTTGCAGTAAGTTTTCAAACATTTTAACCTAATAGTACACTTGTGGTTTGAACATTAAAACTAAGCATAATGTACACTAAAAGAATTGTAGCTCGTGTGTATTACTGTGGTCATTTTTTTAGCTGACAATGTTTTGTCCTTCTGTTCAAAGGTTCATTTTCCAAGATGGGGCATCAAGTATTATGGAGTGGAGAATACCCGGTACTCCATAATCCCCGACATGAATGTATAGTATTCCATATAACCCTACAAAATATAAATAAAATGTTAATAAAAATATTACGTTAAAAAGTGAGTTAGGAGTATAATATTGTTATTTATATTAATGTTAATTATATAAATAGTAATGTAGCCTCATTTATAAAACTACGTTTTTTTAAGCTGAATGCATTGGAATGGAAACAAAACATAATTTTTCTGTTTAAAAATTATTCTCAAGTTTAGACCAGAACATAGCAGTAAACAACTTCAAATCGACTGGTATTTAGCCTGTCAAAAGAAATGTCTTAAACAGTGAAGATTTTATTGCTTCTACATTCACTTCTCCAAGGTTCTTGCCACGAGACCACCAAATGATCATGCTCCATATTCATCTACAAGCTCCGATTCACCTCGGTTCTGTACTTCCAAGAACCCTGATATGGTTATCCCTGATACATCTAAATCAACAAATTTTCTCCTTCCTGTAGAGATATCACCCTCTAAAAAAACCAGAAGTCAAATATAGAGGGAGAAAAGCTGTATCTTCTGTAATAACGTATTCCCCATATAAAAAAGCTTTAGAGGATAAACTAAAAGAAAAAGGATGTAGAAAAGGAACCAGAGGCTCCAAAACAACATTCAAAAACCCTTTATTAAGAATTCAAATTTAAACTGACCATCTAAACCTAAACCTACTAGAAATGACTCCACTGTTGCAGTAATGAATAGTTTCATTATGGTGTGTTATTTGAAATAGACTTTGTGCCATCAACCTAAAAAACTAGAAAACTAAGACACTGAATGTATCTCCTGCAATAGAACTTTCTCTGTAAATCAAAGTGAGAAAACTTGGATTCAGTGCTTCAGCTGTTTTCTGTGGGTTCACCTTGATTGTACTGGAGCAGAGAAAAATTATATTAGTGACTTTTGTAAATAGACTTGGAAACAGAAATGACTCTTACATATTTTTAAAAGTATGGCTTTTATAGTTACTATATTTTATGAAGTTTTAATTAGTTATCCAATGGTTTAAACCAGTGATCCGCAACCCCCGGTCCGTGGATCAAATGGTGCCGAGCTGCTTTTAGAACATTAAACTATTGCCATTTTATTTAAAGTGGTGCATTTCTTTCGGATTTGCACAACTTTCCACGGATATCACTTTATGTTCAACGTTAAATCACTTTTATTCATTTTTGGGGTATAACTATATTTTATTCTGAAGGCATATTTAAATGAAACTAAATTAAAATTGTTAAATCAAACCAATCTAAAATATAAACAATTAATGTGTCCCATCCTCAGCGGGCCACAGTAAAATTATCAAACATTGACCAGTACACATCGATAAAAAGGTTGCATAGCACTGATTTAAACCACCTATTGCATATTACCTAACTATTCCATAATACCCTCCGCTTACCATTTTCTTTTGAAATAAAATAAAAATTTGTAACAAAAAAAATTATTATTTTGATAAGTAATAATTCTCTTTGCAATCATTTATAGTATATGTCCATGATGATATTTTGGAAATTTTGATCAAAAACCAGTAAAGCTTTTTTTTATAAATGTAAAAGGTATTCCATAATACCCGACTCTCATCTATATCAGTATAAAAAGAATCAGTATTTGTTTATTGTTTCAAAATTGTATTTAAACTTGATTACTAAGAGTGTTATATTAAAAACAGAAAATAATTTTTTGTTAGAAAATCTTACTATGTAGGATGTTTGAAAAGTGTAACTACACTTTCAATAACTAATTAAAAATAAGCAAAGATTTTTGCGTATGGTTTTTTAGTGTCCCATAAAGAAATAATTAAAGTTTTTTTTAATTAAATGCAAGCAATGTAATTTCAAAATACCTTCGTGCAAATTGTAGCATAGTTTATTGAATTTAAATCTAGAACTCATGTACAGTGAAAATGGGGCACCATCATATTGAAGTTTGTAAGTGAAATAATTCCCCCGATTATAGATGGAAAGAGAAAGTCCAATAGTGTGGCGACACAGATCTCGTGTACTCCTCCTCACTCCTCTTTTGAACGTCTTCTTGTAGGGGTACTGGAAAAAAGTGTTTACCAATCTTGGTTTGTGACATGCTGATGAAATAAAAAGTTTACATTTCGATTGTTGATCTTGGAATATGTGTCTCAGAATGTAACAAGAAATCTCGTACAAACTCGATGTGTTTCACCCATTGAAATAAGGGCAATTAAGCAGTGTAAAAAAACTTTGTTTTCTTTATGGAACAAAAGAAAAAAACCATAAGTAAATATCTACTTTTTTTTGTAATTAATATTTGGAAGTGTCATATTTTTTCGAGACTCAATATTTTTTAAGAAAGTTAATGAATTAATGACAATGTGTTTTATAGACATCTTCTGATTGTGTTTGGGGGTGTGAAAGGAATGGAAAGCTGCCTAGAAGGTGATGAAGCAATCTCAGCTACTGATCCTAAAGATTTTTTTAATTACTATATTAATACTTGTCCATCACAGGGTTCAAGGACCATAAGAACAGAGGTAATTATTTCAAAATTATTTGTATTTGTTTTTCTTTTTGAATATGTCTTGTTTATATATTCAGTATAAATAATTGATGTGCAATTACAATCCTTGTTTTTACTGTTGTTTCTGATGCCACCTGATCCAATGTGTCTGATAGAGACCCACAAAATTCATTGTGGTAAGGGGCTAGTTTTATGTCTATTATTAGCTATAGCTTTGAGCACCATCCAGGTGACAATACAATTTGGCTCAGTTCCAGCCCAATTTTGAGGGAGAGCACCATAGTGCAGTGTTTCTCAAACTTTCAATACTGGCGACCCAATTTTCAATCATAATTTTTGTCGCGCCCCCCCTGTACAACAATGTATTTACTGCAATTAAAATGCACTTTGAGAGAGAGACGCTAAAGGTATAATACGATCTTAATTATAAACCGTACAAATTAATACGATAAGTATATTAAATTTTGTGTATATAACTTTTAAGTAATATATATTTTAAGAAAATTACTTAAAATATATATTACTTATTATTATGTTAATTTTTCTTTCTCTAATTTTTAAATTGGAACAGTTCGCAAAATGATACATTTAATTAAAGATTTTTTTCTCCTTCAGCATTCGTTTCTCAAAGTACAAATTTCATTAGAAAAATAATCTAGTCTATGTAGCTCTCTATCATATTCATCACATTTGGCATTATAGGGTACGTTTGCGTTAGTCTGGGCAACCTATCGGGCATCTGCGCAAAACATGTAAAACCTCATACAATTCCAGTCAGTTTTGGTCGACTCGATACTTCTTTAGTTACCAAATCTAGCTTGTGAATGTAAATTTTTTAAATTTACACGTTAATTGTAATTCACGGTAATTAAGTATCTATGGCAGTAGATTAAAACAAAATCATACATACATTTTTAAGTCGTAAGCAAACATTTGACGATAATGAAGGATCAACAAGTACACAGACGAATGGTTCGAAAATTAAATCAAGGCAATAAATATTCTCAAAAATACTTAAATTTTGGATTTACCACCACTAAACTAAATGATGGGGGAAAAAACCCCAGGTCGTTTTGTGTCAAAACTTACAAATCTGAAGAACAACATGTAAAAGTTGTTTCTAAAACCATGTAAAATCATTTAGCTATGTTGGCAAAGAATTTTAAAAAGTATTTTCTGGATGAGGGCAACTTGGTAGCAAGTTACGAGTGGATTAGGGATCTATTTCAAGATACTCCAGAAGGACTCTCAACTTCCGAAGAAGAAATCTTCATACATTTCACATACAGTGAAAACTTAAAAGGCAATTTTGTAATAAATCGCTGTTTGAATTTTGGGTAGAGGTGGATGATGAATTCTCTGTACTGAAAACAAAAGCACTTCGTATACTATTACCATTTTCAACATTCTACCTTTGTGAAACCGAAATTTTCTGCAGTGGCGGCTTTGAAGACCAAATATAAATCTCAGCTAAATATAGAAAAATAACTCAGAGTGTCAATTTCTGATATTAAACCTTCAGAAATTGACACTCTGAGTTATTGCTCTACAAGACAAGCCCATGAAAGTCCCTAATAATTATCAAACTTGTTCTTAATTTAGTATTAAGAAATTATTTATAAAATACCTTCTTCAGTACTAATACATTAAACGTATACTGGCTGAAACACCAGCTTTTCACACGAGTTCATTTTTTAAAAAAATAAAACATTATTATTGATATAATAGCTGAACTATAAAGAGAGTAAAACTGCGTGCACGACATTGTATACAAAAATGCAAAATGATTTTTTTTAGATAAATGCTATAATTGTAAATAACTGTTTAAAAGAACTGTAACCTTAAATCTCGCAGAATTAGTATTTAGAATTAATGTTAAATAATGAAGAAGAATATAAAATTCCGATGAAGAATAATTGTGTTACTTTTTAATATTTAAAGCGAGAAGAGAGACTTCAAAATGTTTTCATCCAGGAGCAGACGCGCACTCGATACTAACGCTAATGGTACTGCGATGGGACTCAGTCACCCCAATCATTTGTTTATAATTATTTTTACTGTACACGAGATACAAATCGGAATTCCAGTGAATAATTTAATTAAGAGAAAGTATACTTACCGGCTTTCAAGGACTATTCAATTTTTCTTTGAGGATTTGAGAAAAAATCCAATAAAACACTGAACTTATAATGATTCAAAAGTGCAAGACCTTAATAAAGGGTGCAAATCAGAGACACTTTTCATTAATATTACATAAATGTTATTTGTTGGTAAAGCTGTCTTATTTTGTTCAAATTTATTGTAGTTTTAATGATCTTTCATGATCGAGCGTGAGTGAATATTAACGTCGCACTGTTCAACTACACGAGGGCTTTTGGAGTCTACCTCGTAATTTTGAACCATGTTTAAGTGACGAGGACGATACTTGAGCTGGCCTCTTTTAACTACCACACCACTCCAACAAGAGGAAGTTTGAGCTCTTGACAGATTTAACGTGCATCTCTCCCCTACACGGAGAATCTTTAGTGGTACTGGGCTCGAACTCGTGACTCCTTTGGTAATCAACAAATAGCAAGTTGAACTTTTTCTTTCTTGTGTCTTTTTGACAAGGTGAACTGAACTTTGTGGTACACTTATGGCTTCATATATTAGGTTGATGGAGTTCTTTAGGAAGCATTGGAAAAATTTTCCTTCGTTTCATGTTCATGGCGTTTCTCAATCATGAATAATATGTATTCTTTCAGCAGGTTTTTCTTTTGCTTGATCAGTTTCAATTTCCCTCAATTAAGATCACAGATGTCCAGCACCACCACTCCCGGTTTAAAAGTGTATTCAGAAAAATACGGATGATCTAAAAAACCACACCAGTAAGTTTGAAGGTCAATCAAAAATGATTAACAAATGTATTATGCAGCCTGTCTGAAAAGTGAATCATATCTTCCTTTCTTTTCTACAACTAATGTACAGTATTTCAATTATAATTACAGTGATTAATTGTTTATCTTTGAATTTTTAGGTCTGGGTTTCGTTTTTCTTTTAACGAGTAAATTTTATGTTAAAACGTAATAAAAAAAAAATCTCTCATTGAGGAAATACAGCAAATTAAACAAAATGTTTTTTTCTTCTTTTTAATTTGGTTTTGGGATCAAAGATAGCTATTTGATGACGGAAAACGCCAAATGGTAAACATAAATTATATCAGTGTTGTGTATTTTTTTTTCATTATGGAAGAAAGTATTTTGTTTTACTTCTCTTTCCAGTTATTTTTTTAAATCTTGAAATGTTCAATATGCTCGCGCCCCCTTGTAGAATCATCGCCCCCCAGGGGGCGCCCACACTTTGAGAAACACTGCCATAGTGGGCATCAGGGGTCACCCACCTCTCTTCCCCTTCCACCAACCTTTCGAGAGGACTTGTGTCTTGAGGAATATTTAGAGAACCCCTATGCCACATAGGCATTTTAGATTTACAAACATCCATGTCTTCTCTGGGATTCGAACCCAGGCCCTATGTTACAGCAGCCAACTTCACTGACCACTGTACCAGATGGGGTGGCTTGATTTTGCTTGTGTACATATCTGATTTACAGTTATTAGGAAAAATAAAATTATTTTTCCAAAATGAAATTCAGTGTTTATTTTAATATTTAAAGAAAACATATTATAATTCAGATAAAGGATGTACTTAAATCTAAGCCACATTATTTTTCTAGTATTGATGCTACTAAAAATTGAGTGCTGATTAGAATAGAAGGCCGAACATTTGTTAAAAGGGGAAAAATTGAGTTTCCACCCCTTTCAAAAGGGAAAATCTAACTGTTAATTCCGACCACTTGCACAGAGGATCCCGTTCTGCAGTTTATCTCCAGAATTCAGTCTATCCTAAACATAATTATTTGCTCATATTTGGGAAATTTTTTTGTATGTACTTTTTTTAAATCAACTAAACATCAAAGATATTGGTGCATCAAGGTGAGTTCCGTCTGAAAAGAGAGAGGCAATTTTATATGCAGAAAAATACAGCAAAAGAGCAGCAGCCACAAGAGATTGACAGGAATGAAACAAATATATGTTGATGGCGTAAACAAAATGATATAATTTTTGTTTGTAAATATTTAGCACTCTTTAATAATTCTTTTACATTCTTTTAAAAAAATGTTGCATGACAAATGCATTGAATGGCAGAGAAGACAACTTTGTGTCGGAATATGGCGATGCTGGCACCATTTCCGAAATCAGTTGTAACAATGAGAGTGACAAATCATTTTCGAAAACATAATACTGATGGTTAGAGTAATTTTAGGTTTATGTATGTATTTGAAAGTTTTTAATACTGGTAAAATAAATAAATTATTAACTTATTATTTCACATTAATTTTTTTAATTTCTTAAGTATTGGATATTGATGAACCTTTTACACATTTTTTTTTAAAAAATCTCCCAAAATCATTTTCAGAATTTGAGTAAATATGGTAGAATAAGAAAATTAATTATTTCCTCTTTGTGTTACTGTAAAAATAAGCATTTAATGAGTTCTGTTCAAAAATTGACTCTGATAATTGATCATATAATTCTCCAATAATATTACATTTTAGATGCTTATGTATGATAATTAGAAAATTTAGTCAATTTAATCAATAATTTACCAAACATTTAAAATAGAATACATAATAACTGAATTGGGATTTAGACTTCTTATTTCGTGAGAGCTTTGCTGGCAACCAGATTAAAGATTAATTTCTGTACTCTACTCTTCATAAAATTACTCAGCATTATTGAGATTTCTTTCTTTCTGAAAAATACTGTCCTGACAGACAGACCAGTGTAATATTAGTATAGGGCCTGGTAATTGTTTTGACTCAAGAGCCATGTTGTGGAATCTGAGGATATTGGAGGGCTGCATGATTGCATTAATTAATTATACCTCTCAGAAAAGGTACAGATTATACTATACAAGTTAATAAGTATAGGTTAAAAGAAAATTATTTCAGTTTGTTCTCAATTTATTGTGCTAATTCCATATCATACATAACTGCAAGCACATTTAATTTTAAAATGAGACACAAACATAATCTTGTCACACAATTCAGCGACATTTTCTTTCTTTATTTATTTATTTTTACTTGTTATAAATGCTTTGTTAGTGCATACATGTTAATGTAGCCATTCTAGTGGAAAATACTAGATGAATATTTAGTCACATATGGAAAAGAAATCTCGGTTCAAGGCAGATTTTCTGTCTTGGTGGGCCACAAAAAACTCTTTGCCGGCCGACTGTGGCATGCAGGTCACTACCCCCTTGTATTAGTATATTATTTTTACTGTTCTTGTAATATTTTGTTTAATTTTTTTTCTTATAATTTTTCATTTCTAGGAACACAAATTTGTATTTAATAAATTTTATTCTGTCTATTTTTATATTTTATTTATAATTGTAAAAACCAATATTAAATCTTATTCTTTTGCTCATAATCCCCCCCCCCCCCTCCTTTTTATACAAAATTTACAATGTTTTCCCCCATTCAAATGATTTATAAAATATCTACCAATGTTCTCCTTTAAAAAGTTTTTTAAAGTACAGGGATAAGAAAAACAGTATTTAGAGGGTGAGGTCGACTTGTCATATAAAATGGTATATTTTTGCTCATTAGAGAATAGAGTTTAAAATATTTTACTGAAACATTTTTTTAAAACTTTTTCTGTACAAATTAAAATGATATTTATGTTTTATACAGTCGACCAATTTTTCCAAATCAAAAGATATCTCCAAATAAAAAAAAACATTGCTAAATCTGCCATCAATTCTCTGCCCATGCACTAAAACAAATTCCTTCTTAGTCTGTCAACAAATAAATTGGTGAGGATGCAGGAAAATTAAATATTGTATTTAAATGAAATCATGTACACTTGAAATTAATGAAAGATCTAATAACTACATTGAATAGCCAAAATGCTGTAACTACATTCCAAAACTCAACAAATAAGTCTTTATGTAAACAACACCTTTTACATTCACATAAGTATGAATCTGGCAATCATACAGATCTGTGATGCTTCTTATTTCTCCATTTTGAAAATACTCCACTAAATTCACTTCAATAGAAGGTAGACTGGAAATGTTGATAATTTTTCACAATAAAATAAAAGAATGACATAAGTTATTTATGATGTCATAACTTTTGACCATGCATGTTCGAGATTATTGTATTTGAAGATGCACAGGAATGGTTTTCCATTACTGGCTGCATATCTCGGGGCATTTGGGGAGGTTATTTTTATTTAACAAAATTGGTTGACAGTATAAGTACCATGAAATTCTAAATGATTTTTTTTTATTTACACTATCTGTTTTTCCTACTTTTTTCCCCTTGTTTTTGTAATGAACTGCTATTAGGAAGAAAAGTATTTAAAGTACATGAGGTTATATATATATATATACAAAGAATAAGCAAAATGAAATGTATCACATAAACTGGTTATCTTAAAAATACATGAAATTCTTTTAGAATAAACATTTTTGAGGTTTATTCTAATATGCTTTTATGCTGTTAATAATTAAAAGCAATAATTGAAGCTTGCTATTATAAAAAATTAAAATTGTAAATTTATAGGAATGTCTTTCATGTTTTTAGAAACATTTATATGATGACGTATTTATTAAAGATTTAACACATTGAGTTATGGATTTTTATTTTAGCTAAAAAGGTTTACAAATTGTTAAAGATGTTTGTAGCAAATCGGTAATGTTTAGATGGTCTTCATTAAAAAAAAGTTAAATTTGATTTACTTCTTTTACATTAAGTTGAATTAATCAGCATTTGTCGTATTTTGTTATGTAACAATAGATGACAAATGTGTGTGCAGATATTTTAAGAAATTTTTTCTTACTATGAAATAGTACTATTCATCAAAGTAGATTTTAGCAGCATATTTCTGATGTACCTATGTGTGTGTTTTTGTATATGGGGGGAAAAACTTGATACCTATGAAAATGTTATTTTTTATTTTTGATCATATTATCTTTCCCCCTAACTTTACTACAATACCAAATGTAAAGTTTTACTTTATTAGTATGAGGCATGTCCTGAAACTAAGTAGTTTTGGTAAAAAGATCTTTCTACAAAACAAAATTTATTTTCACATGAAAGAGAATGTCGTAAACTCTCTCTCTATTTTTCTACATGGTTACCACCATTTTTCGGACATTTGTGATGTTGAGATACCATCTTGTCTATACCCATCTTCAAAGACATGCTGCCAGTGAAGAGAGCCATTGCTGAACAGTTCTTTGTGTAAACTCCATACAAAGCAATCTTATTGTGAATTGTCTGTTTTCACAAATTTTCTCATTCACTTTTTGTACCAAACCATCAATGACAACAAAAGATTGCCCTCTCCATGCATCGTCATGAAAACTGTTGTTCCCATCATTGAATTGTCAAACCCACTTTCTGATCATTCCATCATTCGTTACATTTTCACCATAAATCTCTACAAGTTGGCATTGGCTTAGTATTCTTTGCATTAAAAAAATGGATAACAAAATGCACTTCATTGTTGGCAGGGTCAGAAATTGTCTTAAACATTTTGAAGGCTTTCTAACATGTGTAAAATCAACACAATCTGACTGTAATGGTGTCACTGTACTGGCAATCAACCAGACTCCAAAGCTACTGTTGCGGTAGAATGAAACGGTACTTAGTTTCCGCAGACACACCTTGTACATTATTTTTTAGGAATATAACACTTCATCTTAAAATAATAATTAATCTCTTTATTATTCATTTCATTTGCTTTGAAAAATTTGTAAATGTTTTAAAAATATTAATTTTTATTAAAAAATGTTGTGTATTCTCATTTAAATACTGCATGAATACAAATTTTTTTATGCATGTTTTAATTAAATTGAAATAGAAAAATAATGTAAAGTTTTTTTCTTTTATTTGTTTTAGGAAGCTGTACTTATTACACTGGCAACTTTATCAGATAAATTTTCTCCACCTGAAAGTGCTGAATAAAGAACTATTTTTGTATTGTATGTTCATAATCATTTTTTATATAAAAAAAAGTCATATGTTTGTTTTTTCAACAATTGAAACATCTGTGAATAAAATACATTTTTCTGCACACTAAAAGTTAATTTTATTTTTAGAATACTTAGGTTGTAGTATTACCGAGAAATGTTTTCTGGGGTTACTTTGAGAAGAGGATTTTAAAACATTTCTGTTTATATTGAACTGAAAGACAAATAGACTTTTTTATGAATCGGCACATCATTAGACTTTTTTTTATTTTTCTGTTTTCATTTTAATAACATTCAATAAATATTTATAGAAATGTTTCTTCCTCTTAATTGAAATGTAATAAGGCTGTCTTTGTGTAAGGTTAAAAAATTGGATCCAGATTTGGAATATTTCTTAAATAAAGTATTTTAATGTTGATATTTTATTATGGCTGAGAGCAGTATATTTTATCATACTACTCATTTGTATGACTGCTGACCAATGTTTTCTGTTATGAAATGTGTTTTGCACTTTTTCTCCTAATGCTAAATGTATGCTTTATGTGTTAAAATAAAAAAAATCCTATAATATAAACACATGTATGAATTGCAATTTTACAAATTTTCGTGAAAATTGAGACATTTTTCTATCTGAAAATGTGCTTCACATTTAATTCAGACTCTTTTGCATTCGAGAAAGGCAGCCTTAAATCTATTTGAAAATCAGAACACATAGTTTCCTGAAATATTTTAATTACCTTGAATCCATCAATTTATTTATTGTTTTGATACATTTTTCTGAAATAGTTATCTTATATATTCTCTAGAACAGCCTGGGGACTGCATGCGGCCCGCAAGATTCATTTCAACTTTACGAGATATGATTATTTTATGCAATATTTTTGTTTTTAATGCAGTGTTTTGTTCCAAATATATCCCATAACTGTTCCCATTTTGGCCGAGGGGTAGTGTATCGCAATTCCACACCTCAGGTCTGGGGTTCTGTTCTCAGACTGGACAAGGTCTACTCAGCCTTTCATCCCTTCAGTGGGTCGAAATGAGTACCAAGTTTGGTTGGGAACTAAACACTGGGGGCTTAGCTTCAGACTGATCACCTGATCGGGACATCTGCTCATATACCTCAGCCCCCAATGGTCACATATATTGATGTGATGGGTACAGTAGGCCTTGGCCCTCATGGACTGCTGCACCACTGAATTTAGTTCCCATTTTATTATGTTGCTTCTGTTTTTATACATGCTTAGAAGTGAGCAGCATTACATTGCAGTTACCCCGTGCAATATCACGCTTGATTCCTGTAACTTAATCACTCTGCTTATTGCTAGAGCTATGAATGTTTGATCACTGCATTATTATTATTAAATTATCTATGTTTGTGTACATGAAAACAGTAATAATAATTAATTCTGTTTTAAATTTCCACTCCAGTGAATGTTTGTAATTAGTCTAAATCTAAAAAAAGAGATAAATATTTTTATATGCAGCCTGGAGGATTATAGTGTTTTTCCAATTTGGCCAGCCAGATCATTTGGGTTGGCCACCCCTGCTCGAGAATATTTTTGTTCTAGGAGGTTTTCAGTATTTCTAATCAAATCACTTTTGCTTTTTAATTGCTTCTGCACTTTAATCTCTGTGTGATAATAAACAATTTTACATCTTTAAATTACCTTAATTCCTATCAATATGATTCTAGTATTATGACCATGTGACAGCATTTAATTCATTATAATAATATCCTTAAATAACATTGTTTTGTTATTTCATAAATTAAGTCTAGTTTTGTTGTTTAAAACCTATTACTATGAGCATTTTTTTATTGCAGATTTTTTAAAAATAAATAAAATATTGATTTTCCAAAATTAAAGCAAAGAAGATATTAAGCAGAAAAATAAATAATTGTTAAAATAAGATGAGACTTAAAAAGTACAGAAAAGTTCTTCATTTTTCAATTCCTACTATTAGCTCTCTCTGTATATATATATATATGTTACCGGCATTGTGTAGAATGCCTAAAACTACCTGGCAACGTATGGCTTGTGGTGCAATTCTCAGTGGCTCTCTGCATTACTCAACAAATTTGTCAATTTTTGAATGAATGGAACTTGGGAAATTTGCAATGGATCTTATTCGACAAACATCTCCAGAATTATGGAATTAAGAAGATAACTCTAAAGGTGTAAATTTACAGCTTTTTTGTAAATTATTGAATGTCATAGCTGAAGATATTTAATTGTTTGAAGTGAGAAAATTGCATCTATTCTGCTTTTCGCATTTGGCTCTACATATCTATGTAAAATGTCTTTCCTCATAGGAAAAATATTTCGAGTCCAGAAAGAAATTGTTTAATAACTGAATGCTCAGAATCATGTCAAAGGGGCAGTTACAAATTACACCCCAGATTTTGCGATATGAAAGAGCGATGTAGCAATAGATTCACGTTAAAATTTTATTTATCTTTTTATTTAACTGTAATGAAGAGAAATACTTATATTTTACACTGTCTATTTCTTATTTTAATAAATATGTTTAGAATACATAATATATGTACCATTTCAAGTTTTTAAAAAATTTTGTTGAAATAATACTTATATTTATTTTGTTTATTTTTACATTAAGAAATATTTTTAATTGATGCAAAATTACTGTATAATAAAACTATAAATCTAAGTTATTGAACTGTATTCTCTAACTCTGCTTGCATTATCGCGGGAATCGAATTGTTTCAAAAAGGCTCTGCTGTGTGGCATGCTTAATCATAATTGGTAGATTGCTTTTTGACATGCCACAGCTAAAGGTTGTCAACCCCTGGTGTCTTTAGGCATGAAACAACTATTCGACGACGAGCTGTCCAAAATTCAATTTAATGCTGCAAAAAAAAAGCATTTTTTTTAAAAATTGAAACTACTTACTAGAAGTTAATAACTGATGTACAAAAAAACCAAAATGACTACTAAAAAGGAACCCAGGGACAATTGGTTGCTGAATAGCAATGATGTGATGTTTGTGGAAAATAAAAGTAAACTCATATAACCTGTTGAAGAAGGCGTCAGTACTATACCGTGGATCAAATGATATCAGGTCACTCAAGGAGCATTAAATTATTTACTGGGGTGGAGTAACTCAATTTTACTTTGAAGGCATGTTTAAATACAATTAAATTATTAAACTAAAACAATTGAAAATATAAACAACCTATGTCCCACCCTCAGCGGACCGCGGTAAAATTATCAAAGGTTGAATAGTCCACAGGGATGAAAAGGTTGGGAACCACTTCTATACAGTATTACGAACAGATTCTGAGTTATTCTATTTCCTTCATGAAGTTCATTTGGCTGTTGGACGCGAGGGACCTGACAGAATTTTGAAAGAACTTTCAACCAAATTAAAAAACGTTACATGTGATGATATTGAATTGAACGTCCACCTTTGTGAACCTTGCCAGAAAAAGCAGAAAATTATTTTAGAAAAACCATTGTTGGGAAATTTGTGATTTTTTTCTGAATCCCTATATATATTGGTGCTTGTAATGAGTGGGAAAAAGGATGTTTTCTATGGACTTAGAATTTCTGAAAGAATTTTATAACAAGTATATGTGAAATCACAATTTACTTTATACCCTAAGAACTTGCTTAGAATTAAAGATATTCCTGACCACGAAATTCCTCTTCTATGAGTTGGTATTGCTCAGTGCAATAGGAACGGCCAAGGATTCGTCAAATGTATGTGTAAAACAAAATACCAAAATAAGAATTGTCTTTGCGTGAAAAATGTAATTCAAAATGCCATTCAAGCCTACCATGTTCCAATAAGTAAGTTCTTATTTTTTACATGAAAATTTTGTTTTCCTTAAAAAAGAAAGACATAAATTTTGCTTGGTACAGTTTTCACTTTCCTTTACGTACTTTGAATAATTTTTTAATTGCACTCTCATTATTTTGTCAGAAGAACATTTATATTTTTTAGGAATGTACGTCATTGATATAGTAGTCTTATGATGACCTTTTTTCATACCTTGCCTAAATATCATTGGTCATTCTATAAAATGCCTGGGCAAAGAAAGAATTCTCATATTTCATACTTTGCCGGTAACATATATATATATATGTAAGGATAATTAAACTAGATTAAAAATAAAATTCCCTATCTAGCACTTGACTCATCTTAACTAATCACCCATTTATTTCTTCCGAACATATGGCCTAGCCAATAAACATGTCTAATTCCAGCCCCATATGTGTCAGCATTAACTTTCAAATACAATCATAAAATCCGCGACACGTACAGCATGTGTTTTTCAAGTGCTATCCACTTGAAACCACCACCATGGCGTGCTTTTTTCCTCCCTGCTCTCAGTGTCAGAAGAGATGTCGAAACGATTGAATAAAGAACGTCCCTTTTTCTAACTTTTAATCTGATTCTGTCTTCAAAATCATGACAGAATTAAAGCCGGTAGGATTTTGTCTGCGATCTTAACGTAAAAACTAATTTCTTTTATTAAATATTTTAATATAAAAACGAACGCCAACTGCAGTAATAACTGATATGAAGAATTTTATGGACTACCGACGACGCTCTACATTTGTTAGCTGAGGACGTTGGGTTACCAGAATTAATCTATTGTACGGAAAAAGAAAAGCGCTAGTAATCCCCGAAAGAACATCGCTCTTACCGCCAAAGAAATATAATCATCTTCTAACAAAATTTCAGAAAATCATACTTCAAAAATGGAAGCAACGAACGCGAAAATAAAATTAAGCAAGAAGAGAATTTAGATGCTGATGAAGAAAAATTAAAACAACCTATAACCATTTGTTTGCGCAAGCGCAACAGCGCTGCCTGGACTGCGCATGCCCAGTAATTCTGATGCAACTAAAAAGAGTTGTGAGTAAAAAATAAACACCAGTCCACACACTGAAAACTGTGTTCTGAGTGAGTGCTGAGTATTCGACGGAGTGAGCCATAACATTGGTCCGGTAGAATCCGGAGAAAAACCGCGTGTAGTGATGAGTTAAAATTGTGCCGGAAATTGTGTCTGAATACTGAGGGAAGCAACTGAGTTTCCGAAGTATTTTCTGTGTCTTGAGAGTCCAGCGCAATTCATCAGTCGAAGTAAGAGCGACTTCCTTGCTTCTTATTTGATATCAAATTAATGTTATGTGTTAAAATGTCGACAATTAAAAGTCTTAAAAAGGACGAGCTTTTGCTGGTCGCCGAGGAGCTGGGATTAGACATACCCCAGAATCCAAAAATTATAGTATTAAAAATTTAATTGAGAGTAGTGAAATCTTTGAAACTAATAAGGAGTTTCTGCAAAGTGTAATTGATGGCGTTTTGACGGAAAAGGCCGCTAAAATTGAACAAGAAAAATTTAAATTAGAGTCTGAAAGGGCCGCTAAAATTGAACAAGAAAAATTTAAATTAGAGTCTGAAAAGGCCAAGATTGAATTTGAAAAAATTAAATTAGAACAGTTAAAGAAAGAGCTTGAGTTAACTAATGCTAATGTAAATTGTCCCCTGCGCAAGAGAAAAGTGAACATTTCGAATCTGTCCCATCTGATATTGAAAACTTAATTAAAAGTATCAAAACTCTAACAATACCTGTCCCTTCTAATACAGAAGCCTATAATTTATTTTTCAATCGCTAGAAAAAGCTTTTAAAACAAAAAATGTGGAGGATAAATTTAAAGCAGAGATTTTATTGAATATGTTGGGAGAAAAGGTGGGAAATTTAATGATTTATGTTAAACAAGAGGAACTGGGTGATTACGAAAAAATCAAGCAGTTAGTGCTAAAACAATTTCAACCAACACCTCGAGTATTACTTAACCAGTTTCGAAGGTCCCAAAAACTACCAAATGAGAACTATGTTCAGTTTGCTTCTAGAATTGAAGCAATGTTTGATTATTGTAAATTAAGAAACGTTAATGAGTTTAATGAATTATGCCAGTTAATTGTTGCCGATCAGATAATTAATTCTCTTGATCAAGAACTGACCAGTTATATTAATTTAAAAATGTGCGAAAATTGGTACACACCAGATAAGCTGGGTCGTGAATTAGATTTGTTTATGTCATCTAAAGTTTCAAGTAGAAATGAAATAAATACGGGTTTCCGACAAAATAAATTCTTTAAGAGTGGCGTCGACAGAAAGGGGTTAAAAGGTGTAACTAGTGTTTTTTTGTCCGATGTCAATGAAACAAAATGTTCATATTGCTGTGAAAATCATGCTATTCCTTTTTGTGCAAAATTTAAACAACTTTCCGTTCATGATAGAGTAGAGATAGTTAAAAAAACAGCGACTATGCTTTCTGTGTTTAAGAGTAGGTTGTATGGCGTCGAAGTGCAAAAGGAACGCATTCTAGAGATGAGGAGGGTCGGTATGTGGTTAAAATGCCCCTTAAAAACGAACCAAATTGTTTAGGTGAGTCGAGGGACATCGCTCTAAAACGATTGAATGCGCTGTGGACTCGATTAATCAGAGATCCTCAATATCTTAAGTTGTATAGAGACTTTATACATGAGTATGACCAACTTGGTCACATGAAAGAAGTTGTCGCAGAGCATGACAACTCTGAGGTTGCCTATTATATGCCACACCATGGCGTCCTTAGACCAGAAAAGAGCACAACGAAGCTGAGGGTAGTTTTTAATGCTACCAATCCTACAAGTAATGGGTTATCGTTGAATTCCATGCAATACAATGGAGGACTGGTTCAAAATGACCTGTTTACAATTATGATTAAATTTAGAGAGCATCCTTATGCCTTTACGGCAGATGTGAAGATGATGTACCGAATGATACTCATCCATGAGAGCCAACAGCCGTTGCTTAGAATTTTGTAGAAAGTCCAGAGGATCCAGTGAAAACCTTTGAGATGAAAACAGTCACATATGGCACGGTCAGTGCACCCTTTTTAGCAACGAGAACTTTACTGCAGTTATCGAGAGATGAAGAGAAGAACTTTCCTTTGACTGCACCTGTTCTAAGAGAAAACTTTTATATGGACGACGTTCTTTGCGGCGCTGCGTCTTTAATGGAAGCCAAGGCCTTGAAAAACCAACTTTCCGGCATTTTGAAAAAGGGAGGAATGGAATTGCACAAGTGGGGTAGTAGTCATCCGGAACTGGCTTCAAACATCCTCGGAGACTATGAGTTCGAGAATCCAATTGAAACCAAGACGTTAGGAGTGTCCTGGAAATCACAAGAGGATTGTTTTATTTTCAAAATTGCAGTGGAGTTAAAAGACTCCTATACCAAGAGATGTGTCCTTTCGACAATAGCTAGACTGTTTGATCCATTAGGACTATTAGGTCCAGTAGTCGCAAGAGCCAAGATCTTCATGCAGAGTCTTTGGAGTCTTAAAATCGACTGGGTCGACGAGTTGCCTTCTGAGAGAGCCAAAGAGTGGCATCGTTTCCTAGAGGACTTCAACAGTGTAAGAAGTATCTGCATTGGTAGATGTATTGTGCATCCTCAAGCGACAAGGGTAGAACTTCACGGTTTTGCTGATGCTTCAGAGAAATGTTACGGAGCAGTGATATATTGCCGTTCTCAATCGCCAGATGGTGCAACAACAGTGACGCTTGTAACAAGTAAAAACAGAGTAGCACCTGTGAAGAGTGTCACCATGCCGCGACTCGAGCTGTGTGCCGCCGTTCTTCTTGCAAAACTGATGAAAAGAGTTGAGACTGCCTTACAAATGAAAACACCCCCCGTGTACCTGTGGAGTGACTCGACTATTGTCTTAGCGTGGATCCAGAAGGAGCCTAACTTGCTTAAAACATTCGTGGCAAATAGAGTTGCCACAATCCAACACTTGATTAACGCAGAGCAATGGCATCATGTTTCTTCGGAACAGAACTCAGCTGACCTCGTTTCAAGAGGTCTAGACCCGTCCAGTCTTCTCAACAACTCTTTGTGGTGGAATGGACCTAAGTTTTTAACGACGAAAGATTTTCCGGAAAAGAATACCCTTTCATCAGTGACTGATAATGATGAATTTAACTGTGAATTTAAAAGTAACGCAAAGCACTGTGTTAATTTAAATCTAACAAACTCAACACACACACACACACACACACACATTTATGACTGACCTGTTAAATATAAGTAATAAGTACACTAAAATAATTAGAATGTTAAGTTTTATTTTTTAGGTTCATAGCAAATTGCCGAGGAGAAAAAAAGGAGAGGACCTTTAGATGTCCAGGAAATCAACCAAGCGGAGGTCACCTTAATCAGGATTCGTGCAACTACAGGAGTTCAAAAAAGATATAATGAGTTTGAAAGAAAATAATAGAGTGTCTGCAGAAAGTCTTATAAAAAGCTTAAATCCCTTTTTAGATAAAGATGGTGTGTTGAGAGTTGGTGGTAGACTTTGTAATAGTGATTTGAACTTTGAATGCAAATTTCCTGTAATATTACCTTGTAACCATAAATTAACGAATTTAATTGTAGAATATTTTCACTTAAAATACTTCCATCTAGGTCCACAGGCCTTATTATATCAAGTAAGACAGAGATTTTGGCCTCTTAGAGGACGTAATGTATGTAGGAAAATAGTACATGATTGTCTTGTATGTTTTAAAGTGAAACCTATAACTTGTGAACAAATAATGGGCAATTTGCCTAAAGAAAGAGTTAGGGAAAATTTTCCTTTTGATTGCAGTGGGATTGACTTTATTGGACCGTTTTGGATCAAAAGCAACAAACAGCGTAAAAGCAGTTTGTATAAGATATATGTTTCAATTTTTGTGTGTTTTGTCACTAAAGCTGTACATTTTGAATTAGTGTCGGATTTAACAACTCAGACATTTATTGCCTCATTAAAGAGATTTATTGCTAGAAGAGGAAGACCCTCTCTAATATTTTCTGATAATGGTAAAACATTTATAGGAGCTAATGCAGAACTCAAGAGATTGTACAAGTTAGTGATAAATCCTGATCCTGAATTGGCTGGTTTCTTAGTAGATGAAAATATAAATTGAAATTTCTCCCTCCCAGAGCACCAAATTTTGGCGGCTTATGGGAAGCTGGCGTAAAGTCGTTCAAATTCCATTTTAAACGTGAGGCAGGCAATTCTAGGTTTACTTATGAAGAGTTTCTTAACCATTATGACTCAAATTGAGGGAATTTTGAATTCCCGTCCTCTCACCCCTTTGTCAACGGATATAGACGATTTGTCGGTTTTGACACCGGCACACTTTTTAATTGGAAGACCAATTACTTCCATTAATGAACCAAACATTATACATATAGAAACAAATAGATTTAACATATATCAGAGATTAACAAAAATTGTGCAGTCTATATGGAAAAAAGGTGGAGTAATAATTACTTAAGTAATCTTCAACAGAGATCTCTAAATGGAAATTTGAAAAGGATAACACTAGAGTGGGTGATTTAGTCCTTATTAAAGAGGATAACTTAGCAGTCAATAAATGGTTAATGGGCAGATTGATCGAGGTATTTCCTGGAAAGGATAATAGAATTAGGGTTGTAACAATCAAGACTCAACATGGTGTAGTAAAAAGACCTATTTCTAAAATTTGTATCTTGCCCATGAGAGAATGAATTTTTTTTCTTTTTGTATTACAAGATTTACTTATTTTTAAGTTATTGTAATTAATCTTTTAGTATTGTGTGTATTTTAGTCAATTCTTTCTGATTTACAATTATTTTAATAATGTTACATTTTAATATAACAATATTGTAAAAAGCCATGAAACTTATTGTATGTTGTAACATTGCAATGCCGGGCGGAATGTTTGCGCAAGCGCAACAGCGCTGCCTGGACTGCGCATGCCCAGTAATTCTGATGTAACTAAAAAGAGTTGTGAGTAAAAAATAAACACCAGTCCACTGAAAACTGTGTTCTGAGTGAGTGCTGAGTATTCGACGGAGTGAGCCATAACACCATTATTAAAATGATATTCGATTTGAAGATCTACAGACTTATTTCCTAAAACATAACCTGGAAATACCCATCCAAACATTCAATAGAAATTTTGAAAGTACGTGTGATTCCTTCGATATACCAGGGAAACAGAAAATCCTATTCATAACCAAGTTAGTAGATGGGGCTGTGAAGACTTATGTTGTGAACAAAAATGATTTGTGAATGAGTGGCTGCATGGCGCCACGTTTTTGTAACTGTGAAGAGGTTGTGTGACGTCATTATGTTCTGTATATAAAAAGGGTGAAGAAATCACGTGCTCACTCTCACTCGGTAGTTCTGAATAAACTTAGTTACTTCAATTGACTGGCTCGAGACTGAATTTCTTCCTCCAACGCACAGCATCGGGTAGATGTAGCTCGCAGAATTTTAGAATTGAAATTGTTCTTTACATAAGTTTTTGGTACCCTCGGCGGGACTGGTTGTTGGTTGGAAGCGAAACTGAAACCGAATTTAAATTATTGAACTTAACTTTTTGAACTATAAAATGGAAGTGAATGCTTTGAAAGCGGAAAGAAAAGGGCTGAGAACAGCATTTTTTCTCAGTCTAAAAAAGATTGAAACCGAACTTAAAAAAGAAAACATCGATATGAATCAACTTTCGATTCTGAAAACTCAATTTATGGATAAATTTCAGAGACTCGACACTTCTCAGAATCAAATTTCTGAACAACTCTTGGATACAGAAGATGCCGTGCAAGAATATTTAGATGATATGGAAGACGCAGAAAACTGCCGTGACCGCTACATCGAAATGTGTACTCGAGTAGATTTGAAAATACGAGAAACCGTTGTTCCTACCGAAACTGAAAAGAGAAGCTTTAAATTACCGAAAATTGAACTGAAGAAGTTCAGCGGTGAAGCTAAAGACTTTTTGGCCTTCTGGAGTCAGCTTCAGAAAATTCACAATGATATAAAAGCATTGCGGAAGAAGACAAAATGCAATATTTATTGCAATCCGTGGAACCGAAATCGAAAGCAGAATGATTAGTGTTGAGTTTCCCTGCAACGGCGGAAAATTATCCTAAAGCCATTGATCAATTAAAAGAGAGATTCGGTCGTGAAGACTTGTTAGTACAAATTTACGTACGTGAACTTTTAAATTTAGTAATGAAGAACGCTGTTTCTGGAAGAACGAAAACTGTTTTGTCCACCTTGTACGATGAACTTGAAGGGAAATTACGGTCGTTGGAGAGCCTTGGACGAACACAAGAAAAATATGGAGACTTCCTTACACCATTGGTAGAGTCCTGCTTACCCGAGGAAATCCTGATGGCCTGGGAAAGAAAACGGAATACTGAAACAGACGCTAAAGGATCGCGAACTCTAGAACACTTAATGACTTTCCTTCGCCTGGAAGTCCAAGGAGAAGAGATGGTGCAGCTGGCAAAATCCGGTTTTGGAACTCCTATCCGAAAAAGAGATTCCCCAACTGAAAGGGTTAAGCCGACTGAATTAATGACTGCATCAGCTCTGGCGAGTTCTGAAAAGTCCTCAGGTAAGAAAATCAATAACTGTATATTTTGTGAGAAATATCATCCCAGTGAAAATTGCTTTAATGCTAGAAAAATGTCTTTAAATGCTAAGAGACAATTGTTATTAAGAAAAGGTGCTTGTTTTATTTGTTTAAATAGATCTGGACATTTGAGTAAAAATTGTGATATTAAAAATAATAATTGTTCTAGATGTAATTCTCATTTTGAAATTATGTGTCCAAAATTAAATAAGAATTATGATCAAAAATTGTGTTCCATAAAAACTGAGAACTCTCTATCTAGTAACTGCAACAGAATCCAAAGTATTTACTTTCAAACTCTCTGCGTTTTCATTCGCATTAAAGATCAGGAAAGGAAAGTTAGAGTTCTGATTGATACCGCTTGTGAAAATAGCTACATTAGTGAAAGTGTTACTAGTATTTTGAAGGCCACTCCACTTAGAGAGGAAACTATAATTCTCTCTCTCTCTCTCTCATTCACTATTCGGGGGGGGGGAGGGCAGCGAAACTAAACCGAAACATCACAGCGTGTTTTCTATTGAGGTCAGTGATTTGAAACGCTCTTATGCATGTAGTTTTGAAGTGCTATCCAAAAAGAAAATATGTGGATTTATTTCTAAGATTGAGGATAAGCGTATTTTAAATGAATTAAAAAAATAAAGAACTTATTTTATCGGATTTAAATTGTAAAGAAACGGAAATTGGGCTTTTGATTGGGGCTGATAATATAGGAAAATTATTGACTGGGAATTTAATTGAATTTGATTCGGGTTTAACAGCTATTGAAACTAAACTAGGATGGACGGTAATTGGAAAAGTATGTTCGAACGATAAAAACGTTATGTTAACGACATCGTCTTTGCATGTTCGGAATGTTAGCGTTAAAGAATTATGGGAACTTGATGTTTTAGGAATAACGGATCCCTTACTTAATGAGAATACGAAAGAAAATTTTGAATTAACCGATTTTAAGAATAAAATGAAAATCCTTCCCGATGGAAGATATGAAGTTAAACTCCCATGGAAATGTAACTCTAAAAATTTGCCCAGTATCAAAGAACTAACATGGAAAAGACATCTACGGATGATGAATAAATTAAGAAACGGTAATTTTTTTTATGATTATAAAAGTGTGTTTAGGCAATGGGAAGATTTAAATATCATTGAACGTGTGCCGGAAATAGAACTGAACAATGAATGCCATTATTTACCGCATAGACCTGTAGTTAAATTAGATAGTGCGACTACAAAAATACGACCCGTATTCGATGTTTCGGCCCGTGAAAAAGGGAAACCATCTTTGAACGACTGTTTATATAAAGGCATAAACCTTATTGAACTGATACCTGACATTTTAGATTGTTTAGAATTTATCCAGTCGGAATTGTAGCCGATATTGAAAAGGCGTTTTTGATGCTATCTGTTGCACCGAAAGATGCAACAGATAGCATCATATTTATCTCAGATTTTTTTCCCCATGCATTAGATTTATCTCAGATTTTTTTCCCCATGCATCAGGTTTATCTCAGATTTTTTTTCCCATGCAATGAAAAACAATTAGTGTACAGGCATTGTCGAGTTGTGTTTGAGGTGTGTTCAAGCCCTTACTTATTGAATGCATCAATTATGCATCTTTTGGAAAACAGTAATTCCGAATGTAAGGAAGTTGCACAAAAGTTAAAAACTTCCTTTTATGTTGATAATTGTGTAACTGGTGTTTTCAGTGCTGATGAAATAGAGATATTTATTGAGAAAACTAAATTATGTCGGAAGGATGTTTTAATTTACGTATTTTTGAGAGCAATGTGGCGAGTAAAAGTGTTGATAAACACTCAGGCGAAACTTTTATTTTGGGTATCATCTGGGACTTGGATAATGATGTTTTGAAATGCTGCACGAATTTCGACTCATTAACGTGCGAAGTGAAAATAACGAAACGATTAGTTTTGTCTACTGTACAAAAAGTTTTCGATCCCATTGGAATGTTGGCGCCGTCTACATTGCTCCCAAAATTACTATTGCAGGAAATATAGAAAATGAAAAAAGCATGGGATCAGAGGAACTACCTCAGAATGTTGTAAACAAATTTAAGAAATGGTTTAATGAAATTCAAATTTTGAAAGATGTAACTGTACCACGTTGTATGAAAACTGATATTTTTACTGAATTGCATGTATTTGTTGATGCAAGCAAGGGGTCATATGCGGGATGCGTCTTTGCTCGATCAATAGTTGATTCTAGAGTTAGCGTAATTCTCGTTAGAGCGAAGTCTAGAGTAGCTCCTCTCAAACTTTTGAGTATACCGCGTTTAGAACTAATGGCTTGTTGTGTAGGTGCTCGACTTGTAAATTCTATTTTGAAAGCGCTTAATATGCCGGACTTGAAAGTTACTCTTTGGTCCGATTCCACAACAGCACTTTGGTGGATTAAAGAATATGGAAATTGGTCAGTTTTTGTAGCTAATAGGGTAATGGAAATTAGACAACTAACTCAAATTCAGTCATGGAAGTATGTTCCAGGAAACAGGAATATCGCGGATTTGCTATCTCGTGGTTGTTCTCCACGACAAATGCTTAATTCTAGATGGTGGGAGGGGCCTTCCTGGTTGAAACAAAATTCGGAATATTGGCCAGATGGTGAAATCGGTTGTGAGCCTCAAGAAGTTAACGTAGAGAGAAAGAAAACTAAAAATGCGAATGTTGATCTAGCAAACGATGCACCCCCTTGCTTATATGTAATGTGTCTGATTATGATAAAATGATAAGAGTATTTGCATGGATTTTAAGATTTGTAAATAATTGTCGCAAAGACTATAACAAATGTAAGGAACATGAACTTTCTGTTGCTGAAATTGAAAATTCTGAAAAACAATTGATTTGTTTAAGTCAAACACATTATTTACCTGATGTTGAATCTTTAAAATTTGTTACTTTTATTGATAATGATAATATTTTAAGAGTAAAATCTAAAATAACGGAACGAAATGATGAAAGTTCTTTTTTGTATCCTATATTGTTACCTGATAAATGTGAATTTACAAAACTTTTGATTAGATCTATACACAAAAAGAACTGTCATGCAGGAATCCAAATAATGCAATCATTAATTAGAGAAAGGTTCTGGATTATCAGAGCTAGAAAAACTATTAAGAGAATTTTGAATGAATGTTTTATTTGTGCTCGTTTTAAAGTGAAATCATTGTCAAGCGGACCATCACCTTTACCACCAGACCGTGTGACTGATTGCGCGATATTTGAAGTTGTAGGAATTGACTTAGCTGGACCTCTCTCTCTCTCTCTCTCTGTTTTTAAAAACTGGCGAAAAGGTATGGATTACATTATTTACTTGCGCCGTCTATCGCGCACTACATCTTGAATTAGTAAACGCTTTATCTTCTGATGCCTTTTTGCTAGCCCTTAGGCGTTTCATTGCCAGGCGCGGGAGGCCCAGGATAATTTACTGTGATAACGGTACTAATTTTCGAGGTGCTTTCAATGACCTTGCGAAATTGGATTGGCATAAAATATATCGAGAGAAACATCAACTCAAAAAATAGTTTGAAAATTTATACCACCCACCGCCGCATGGTGGGGAGGCTGGTGGGAAAGGTTGGTTCGCATTATCAAGGAACTATTGAGACGTTCTCGTGGAAAATCAATATTGTCCTATGAAGAATTGTCTACAGTGATTTGTGATTGCGAATTTTTAATCAATAGTAGACCTTTAACTTATATATCTGAAAATCCACAGGAATTGATCCCTCTTACTCCAGCAATGTTTTTAATAGAGAATCGCTGTTCCGATACTACCGATATTGACGAATTGAATTCGAGACTTAAGAAAAAGAATGAAATATAGAATTAAACTTTTAAGTGATTTAAGACAACGTTTCAGGAAAGAATATCTAAGTGAGCTAATACAAAAACAGAATGATAATCGGGTGCGGGAACCCCGAATTGGGGAAATGGTCTTAATTGGAAACGACAATAAGAAACGTTTGTCTTGGCCTATAGCTAAGATTATAGAATTAATCCCTGGTCGAGATGGGGAAATTCGAACAGTTCGGCTAAAAACTCAACATGAAACAGTAATACGCCCTATGCAACGTATCTTCCCGAAGTACAAGCGATTGCTAATAACGATAAGGAGTTAAAAGAGGAATCAATTTCTGTTAAAAGTACTAAACCTGAAAAGGTCTTGAATACTAATGATGCAATTGTAAAAAAAAAAAATATATACTTCTTCTGGAAGATTGGTTAAAGAACCGAAGAGACTTGATCTTTTGAATTATAACTGTTATAGGTTTGAGACTCTCCCCAAGTCTCAAAGGGGGGAGTATGTTGTGAATAAAAATGATTTGTGTGAATGAGTGGCTGCATGGCGCCACGTTTTTGTAACTGTGAAGAGGTTGTGTGACGTCATTATGTTCTGTATATAAAAAGGGTGAAGCAATCACGTGCTCACTCTCACTCGGTAGTTCTGAATAAACTTAGTTACTTTAATTGACTGTGACTCGAGACTGAATTTCTTCCTCCAACGCCCAGCATCGGGTAGATGCAGCTCGCAGAATTTTAGAATTGAAATTTTCTTTACAACTTCCATCAAATCACAATCGATCCCTAAAAGTTTTTACGAACTGAAAAATAATTTAATATGTGAATTCGGAACACAAGTCAATCCAGCAGAGATTCATCTTCAATTATCTAAAACAGAAAAAACATCAAAAGAGACCCACATAGAATATTTATGCAGAATAAAGAAATCGCATCCCGGATAAACATGGAAGAAGCTGAAAAATATTACATCATAAAAGGATTAAAAGAAAATAGAGCCATAGAAATACAGTTACAAAGCTGCAGCAACATAAAGGAACTGAATGAAAAATGAAACTCTTAGATATCCAAGAAAAATCAAAATCAAGTAAGAATGAAGTTATATACCCAAAGTATCCAATGACAAGAATACCTCATCATACGAATCAATTTGCCCATAGACAACAATATGGAGGATGGAATTGGAGAAATGATCAATCTCAACATCCGGATACCATACCAATACAAGATATAAGGTATACTCTCCTCAGTTTCCATCACCTTCTTATCATCACCCATCCTTTTCTGTTCAGCGGCCGACCCTATATCCGAGAAACCAACGATTTCCACAACGACCGACAGTTTAGCGACCGGATGCTCCAATTTTCTACTCCCGTCGAGGAACACAAAACTATAATACGGTATTCCAACCTCATCAAACATGAGAACTTATGATCATCCAGGGAAGAATCAACTTCAAACAAGTTGAAGTCTTCTTAGATACAGGATCAAAAAAAAAAAGTGTCAATATTATTCCAAAAAATATAATATCAAAAAACAAGGGACACCATAATGTAGAGCAGTGCTTCTCAAACTTTCAATACTGGCGCCCCCCTTTTCAATCACAATTTTTATCGCGTCCCCCTTATACATTAGTAATGTACTGAATGCAATAATAATGCACTTTGACGCTAAAGCAACAATCTTTATTATAAACCGTACAAATTCGTGACATAAGTATTAAATTTTGTAGTGTTACTTTTAAGCAAAAAAAAATAAGTAATAGGATAATTATTATGTTATTTTTCCTTTCTCTAATTTTTAAATTGGAACATATTGCAAAATGCGGTGGCTGCTTAGAAGACAAAATATAGATATCAGCTAAATGTAGAAAATGAACTCAGAGGGTTAATTTCAATCATAAAATTCCTTTCAAAAACTTTCCTCTGTAAGACAAGCCCATGGAAGTCGCTAATACTTATTAAACTTGTTCTTAATTTAGTATTGATTAATTCGTTATAAAATACTCTGTGCAGCACTGATACATTCAAAGTATACCGGTGAAGTGCCCGCTCTTTGCACAAGTTCATTTATAAGAAAATAAAAGATTATTGATATAATCCTTAATTGTAAGGAGAGTAAAGCCAAGTATGCGACAATGTTTACAAAAATGTAAAATGATTTTTTTTAAGTGATTGCTCAAATTATAATTAGTTTTAAGCGAACTGTAATTTTAAGCCTGAAAGAATCAGCATTTAGAATTGATGTTGAATAATGAACAATAAAAAAAATTCTGATGAAGAATAATTGTATTTTTAATATTTAAAGCGAAAAAGACTTCAACATGTTTTAATCCTGGAGCAGGCGCGCACTCGATACTAATGGTCGAGCTTTGATAGACGTTATTGAATAAGACGTAACCGGCGGCAATCCTTTTTTATATTTATTTTTATAGTACACTATAAAAATCGTAATTCCAGTGAATAATTTAATTAAGAGAAAATATACTCACCCCTACTTTCAAGGACACAGAAAATATTTCGGAAAAAAGTTATCACGCCGGGAACTCAGACAAAACAAGTACCAGTTAAGATCGTCAAAAAACGTCTTTCACTTCGGCAAAAAAGAGGGAGATATGTGACAAATATATTTTAGTTCACGTTAAGATTGTCAAACAGGAGGATAGTGTCAGGGCCATTGGTAACAATTAAACAGTTTTGTCAGAATTACCGATTTCGTGCACTCTGTGCTCGGCGTGACTGCGCAGATGCCCGGATTAAAAATGTATTTATTACAATATGGATGTTCCTTTAAAAAATGATGTAAAAAACGTTTTCATTATGCAAATTTGGAATTAGTAATCCTTCAATCCTTCATCCTTCCCACAGCAAATACATTCTGCTGCCTACAGCTGATAGCAATAATATATAACAGTGATGAACTTTTTATCTTCCTAACAATTAAAAGTTTTTTTTGATTATGGGTCTGGGTTTTGTCTTTCCTCTGGAAGATGTAGCATTTTCAAACTTTGAAAAGAAAACGTAATCAAAAAAAATCTCTCATCATGGGATTACAGCAAATTGAATAAAACGTTTTTTATGGTTATAGTATCAAAGGTAGCTAAAAAAAATGAGATTTTGCAAAGTAGAAGTTTTTTTTTTTTTTTTTATTTTTGATGATGTAAAATCTAAAAAATGCAGATTAATATATATATTTATATATATAATATCGCATATATATATATATATATATATATATATATTATTTCCGTGTAAATTTGTATATTTTTATTATGTCAGAAAGTATTTTGTTTTACTTCATTCTAGTAAATAAATTATTTTAAATCTTTTATTTTCGATATGCTCGCGCCCCCCTTGTAGGTTTATCACGCCCCCGGGGGGCGCGCCCCACAGTTTGAGAAACACTGATGTAGAGTATATCAAAACAAAAATTGCCACCATCAATGGAGAAGTTAAGGTGAGTGAGGTAATTACTTTACAATTGAAAATAGGAGAAATTATTAAAGATATTAAATTCCTCATAGTAAACGTAGAATTAAAATATTTAATAATTTCTAATAAAACTATGAGTATTTTTGAATTAAATATTAATTTTAGTGATTATAAAATTTTTCAAAGGGGAAAATTTTTTAAAAAAATTATGAATCTAAGAAAAATAAAGAAAATGAGAAACTCTTAAATTTAGTAATAATAAAATTATCACTAAGAAAACTGATAATGTGTTTAATATAGAAATAATTCCTAATAGTGATTATGATATTATTAATGTGATTATTGATAAATATAAACATGTCTTTGCTAAAAATCAGTTTGATGTGGGTGAGTTAAAATGTAATTCTCCTAAAATAATACTTACCTCAGAATTACCCATTGCAAATCGACCATATAGGACATCTTTTAAAGATACAGAAATAAAAAAACAATTAGATGCATTATTGAAAGCAGGAATAATAAAACCATCTTAGTTCTTACGCTGCCCCTATAACATTGGCTTTTAAAAAAGAGGATAATGCTCGTACACGATTATGTATCGATTACAGAAAGCTAAATGCTATCACAAAATTAGATGCAGAGCCAATTCCCCGAATAGATGCAGTTTTAGACAAATTAACACATGCCAAATTTTTCTCAACCATCGACCTATATAGTGGTTAGTGGCACATTAAATTAGATGATAATGAATTGAAAAACTTGCATTTATATATATACATCAAATTACGGTCTTTTTCAATTTAATCGTTCGCCTTTTGGATATAAAAATTCCTCAGCTATATTTAATAGTATTTTCGGAATCAATTGAAAAACATGCAAAACACATTTAGAGGAAATTTTTAAAATTTGTGGAATAGAAAATATTAAATTAAAATTCTCAAAGTGTAAATTTGGCAAAGATACAATTGATTTCTTAGGATATGAAATAAAACAAGGGTCATACACTCCAGATAATACAAATGTCGAAATAATTAAAAAAACTTTTACCCCCTAGAAATGTACAGGATTTACAGAGATTTCTTGGTAGTATTAATGTCTATTATAAATTCATTCCTCAATATGCAAAATTAAGAATGCCCTTAAATAATCTTCTTAAAAAGAATCAAAATTGGAGTTGGACGTCAGAATGTCAACAATCTTTTCAAAAACTTAAAGACGGCTTAATTTCAAAGCCAATTTTAGCTATATTCAATCCAAATTATTCCTGTCATCTTTATGTAGATGCATCGAAAACTGCGATCTCATGTATCCTCAAACAACAAAAACCAAATGGAAATCAACATCCGATTGCATTCCACTCGAGACGACTGAGAAATTATGACATTAATTATACAATAACTGAATTAGAATGCTTAGCTATAATTGATAGTTTAGATAAATTCCATTGCTATCTTCATGGATCTCATTTCACAGTTCATACAGATCATAATGCATTAGTTTGGCTTTAAAATTTCAAAAATCCCACGGGTAGACTTTTTAGATGGTCTTTAAAAGTTTCTATGTATGATTTTGATATAAAATATAAGAAAGGTAGCACTAATATTGAAGCTGATATGTTGACAAGAAATCCTATTGCTTATCATATAATTAATACACCTCCAGAACCTTTATTAGATATCAATGAAATAAGTCATTTTCAAAATATAGAAAGTACATCAGCTCCTAAATGTTTTAAGAGAGATGGTGTTTTTGTAGTTAAAAGACAAGGTTTATCTAAAATAATTGTACCCAAAGCTCTAAGAGTGAAGTGAATGAAAACAACTCATGAAATATTTGGCCATCCTGGTGTAGCTACCATGTTAAAATTAATATCACCACAATCTTATTAGATAAACATTATTATTGATATACGAAATTATATGAAACACTGTGAAACGTGTCAAATAAATAAAAAGTCACATCAGAAAAAATACGGACTGATGCAATCACTTCACCTTTGTGAAAAACCCTTTGAACTTTTATCGATAGATAGTGTAGGTGGTTTAAATTATTATGACTCTGTTAAAAATATTTGCACAATATTATTGATCATGCAACTAGGTACATTTGGACTTTCCCATCAAAAAATGCAACAACAAATACATAAATTGTTTAAGACAAAACTTTCAGAATCATATACCGGAAAAAATTTTAAGTGATAGAAATACTGCGTTCACCTCTTAAAAATTTAAGCATTTTTTAAAACATAATAATGTCACTCAATTATTAACTACTTCTCACAGACCACAAACCAATGGAAAGGTTGAACGTGTAAATCTCTCTCAAACCATCATTACCCGCTTAAAATGTGAAATTAGTAACAGTTCAAATAAAGTCTCATGGACAAAAATTCTAGAAAAAGTAACCCATCAGTATAATCAAACTCATACAATAACAGGTTTCCATCCAACCTACTTAATGTATCGTAATTTACCTTTCGAAATTTCACTAAAAGATAATGAGATATATCCTCCCTTAGAAGAAGCAAGAAAATTAGCCAAAGAAAGAACCGAACAATATTATAAAATAAATAAGATTAGATATGATAAAAATTTTCAGGAAGCTGATTTCAAGGTTCTTAGTAATGTATGAGGAATTTCAATACCCCAATACAAGGAAATTAAGTCCCCCTTATTCAGGCCCTTATACAGTTTTAAGAAAATGTTCTGATGTATTATTTGAAATAGATAGACCCAATGCCCTTAATAAAACTGACACTGAATTGGTTCATTCAGTTCGTTTAAGACATGTTCATCCATCTGAAAATTTTCAGTTGAATTACATTCAACAAAATACCCATAATAATGAGAATAAAATAATAACTAAACGAAACCTCTTATGTAATATAGATGTAAATGAGTTCTGCTTAACAAGACTTTTCGGCGAAAAAGAATAATATATATGATATATTTAATTTTTGTAATATAGTTGTGTTAAATGAGATATTTTCTTTATATTTTAATTGAGAAAACAAAGTATATAGGTTTTCTCATACAAAATTTTGAGAAATTTTAATATACTTCTCATAATTTTATCATAAGATGTCGAATGAGTTAACAGTTATGATAGAAATTTGTGTTATAAAGTTGAAAGATATAAATTGAGTTTTTAGAAAAATGATTAATGCACTAATACTAATGATATTGATTTTGATAAGAAGTATAAGTAAAGTCACGTTGCATTCTTTTTTCTCCACTGAATTTAATTGTTTTGTTAATTATTGTATTCAGCATTAATCTTATTACATGTCATTAAAAAAATTTTCATTTTGAAATTGTGTGTTTTGATATACCGGCCCTATATCAGGATTCAATATTTCTTAAAATTTTCCTTATCTAAATTTAAAATTAATTTAATAACTTGAAGCTTATTTTTGGATATTATACAGTGGATAAGGGAGAATACAATCATTATAATTTTGTATGTCTCGAAACATTAAGAGGACAAACTTGTTTAGTTTGATATGTACACCTCTCATTGTTTCTTATCAGCATCCCTGAACATCTGTGAGTTGATCACGCAGATTTCTCAGAGAGATGTGTTCAAAATTAAGTAATGTGATACAGTTTATATTAGTGAATGTGTGATGCAAGAGGAACTCATGAATTTTTGTCTATGAAACGAATTTTTAGAAGGTTACGGAAAGATTCAAAATATTGTATGCGATATTGTTAAGTTACAGTGAATATATTGAGAAAATTTTCATAAATACTAAAGGTGATTGTTTTTTCATCTGTTTAAAAAATGTATTTCATATATCTACGTATCTCGGCGTAACCCTAGATTCTGAACTTCGTTTTACAAAGCATATTGAGCAAACTACTATCAAAGCACTCAGAAAATTGAACATTCTTAGAAAAATCTGGGGAACTACTTGGGGATCAAGACCAAGAACCTTACAAATGCATATTTCTCTATCATTAGACCCGTACTTTAATATGCTGCCCCAATCTGGGCCCCGGCATCCGTATCCTCTAAACAGAAATTGGATTCAATTCAACATCGCGCATCTAAAATTGTGATTGGTGCAGTTTCCTCAACTAACAACGAAAAAGCTGAAAGGGAGTGGGGTCTCCCTCCTCTCGAGTGTAGGCGAAACCTTGCCACTGTTAAGTTCACCAACAAATTACGATGGTACAAGGAAGATCACATCTCCACCAGAGTATTCAATGAGTGGTCATATACGAAGAGACTTAAAAGATCATCAACGCTACAACTTGATGAGGATATTAGAATCCCAATGAATTTAGAACATTCCATTTTGAACTTTATGCAAGAGCCTCCCTTCCCCAGAAAGCCTCCTAATGAAAGGAAAATTACTCTTAATCTCTTGCGCCCTTGCTCAAAGAAAGAAGATGCAAGAATTCTCAAACAGAAGGGCCTTGAAACGATAGAGAGAAAATCTCTCAGGAGAATTTTGCGGTTGCCTATACAGACGGCTCATCTGACATTTCTCTCAACAAGGGAGGAGCTAACATTCTCTTCCAACTTCCAAATAAAGAAAGAAAAATGCACAAAATTAACACTGGGTTAATAGCGTCTAATTTTATCAGCGAACTTCTTGCAATTAAAGAGGCACTCATCCTGTATTCGACCCATCTGGAGCTCTTGGGCACAACTGAAGGACTGGCTATTTTCTCCGACTCAAGAGCGGTCTTAGAAGCAATCATTAAAGGAGATACGAACATAACCTCTGCTATCAATGTCCTACTTGAAAGTTTGCATTGCAAAGGGAAATCCTGCTTATTGCAATGGATTCTTGTTCACGTAAACATTGAGGGAAACGAGTGTGCGGACTCCCTGGCCAAAGAGGGCAGAAATGATGACCAACTTTGCCCCACCATTACTCTTGCAGATGCAAATGCTGTCGCAAATTACAGACTTCTGCCTCATCGCTACAAAAAAACCCTCATTGTTGATTTTGATTGCTCTAGAAATCTTACATCCATAATTGCAAGACTAAGGACGGGCCATTTTAAAGGTATGGATATCTCATCAGACAAAACTAGAACTTACATCCCCTGCAAGAACTGCACCGAGGCCCAACTAACGCCAGACCACATCCTAGAATGTCTGGCCCTTACTCCGCATATTATACGGCTCAGAATGGTGCCACTGGTGTCGGAGCTACGCGAGGTTCTTTACAGAGCTGATGCGCCGAGACTTGCGGAGGCGGTTCAGAGAGCTCACGACATTATCTGATTGTCCATGGACACGACAAAAAAAACTTCGCTCTCTCCCTATATATATATATATAATATATCGTTCAAATTTTCAATCGTTAATAAAATACTTTTTATTCATCCATTCAAAGCAGGAATTAACTTAAAAAAATTTTTTTTTATTACTTGTTATTGTGTAATATACGGTGTTGTGTTTTTTTCAGTCGCATTTTCACAATTGTATACTTCCTGAATTATTGAAGAGAATTCTGTAAAGTTTTGTATTTAAAGGTTTTTTAACAGGAGGATTTTTAAGTGTATGAAAATATTAGTACATGTGTTAGAATTAAATTTTGTGTAGCTGTATTTCACCAATTAACTGGGTGTGACAAATTCATCATACCCAAAAGACATGATCTTCGAAGGGCATGATGGTACTTTTTGGTCATTGAAATTAACCCTGATATTTCGAACACATTACATTTTATTTTGCTCTTATTTATTAATTCTTGCGTGGTTATATGCCATCATATTGTTGATGGGTCTCGACATTCACGTTCTTGCGATTAGTCACTTGAATGCTATTCTCGAAATAAAGAGCTGTCACACTCACACTCATTGGCTCATACATTGTAGTAACACTTCGAATTCCCATAATTCGGTTTAATTTTTGTCCAGATTTGAGTATTTTACATATTAATAATGATTTTCTAACTGTTGTGGTTGCGCTATTTATTTCATAATTTGGCTAAGTTATTTTAAGAAAGAAAATGTTTTTGAATTGTTCCGAGAATGATAAAATTTTGCTCGGTGGGTTAGGTAAACAACGTCGAATTATAAGAAGGAATAGCAGCTCAGAAGAAAGCAAAAACGGTTTTTTTATGGATGGACCGCATTGCAACTCATGCCACAGATTCTTGGTGATCCCTATGAAAAGGAATTTTAAAAGCATCTTCCCTATCCTATGGATCAATTTAAAAGAGTTAAAAAGAGAAGTAATTATTTTGTTTGGTACTGTGTGTGTGGGAATGATAATTTTTGTACCGATTTATTTTTGTTGAATCGATTGCTATTTATAACATTATCGTCTGGATTTTTATTGGTTTATATGATAATAAAATTAAATCAATAAAATATCAATAAATATATACATAATAAAATGATAGAAGAAAAATTTGCAATGTATGTTTGGAATTAAACAACACGATCCTCAGAATAAGGAAATATATTACGAACCGGATGATGTGGTGTTAAAAGTATTTCTTTACAAGTAGTATATAATTCTCAGAAAATTACGGCGAACTATATTGAGCAATGAACAACTAATATTTTATTTTTAAAAATATTGATTTCTTTCCTATGAAACAAAATGTCTCAAATAATTCGCATTAAGAAAACTAATGCAAAATGCGCACCTTAGATTCAATTTTTACTAAGTCCGAAGGTAGTTTTGTGGCTTTAATTAGATTCTTCATTTAGGGGTCATGAATTCGAACAACATTTGGAACATTCCATTAAGTTAAGCTTTGTTGTATGTAATATAGAATATGATTCTAAATTGGGGGAAATATTCAATGCATACTAGCTTTGCTGTATGGAATATGGTGGGAAAATTTCAATGCATACTTTTTCATAAAAAAAATGAAGCACCTTAAAACAAGAGACCCCAAAATCTCCTACCCAAATTCCTTTTTTCTACGAATACAAGTGATTAAAGCCGCATTCACACCAAGGCTGTCAAGTGTTGAGCGTCTAGCCAATCAGAGACTTCATTTCGCCCGAGATGAAGTATATGATTGGCTGAACACTCAACCTTGACTGTCTTGGTGTGAATGTGGCTTTAATTTACAATGCTAACGACTCATGTTTAAAGTGTAACTAGCGTTATATAAAATAGGTTACAATTGCGAACGATTTATCTTTACTTGTTATAAACGTTGCCGCTCCTTCGAGACACAACCAATAATGCCGCTAACGAAGTTATCGAAGATCTAATAACGAATTGGACGATTTCGAACGTGGCCTCATACTTAGAATGCGTGAAGATGGCTGATCATAACGCAACGTGGCATTTAATTTATATAGGCTGAGCTGTAGTTAGCCTAATTTGAAAGAAATAAGCTATAAAATTGGTTTAAATTAGAGAAGTTTTGAATACACTCATTGGCCAATGAATTAGAAACCTTTGAGATTTGCATTTCAATGCTTGCAAGGGATGAAATGTGCAGTAGGTTATACGTGATTAGAATGCTTGTATTAGTAAGGTATAAGAGTACTTTCCACGATGAATGATGTAAAAAGGGGGAAATGACAGATTTTCACCATTTGAAAAAGGGCTTATTTTTAGTGCAGGGCCTAAATTTCGAAGATAGCAAATCTCCCTGGGCTCTTAAAAGCAGCCACATCAAAGGTTTTCGAAAGTTGGAATCAGAATCCACAGTCCTTTTCTAGAAGTCGTAAATGCGGTTCAAGCACAGTTTTCCACGAATGTGTTTCACATTGTCTCTGACGAATTGAACCGCAGAAGGGACTCTACTGAGCCTTAGCTCACATAAATCGTCAAACAAGGTTCTTCTCAACAGATTTCAGCTCGAACCATGCGCAGAAAATAGGAATGCATAGTCGGACGCCCAGTGAGAAAACCATTCATTCCTGCCCGAAATGCAAAAATTCGTTTACAGTGGTGTCGGGAAAAAAGACTGTACATCTTGATTTGAAACGGTAATGAGGTTGGATGAATCACACTATACACTTTATATTGCACTGATGGGAAGAAGTCGAATTTCTCGCGAGAACTCCACGAAGTCATGAATCCATCTTGCCTTACTCGCAATGTGCAAAGGGTCTGGTGGGAATATAATGATATCCAGCATATTTTGCTACCCTGAAAGTGGTGTTCTGGTGTATCTCGAAGGTAAACAAACAGCTGTGACATACCTAGAGACATTGGCAGATTAAGTGCACCTTGCAATGTTGCATTTTACCCCTGAGGGCAATAGATACTTCATGAACGTTAAATGCGTACCAGAAGTTTTCAAAATTGGCTCACTGAACATCAGTCTGACTTCTAACTCCTTCCATGGTCACCGCATAGCCTGGGTCTTAACCCCATAGAAATGTGTGGGATATGGTTGAAAGATACACCAGAGAGCACTTCCTTTTCCATCTAATTTACAAGACCTAAAAATTTGCTTAGCCAATACATCTATTCTCTGGATGTAAATGCACTCAAGAAACATGTAAACTCAATGCCCAAACGAATCAGAGTAGCTCTCCGTGCAAAAAGCGGTTCCATAAGATATTGATCTTGGTTTTCTAATTCATTGGTATGTATCACAGCCAGTGGCGCGCACAAGGGGGAGTCCTGGGGGTCCAGACCCCCCGAAAACCCTTGATTTTTTTCCGACTAATTATAATTCTAAGTACATAGTACGTAAAATTTAATTAAGTATTGTTATTAATGATTAATTTTATTAATTAAAGCTAATTATTTATTCAATAATTAGTTTTTTACTGTGTTTTGTTCCCGAAAATCGACAAAATCAAAAGGAGCATGATTCAAGAATGGTGAACTTTCGAACCCGTACCCCCCTATCCCCCTAGAAAGATTCCTGTGTGCACTACTGATCACAGCTTATACATAAGTATGATTTTGCTTACCGTATAACACGCACTTTGAACACAAAAAATAAGATCAAAATTTACGGGTGCGCGTTATACGCCGGATATAAAAGCGGTGGCTTTAAAAATGAAGAAAAGATGAGCATTATAAAAAAATTAGATTCCTAAATGTATCCAAATACTTTTTTAATTAAAAGAAATGGTATTTCTTTTGAACTTTCATTATTGGATAACATGAAAAAAAACGCTGAATTCGTCTTTCGTTATATCTTCATGCACATCGTCGAATTCTGTTTCATTTTTTCTCCGTCACTGTTACTGTGATCTATAAAGAATAATTATCTTTATTTCCATCTAGATCAGTGTTTCTCAAACTGTGGGGCGCGCCCCCCTGAAGGCGTGATAGCTCTACAAGGGAGGCGCGAGCATATTGAAAAATCGAAAACAAAAGGTTATTTAAAAAAATTATTAATTTACTGAAAGTAAATAAACAAAATTTCTGATATAATAAAATATGGAATACATATTTACACTGATATAATACACTTATAAATGTATCAGTACTGTATAATGTATTTTAATATTAATTTAACAATACTAAGTTAAGAACAAGTTATAGATAATTATCAGTGACCCCCCCCATGGGCTTGTATTAACAGTTATCTTGATAATTTGTACAGTTTATAATCAATTCCTTAACTGTGCCTGTTAAAAGTAACGCAGTTCGCTTCCTAATGCTATCGTTTACCACATAGACGAGCGTATTTTGATGTTTTTTTGCGTGGGAGAAAAGAAATAAGTAAATCCTTCGCAAATACTGTCAAGGTCCTTTTATTGCATTCTAAAGGCCTCGGAATAATTTTATGGTTAGCACTGCATAGAAAAGACCCGTACTTCGGAAAGACGTATATATACGTCCAGAAAATTAATACGTTGGCTGAGAGAGACGTTTATATACGTCGGTGGCATATAAGAGGTTAAAGTCGTATTGTAGCTTTAGTGTCCAAGTATAGTATTATTGAATGCAATGCATTGTTATTGTATGAAGGGGGGGCGCGATGAAAATGATGATTGAATAGTGTGTCGCGTATATTGAAAGTTTGAGAAGCAGTGATCTAGATTGTTAGATGTACTACCTCTTTTAAATATTTTTTTAATTATACCAGGCTTAATTTCATTTCATGCTTTAATTATCCACTTACAGACTATTTCTAAACTCCAAAAGATGAGAGATCTGCACATGTGCATTTCAGATTTCTTCGTAAAAATTATAGTTTAAAAACTAAAAAACACGCTTTTATAGGGAATCGAATTAAAAAGTAAAAAAATAATTCTTAACATAATAAAAAATGATTAACAAGAAAATTAATGTCATTGAGATAAAAGCGTGGGTTGCTCTATATTAATTGTTATAATTTCTTACCAGTTCTACTCCGAAATGCTGACTTATACGCTTTTACCCCAAAGACATTGATTTTTTCTCGTTAATCATTTTATTCTTATATTAAAATTTTTTTTACTTTTTAGTTCGATTCGCTATAAAAGCATGTTTTTTAGTTTTTAAAACTATCATTTATTCTTTGTTGAATTTTTATCCTTGAGTTTGATATTTGGAGCCGGAATTATGTGGCTGCTGAAATTAGTCTTGCTCTTCAATGGATGTTAATTAATGCGTCTGAAAGGTATTTATTCTCTTCGTTTACGGAGCCTCGGATGAGTCCCATATCGTTATATTTCAAAGATTCCGTCTCTATAGATACAGGTCTAACTAATAAAGGTGTGTTAAGAAGTATTAAATGTCAGAGAGTCGTATTATAACCTTGTGGGATAAGCTAATCCACATACTCAGTTACAATACACAACCAATTCAGACAAGCATGGTTAGGACAAAAGCTGGGGTCATTGGGAACTGGGTTAATAAATAACCCTCCGTTCCATATCGGCAATGTATCAGAGTCCTTTGAAGTTGTCAAAAGTTCTTTAGAGTTCTTTCGTAGTCGGATGACGTAATTGTCTCTTCGTTTTCACTTTCGTTCAGGGTGTCATCGGATGATTGATGATGGAACCAGTCCTGTCGCTAACGGCAGGTGGGAGCCTTCACGGAATGATCTTGTAGAAGAGGAGTGGATCAAGACAGCGCTCTGCACCCAGTTAGATTTTTGTAATGCAGTGCTATCGCCATCTGTTGTCCAAAATATTATTTATTTTTGTGAATATATCTCTCATGATTATTTATCAAACCTCAGTTTAATTTGCAATTTATTTAGTTAATGAAAATAATTTATTGTATTATAAAATAAATTTGATCGAAAAAGCCAAAATTTTTAAATTATGTAAATTTCATTAAAATATCTACACTTTTTTTTTTTTTTTTTTGCTTTGCATAAAGAATCTATTTCAATTTTTCATATTTAGTGCTTTGTTTGTTCAGAACTGTTTATGGTAATTTTATCAAAATTAGAGCTTAAATTTCTGTTTTATAGATAACCTTTTAATTCTTGAGACCTTTCCCTTTTGGTTTGTATGTCCCACTTCAACAACAGTGATAATTCATCATTATTTCTCCATTTTGAAATGTTTTACAACCTCGCTTTCTAACATATTTTGACATAGTCTTGTTTTCTTCTTCTTTCCATGTAACAAATTCTATAATGTTAATTAAAAGAAGGTTTACATTTACTAATATAAAATTTTTTAAACTTCAGTAGAAAACATTTATACGTAAATGTATAAAATTCAGTCTACTACAGTGAAAATTTATAAACTAAATGTTTTTCTAAATGCAACTATTCATACCACTGAAAGTATTGAATTCCTTCAAAATCTCTTCATTTACATCACACTATTGGTGATCATGAATATTTTTTAAATGCCTTTTCAAACAGAAATGACGAGTGAAGACTTGATTACAAAATGAGCAGATTAAGTCTCTGTTATGCACATTCATTTCAGAAAACAATAAGTATGAAAAAATTGATTACAGAAAATGAAAAAACAGATTGACTAATTAAAGTAACCAGAAAGATAACAAACAATTAACAAAATAAAAGAAAAAAAAAACGGTAAACCAAAAGTAAAAATTATTAAAAATGTAAATAAAATGCAAAAGCATTTCCGCAAAAATCGTTCGACTAATACAGAGATACAAAAATAGCAAGGCAATCAATTATTTTAGTTTTCATATTTCCTAACAGATGGCGCTAGCACTGCATTAAAAAATTACTGGGTGCAGAGCGCTGTCTTGATCCACTCCTTGTAGAAGGAGAATCTGCTCGGGCACTGTGATTGGTGGAACAAGCGGAGTGAGAAGCCTCTTGGTTGGACAGCAGGGGTTTGGTAGGATGAATAGTTACGTGGGGAAAATGGGAAATTAGGATTGAATTATTTACCGAATGGTAATTAAATTAAGATAATTTAGTCGCTTGCGCTGTCGTGTTGATTAAGGAGTCCGTTGATCTGATTTATGATTTCGGCTTTACTGAGATTGACCGTTGTTATGTTTTTATTGTAACTGAGAGTTGTGTGTGTGGTAGTACGGGCTGTTGAGTGTTTAAGTAACTAATGTGCTGAACAAGTGTTGAGAGAGCATGTATTGTTTGTTGTAGCGTTTGTGTTATTAAGTTTAGGCAATCGTTTTTGGTGTTGGTGCTTTGCGTAGGTAAGTGTAGCGAGGTGGGTATTTCCTTAACAACTTGGATTTCGATTGCGGTCGTGTCGGGGGTGCCATCTGTTGTGTGGTATTGGAGTTAAACGTTTGTTGTGTAGCTTGCGCGTAAGAAATATTGGGCCTAACAAAATTGTTTGTTATGTTTGAGTGGTTAGTTTTTATGTTTGTTCCTTTACGTGGTTTGGGAAAAAGGGGGCATTTACTGTAATTGGCTATGTGGCCGTGAGCTTGGCAGTTGATGCAATAGGGTGTATCCAGCTTCTTGATCTGGCAGTCCCTTGTTTGGTGATTCTCTCCGCATTTTAGACATTTAGGTGTTAGATGACAATGTTCAGCCGTGTGATTAAATTGATTGCATTGAAAGCATTGGGCAATCCCTTTGCTTTCAAAGCCTTCAACAGTAATGGAGAGGAAACTTAGTTTTTTCAAGTCGAAAATTTTTGCGTTCGTTGGGTTACGCGGAAGTGAAATTATAAATACTGGAAGTAATTGTTTAGTGATATTGCCGGTGATTTAAGTGACCTTGTTAATTGTGAATCCTAGATCGAGAAGGTCTAAGTGTATTTCTGCCGTTTTAGTGGTTCGTGGTAGGCCCTTTACAACGACTTTAATGGGTCTCTCGTGTTTAGGCGTGATTGTGTAAAATGCGTATTTTAAGTCTTTGAGTAATTTGTTAAGTGCGTGATGCTGTGGCAGAGTGTCAGTGTAAAGTTTAACGTATTCTCCTGCTATCTTGGTACGTATGGCGGGCATTTTTTCATTTAATGTCTTAATGTGTGTTCTTAGATCGTTAGTTATTTTTAACATGGGGGGGCAATTTAGGTGCATCGGTAGTCGCATTTGAGGTGGAAGAGTTGCGTGTGGGTGACTGCGTTACTGTTTCCACATGTGTTTCGGGAATATCGTTTTCTAGGGCATTAAATTTGTTAGTTAGGTTTACTTTAAAGTTGATTAGCATGGTTAGGTTTATTAACACAAACATATAAACAAAACAGAAAGATTAAAATAGTGGTAATTATTAAATTTGACATCCAGCACGAGCAATACATATTAAAACAATTGAGATACAATAGTGGAGTCTATTTATAATGTGGCGGCGCTACTTGAAAGTAATAAATAAATAATAGCAATGGCGCCACATACTCCCCCGAGGAGAAAAATAGTTTAGGCTTGAAAAAATCAGTTAAAATGCACTCGCCGTCCCAAACGAGTAGTTACAGTGGGTCTCGCATAACCAGGCGTCGGAAGAGAAGGTCCAGAACTGGGAGGATCATCGGTAAGGACATAGACAGATTTTATGCGATCCACGCTGACGCGAACTTCCTTTGTGCCAATGCGCAACACAAAAACCTTTCCGATACGTTGCAAAATGCGATAAGGTCCTGAATATGGAGGTTGTAAGGCGCCACGAATGGAGTCATTTCGAAGCATAACATAGGTACAAGATAGGTACCAGATCTTTCAAAATAAATGGTGTACCACGTGCATGGCAAGATACAGGAACAGGGCGGAGCCTACTTATGTGTGTCATAAGTCGGTCAACAAAATCAGAGGGGCCGATTGACTGCATCTCGGCGGGAAGAGGAGAAATAAATTTCCCCTGTAGACGTAAGGGTTCGCCATAAATCAGCTCTGCGGATGAAGATTGGAGGTCCTCCTTGAAGACATTGCGAATGCCAAGTAGCACTACTGGAAGAGCTTCGAACCAAGACGAGTCGGTATGGCACATGAAAGAGGACTTGAGTTGTCGATGGATACGTTCAATCATTCCGTTTGAGCATGGGTGATAGCTAGTTGTACGAGAACGCTTGAATGCCGTTGTAACGTCGTGAGTAGCTATCCATCAATAAACAAATCTTTACAGCTTAATATACAAATAAAAGCAAACTTTATTTGCTAACAATTTGTAAATGAAGTAATATAAATCCAGATTAAATGCCAAGCCGGTGTGGTCAGTTCATATACTCATGCTCAACGCCACCGGCGTTCATCGTCTTTTCACTCTCTCTCGGGGATTTTTTCTTTTCTCCGGTCTTTTCTCTTTCTCTCTCTCTCCGGGTCTCTTCTCTCTTACTCCCTCTCTCTAGGTTTTTTTCCGGTCTCTTCTTCTCTTTTCCTCAAAAACAACCCTTTTTAAACAACAGGGGTGTGTTCACCACACGCCCCTCGCTCCTTCTTATTCGCCGGTCAGCAAAGTCTCTCTTGACCTCCCTCGTCCTATTGGCGCATAACACGCCAAAACACACCCGAGCTGTCTGGTCCAAGGCGCCATAGTTCCTCGTCCACATCTGGACACACTGGCCCATCACGCCACCTGTTTCTAGTATTCCCTTTTCATACAACACTAGAAAAAGACAACATGGTTATTTTTAAGATAGGATTCACCTATTGTCAATGGGGCGCCGAACTCTTAAGTCTATTATGCCGACCCGCCTGCTAACTCCACTCCCGGAGTTCAGACAATAAACAATGGCCCCATGGCCACGTGCACCGGTCATTCCACAGCTGGTTGATCGTAAAACATTCAGGGACAATCGATGGGTGAGGCACTTGTCCTTGACCAGCTGGTAAAACCATAAAACCTATTGTGACTTGGAAGATGGGGTTCACTCCCATCGAAGATGTCACAACTCCTCCCCCCTAAAAAAAGTCCATTTCACGGGACTGCTCTGGTCCTAGTTGGATTCAGTTCTTAGAATTCACACACATAAAGATCGTCCCATCAATGAGATTGATCAGGGCAGCAATCCCGGTATTAAGAACAATCAAGAAATAACATAATACATGAATCAAATTTCCAAAAAAAAAAAATGTACACTTCACACAATTAGATCTTAAAATCCGAATCTGGGATTCTTTTTCTCCAAGTTACATTTCACCTTTAAATTAAAATTTTAAACAAAAGGCGTCAAATGCCAATCTCTTAATAACCATCTACACTTAATCGCGCCGAACTACAGAAGTAAACATCTGTTGGCCTACGGTTGACTAAGAGACATCAGAGATTTTCACTAACAATTTATTTTCTTCCACAATGTACACAGATACACATACACACATATAAATAAAACAGTAATTTAAATATACATAATAATTAATAGCAAAATCTACAAACTACTTATTCCAATCTACTTAGGCCGTCCGCGTTTCCATGGAGCCTCCCAGGTTTGTGTTTGATTTCAAAATTAAACGGCTGTAAACTCAACGCCCATCTTTGTAACCTAGGATTAGTACTCCCCATCTTGTTTAGGTACCTTAAGGGGTTGTGGTCGGTTTCTATAATAAATTTTTGCCCGTCTAAATAATGCTTTAATCGCTTTAGACCAAAAATTATCGCAGCTAATTCCCTTTCCACCGTACTGTAGTTTCGCTCCGCCTTAGAAAATTTTTTGCTTAGGAAAACGATGGGGTGTTCTTCCCCTTCTATTCTTTGCGATAAAACAACCCCAGCACCCACCTCACTCGCGTCCGTTTGCAGGATGAATTCCGTGGCAAAATCTGGGGCAAACAATATGGGTTGGGTGACGAGCTTGGCTTTTAGCTCCTCGAACGCTTTCCCACATTTCTCATCCCAAGTGATCTTCTCTTTCTTAATTTTCCCTTTCAGTGCGTCGGTCAAGGGTGAAGCTATTGTGCTGTAATTTGGGATATAATGAGAGTAGTACCCCACTAGACCGAGAAAGGGTCGTACGTGTGTTTTAGTGGTGGGCCGCGGGAAATCGGCTATAGCTTTTATCTTCAAATCACTCGGAGACCTACTCCCTGAACCAATTCGATGCCCTAGAAATAAGACTTCCTCTTGAGCAAACTTACATTTAGAGGGTTTCACTTTAAGCCCCGCCTTTCTCAATCTTCCTAAAACTATGTCGATATGCTTTACGTGATCTTTCCACCCTTGGGAAAAAATGGCTATATCGTCTATGTACGGCAATGCAAACTGCTCCAACCCCTCTAAAACTTGGGCCATCAATTTGCAAAAATAATAGGGCGCACATACTAACCCGAACATCATTTTCTTGGGGATATAGGTGCCAAATGGAGTAACGAAAGCTGCGTATCTCTGAGCTCTCGGCGTGAGCGGAATCTGAAAGTAACCTTTCGACAAATCCATCACCGTTACATAGGGAGCCGCACTCACTTTTTCTACTATCTCTTCCATATTTGGCAAAGGGAAAAATTCAGCTCGAGTTATCTCGTTCAATCGACGATAATCAACACAAGGACGAGGGTCTTTATTTGGGCTTTCTACTAAAATAAGGGGCGAAGTGTAATCGGACTGTCCTATCTCTATTACACCCAGTTCCAACAAACGTTTAATTTCTTCTCGCAATATGTTAATTTGTCTCGGAGACATCCGATAAGGTTTTGTTTTAATGGGCTTGTCCGAGATCAATTCAATATCCATTCGCATCAAGTGAGTCGTCCCAGGGTCTGGGGAAAACACGTCCTTATTTTTAGTAATGACTTGTTTTAATTCGTCGATCTGAGAGGGGGATAGTTTAAGTTGCAGTTGACTTTCCCGCAATATTTCGTGATAGTCAAACTTCGTGTATTGTTTATCTGGATAAGGAATTTCCGCATCTCCCTCTATGTCATCCGAGACCTCTTCTACAACCAGGCTTACCAGCTCGGGTCTCCGATGATACGGTTTTAGTAAGTTTACGTGATAGATAGTACTACGGTCCCTTCTTCCTGGTAGATCTATCACATAATTTGTATCCGAAATTCTACTAAGTACCTTTCCCGGCCCTATCCAATTTACCTCAAGTTTATTTTGTTTAGAGGTAACTAACACCATTACCAGATCCCCTTCCACAAATTTCCGTTCCACGACATCGCGATCGTACCACGTTTTCCTTTTAAGTTGGCATTCTTTCATCCTAGTGATCGAAATATCTTGGCAACGTTTGAGTCTATTATTTAACTGCAATATATATTCCACTACCGATTGACTCGTGTTTCCCTCCTCCATCCATTCCTCGTAAACTAACGTTTGGGGTGTTCTCAAATTCTTTCCCATGACCAACTCGGTGGGACTGAAACCTGTACTCTCGTGCGCAACCGTTCTGAGAGAGAATAATGCCAAAGGAAGAACCCCCTCCCAATCTTTTTCCCGATTCCACGCACAAAGCCTTAATTACGCGCTTGATGGTTCTATGCACTCGCTCCACTGCATTGCTTTGGGGGTGGCTGACTGATGACCTCGTCACTTTGATGCCGAACTTATTGAAAAAGGTGGTGGTCAATTCACTAGTGAAAGAAGTCCCCAGGTCGGATTGTATTTCGCGTGGGAATCTTATCCTAGAAAAGATACTCAAGAGGGCGTCTATTACGTTCGGGGAAGTAATACTCTCCACCGGTATAGCTTCCGGGTACTTAGAGGCTACACAAATTGACGTAATCAGATATCTGTTTTGCTTTGTTGAGACAGGGGAGAGGTCCCACAGCATCTATATTGATTTTAGAGAATACCTCCGGAATAATCGGCACTAATTTCAGGGGTGCTTTCGCCTCATCTCTCGGTTTCCTACTCGTTGACACGAATCGCAAGTTTTGACGAACTCCTCCACGTCTCTGTACACGTTCGGCCAAAAAAAAATGCCTTAGAATTCTATCTTTGGTTTTCGTCCCCCCCAGATGCCCCCTATTTCGGCATGGCTAAGTTTGTTAATGTCGAGTCTAAACTTTATGGGTACGCATAGCTGTCTGACCTCCTCCCCTCGCTTAGTTTTCGCGACTCTAACTAATTTCCCCTGATGACCCTAAATTCTTTGTCTATTCCAGTTTGGGCCTTATCCCAAAATGGTTTTAGATCGGGGCATTTTCTTTGTTCCTCTTTAAATTCAACACCATTCACTTTCGCCAAACTCTTTCCCCCTTCTCCTTCAAAAGCGGGAATGATAAAGCTATCGTCTTCCCCTCCCTCGGACGGGGGGGAAATCCGTAAGTTCAAACTCCGCTTCGTTCGCCTCTTTTTCTTTCTCGGGGGAAAATCTTTTTTGTTTACTTCTAGTCACCACTGCGTTAACCAAGTGCACCCCTGTTCGTCTGACTCCAGCAGTTCAGCTGTTCGGTTTCCCAATAAATATAGATAATTGTCACTATTATCCTGTTTTATTGCAGCCTTGGTATAAAACTCTTTCTTCGTTTTGATTTTAATTTTAGCCAGAGGCAAACAGTGGCAAATCTCATCTAACGGGCTTTTCAACCAAACGTATTCACCTAGGAGGTCATCTTCATTAATCCAGCTCCGCGAACAGACGTCTATGGATGACCCCGAATCTCTTAGACATACGCGATCAATGCCATTTATTTCCATGTTCATTTTGAATTTTTAAATGGGTCGTAATTCCCGGTATTTAAAGTTAAATTAGCTACCGTTTCGAAATTATTTTTCCTTAATCTAGGGCACACTGGCTTTATGTGCCCTGTCTCATTGCAGTAGTAGCATATTATGGGCTTCCTTTTCTCAAATTGATTATCCGTCTCTAAACTATCCTTATAAATCTCCCTTGGTTCTGAGAGAGGCAATCGCATTGCTAACCCGTCTTCCAAGCATGTCAGCCCATCTGCTTTACACGTGTCTTCCTTCCCTTTTAACGGCCCTGCTATCTTAGCTATTGTATGAATTCGAAAACTTTCCCGATTCACTGTTAACTGCTTTCCACAACCCCTTAACGTCCCAAGGGTATATTTTTCCTCGCAGCTATTCTCACAAATCAATCCTTCAGGGTTCGCCACTCCCTTATCTCTTTTCAACTCAAAAGAGGCTTCTACAATATTATCCGGAATTATTACCCGCTGTGCACCCATCGCCACAGTTTTGACCCTTCCTTCACATACCCCTACTTTCATTTCCACGTCACAATCACTACTCCTATTCACGTTGAATTCTTTCCTTCCTACTTCAGATGGGTGGGAAACGTTCGTACATCTCACTGGGGGGTCACAATTCTTCTTTTCAAAATCACAAGACGTAGCGTTCTCCACGCTTTTACTAACTACCGGGTTATTTACAGGCCTACACTTATTAACCGATTCACTAACTTCTGTAGTACGATTTCCTGACAAAATACAAACATTTGCGAGATCGTTAATCCTATTCCCTGCCTTCAATTTATTTTCATTTAACTTATTTCTGAGTTGAATTCTCAATCTTTCTAACTCACGTTCCCTAGCTAGTCTACGTTCTTCGTATTCCTTAATTTCCTGTTTTTCACGTTCTTCTTCCAAAATACCCTCCAACAAACATTTAACTGACTCTTCGTCATAGTATTTACTTTGACAGATTCTCTTCTTAAATTCTATCTTGGGTAAAGTAATATCAATTTCTACCCTTAATTCCTTCGCAACCTCTAACAATACGTCTTTTCTTTCTCTTAAGAGAAACGCCATAATGCACTAATACACACAAAATCAAATCTAAACTTAATCCTTACAAAAATTATACACAGACTCAAGGTAACCTAACAATACACTAGACCTAGACTTAACTATATTTTACCCAAAATTATACTCATAACTAGCATAACTAACAGTACCCTAGACTGAGACTTAATTATATTTCACAAAATTATAAAAATACTCAGAGTAACCTGACAATACACTACGCAAAACTGTGCTAACGAAGCAAATATACTACTGTATACTACGACCTAACTCAATAAACAAACACACATACAAACATAGCACATCAATACACTGCAAACAAACTTAATAATTTCTGTAGTCTCTCAGTCTATACTTTTAACTTTATCTAGCATTATTTTCCTTACAAAATTTTACATTAACTAGAAATAATGTATTGCTGCCCCCGATACGATACTCAAAGAAAAAGACTGACCTTAACATTGCAGGTGGAAACACTGGAAACCTCTTCCTTATCCTTCTCCGGGAAAAACGGAAGGCGGGCACTTCGCGGGCACTCTTCACAAGCAGGAACGGGAGACACTTGCATCCAGCACTTCTCACAGCTGGGAAATCCAGGAATTAGGGGTCATTAAACTCGCTTCATCACAATCGCACACGGCTGGCATTTTTTTTTCTTCAATTAAAATAAAGGATTCGGGCATCTGTTTACTTAAATGCCGGATCAACACCGCTGCCACCAATTTCATATATTTATATTAGCTGTAACGTCGTGAGTAGCTATCCATCAATAAACAAATCTTTACAGCTTAATATACAAATAAAAGCAAACTTTATTTGCTAACAATTTGTAAATGAAGTAATATAAATCCAGATTAAATGCCAAGCCGGTGTGGTCAGTTCATATACTCATGCTCAACGCCACCGGCGTTCATCGTCTTTTCACTCTCTCTCGGGGATTTTTTTCTTTTCTCCGGTCTTTTTCTCTTTCTCTCTCTCTCCGGGTCTCTTCTCTCTTACTCCCTCTCTCTAGGTTTTTTTCCGGTCTCTTCTTCTCTTTTCCTCAAAAACAACCCTTTTTAAACAACAGGGGTGTGTTCACCACACGCCCCTCGCTCCTTCTTATTCGCCGGTCAGCAAAGTCTCTCTTGACCTCCCTCGTCCTATTGGCGCATAACACGCCAAAACACACCCGAGCTGTCTGGGTCAAGGCGCCATAGTTCCTCGTCCACATCTGGACACACTGGCCCATCACGCCACCTGTTTCTAGTATTCCCTTTCATACAACACTAGAAAAAGACAACATGGTTATTTTTAAGATAGGCTTCGCCTATTGTCAATGGGGCGCCGAACTCTTAAGTCTATTATGCCGACCCGCCTGCTAACTCCACTCCCGGAGTTCAGACAATAAACAATGTCCCCATGGCCACGTGCACCGGTCATTCCACGGCTGGTTGATCGTAAAACATTCAGGGACAATCGATGGGTGAGGCACTTGTCCTTGACCAGCTGGTAAAACCATAAAACCTATTGTGACTTGGAAGATAAGGGTTCACTCCCATCGAAGATGTCACACCGTGAACATGCCGAGATGTTTTAAAAATTGTGACTCAAATTAGCGACCTTGGTCAGTCGTAACTTTTTCAGGGGAGCCAAATCGAGAGATCCAGCCAGCAAAAAGGGTTTGCGCGACGTCTTCGGCGGTGATCGATTCCATAGGCCATGCTTCTACCCAACGAGAGAAAAGGTCGGTGGCTGTCAGGCAATAACGATACGATTTTGCAGGAGGTAGTGGTCCAGTGATGTCAATATGGATGTCTCGAAATCGTAACGGTGTGGCAGCGAATGTCTGAAGAGGAGAGGAGTTGTGTATGGTGATCTTCGAACGTTGATAATGTAAACAAGCACGAGCCCAGGTGTGACAGTCACTTAGAACTCTGGTCCAAACAAAACGGGTGGAAATCACATGGGCAGTAGCACGTGATCCCGGATGGCTTACCCCATGCAATGCATTAAAAACTTGGCGTCATTCAGAAGCGGGAACAAAAGGTCTGGGTCTTGGTATAGAAGTGTCGCATACGAGTGTCACATCGGAACCAGGAACTTCGATTTTTTCCAATTTTAAAGAGTTGTCACTTGTCTGCAAGTCTAATAGCTCGCCTTTTTGAGGTTCTGCAATTGCCTCCTTAAGATTCACAGGAGGTGGTGCAATGTAAGAGACGAGAGAAAGCGTCGGCTACCACGTTGTCAGTGCCACTGATGTGTTGGATGTCCAATAAATGATAGTTGATTGAGTTGTACGGGTGGCAGCTTTTAACGGCGCTGAAGGAAAGCGTAGGGGATAAGCTTGTGGTCTGTATAAATTGTGCAGTGCTGAGCTTCCAAAACATGGCGGAAGTGTTGGGCAGCACTGTAGATGGCAAAAAGTTCTCTGCAATAAGATGGCCACTGTGATTGAGCAGTAGTGAGTTTTTTTAAAGAAAGCTAGCGGTTTCCAATTACCATCGACACGTTGCATCAGTGCTGCTCCAACGTGGTGAGCAGAAGCATCCGTAAAAAGTCCTAAAGGCACATTAGGGGCAGGATTCGTTAAAAGTGTTACTTCTGACAAAGCTTCTTTGCATTTTGAGAAAGCTATATCAAGTTCAGAAGTCCATATCACAGGTTGGGATCCTCGAAGCCCTGAAAGAGCATCATTAAGAGAAGAATGATACTTCGTAGCAGACGGCAAAAAAAGACGGTAAAAGTTTACCATGCCTAAAAAACGTCGTAAATCATGTGCAGTTTTAGACACAGGGAAATTTTGGAGATCCGCTATAAGATCTGGAAGCGGGCAAGTTTCTTCAGAAGTGACTTGATACCCGAGAAATGTCACACTTGTTTTGTCTAAGCAACTTTTGAAAACATTCACGAGGAGACCGTGATCGGAAAGACGTAGAAATACGATGCGAAGGTGTTGCTCGTGCTCGTCGTTATTTGCAGAGAAAACAAGTATATCGTCGATATATGCAAAGCAAAAATCAAGGCCATGCAGTACACCGTTGAGGAATCTTTGGAAAGTTTGTCCGACATTTCGCAAGCCGAAACTCATAAATGGGAACTCGAAAAGCTCGAAGGGAGTTGTTATTGCCGTCTTGGGTATGTCTTCTTCGTTAACAGGATCTTGAGTGTAAGCCTTGACCAAGTCGATGACAGAGAAAATGTTGCAATCCTGTTGACGGTACGAGTAGTCAGGAATATGACGGACAGGTTAACGATCAGGGATTGTAAGAGCATTAAGAGCCCTGTAATCGCCACACGGACGCCAACCTTCTGACTTCTTGGGTACGAGATGGAGCGGGTACACCTATGATCTCTCGCCACGTCTAACTGTCCCCTCCAACACTATAGATTCAAATTCAGCCTTGGCAATTTTCATTCGCTCAGGGGCAAGGCGTCTAGCACGGCAAAAGACTGGAGGACCCGGAGTTGTTCGTATAGGATGACCAGTAGAATGAGAAACGTTGCGAAGTCTGCCTGCAGGGCGTGTGACGGTTGGATACTCTTTTAAAATATAGTCATATGGAGTAGATTCGCCGGAAATGCTTTTAATACTCAACATAAAATGACCTGTGGATTGTCCTCTGACGGATAAACTCGTTAATATATCCAAAATAAGTTTATGTTTGCAGTCCGGTAAAAGTGCGAAATGAGCTAGAAAGTCTGATCCAATTATAAGCAAAGGAACGTCAGCAATTACAAATCACCAGGAGAAATGCCTACGAAGTCCGAGGTCTAAAGATAACGTCAGAAATCCATAGGTTTTAATAGTAGAATTATTGGCTGCCTTCAGCTGGAAATTTGGATCCGGTTTTCGAGCAGATCGAAAAGAACATGGAAAAACACAGTGGTCCGAATCTGTGTCAACTAGAAATTGTTTCTCGGACAGCTGGTCGGTAACTAGAAGGCGACTGCTTCCAATATGGCAACTAGTAGTCGCCGTAACTGACTGCCACTAGCGTTTTCCGAAAATTTACAAGGTTTTATGCATGTCCTAGCTTTTTACTAAAAACGTCGATGATAGCGACACATTCCTGAATCTGCAGTACTTTGAGAGGCAAGATTACGGCGTGGACTGCCTCTGAACCTACGGCGGAAGGAATTACTCAAGGCTCTTGAATTGGAACGTGTTTGCAGGAGCTTCGCCTGTTTAGCAAGGTCCTCCACCCTCTCCGCCAGTGATTCTAATGTCACCGAAACTCTGGGAGATGCTGATGCAACTATGGGATCAATAGAGTTCACAAAGGGCATACATGTTAGAAGGGGAACTTCCATGATTCTATCGGCCATATCTGCCATTTGGTCTGAATCGAGAGATGATTGTTCTTGGAGAATGGCTTGGACGTGTAGAGGTAGACGTTGCAACAAGGAACGAAGGAGAGTAGGTTTTAGCTCCATGTCACCTGCCAATGAGCAAAGATGCTTAATGAACTGGGACGGCTTACGATCACCAAGTTCCTCACATCCCAAAAGTTTTCGTACTCGCTGCTCTTCGGAGAGTGAAAGACGGTTGATAAGTTGGTTCTTTAATTTTTCGTACATCCCTGTAGTTCGGGGGTTGATGATAATATCATCAACTTTTTTTTCAGCAGCATATCTACTGTCCAAGTTGGCTACGATATAATGGAATTTCGTGGCATCCGAAGTTATGTGCACTAGTGCAAATTGGGATTCAGCTTGAGCGAACCGCACAGTTGGCTTATCGGCCCAAAAGGGCCGTAATTTGGGAGAAACTCGATAAACTTGAGGTGGTTCCATCCAGTTGCTTTCGTTAGTTATAGAAGATGACTGTTGCAACCGTTCATTTTGTTGCTCAATTATTCCTTGTAACTCTTGAGTTTTGCTTATCAAATCAACCGCTTCACTCATGATTAAGTTAAGATAATGGTCCGAAAGAAAGCAGATTATAGAGCGCCGCACGAGAAGAAGAAGATAACGCAAGAGATTCCAGGAAAAAGACTTGACAACACCAGGAGAACAGGAAAGTCAGGTGACCGCTGCAACGAGTGGAGACATCAGCACAGCAGGAAACACCAGGATATCAGGCAGCCTCTGCAACAAGTAGCAACATCAGCACAGCAGGAGAGTTCAGGGTCACCAAATGGGGTAAGCTAATCCACATACTTAGTTACAATACACAACCAAGTCAGGCAAGCATGGTTTGGTTTATTGACACAAACATATAAACAAAACAGTAAGATTAAAATAGTAGTAATTATTAAATTTGACGTCCAGCACGAGCAATATATATTAAAACAATTGAAATACAATAGCGGAGTTAATTTATAATGTGGCGGCGCTACTTGCAAGTAATAAATAAATAATAGCGATGGCGTCACAACCTTTTAAACGAATTGCTATAATGTTAATTCGTATCATCCCTTTTAAACATATTGCTTTATCAAAATAAAAAAAATATTTAGCAGTTAGAACATAAATTTTATCACCTTTTAAACGTATTGCTATAATGTTAAATCGTATCATCACTTCTAAACGTATAAATAATTTTTATAAAAATAAAAAAATATTTAGCAGTAAAAACAAATTATTTTTATTCACATGCATGAGTCTTTTTTTTTAATTTACAATTTCAGAAAAACTACGCACCCACCCTACCCTTTACACATAAAGAACACTTTTTTTATTAGTATTAACCGCAAGCCTATTCGTGGTTTTAGGGTTGCTCCTTATTCTTTTAGTCACCAAATCTGGAAAAGGCATATGGAATTAGCCGCCATATCTGAAAATGATTTGCGCAATTAGTCGCCAAATATGGAAATGATACAATGAATTAGTCGCTATAAATCTCGAAATCCTTAAAATCCTTATTTTTGAGGATTCTGATCAGGACAATGAAACAAAATTATGAAACTATTGTATTGTCATCGGTCCTTGACAAGTGTGCAAAGTTTCGAATAACACATTGTTAAAAGTTTTGTGTAATGAACGCTTAAAATAGCGTAAATAATTTATATCTGAAAGGGTAATACATTAATATTACTTTCTGTTATATTTATTTTATGTTAAAATTGTAATATTCGCAAGAAACGCCGTTTCTTAAATTATAATGGCGATTCAATGAAAAACATAGCAAAATGTTCACGATAGAGTCAAGTTGGCAAATGTCTAGCTACTTTCATAGCTCGAGCTTCATTAGAGCTTTGTAAGACTCGCCGTGTAAGGGCACGATGCACGTTAATTCTTTATCCACCGCATTATGATTTAGTGCAGTTTCTTTCTTACAATATATTTTTTTTTGAATCACTACATTGAAAATTAAGGAATATACATAAACAATGTACTCCACTTTGGGAAATTTAATCCGTTAGAGCTAATAAATTAATTAAATATATTCCACTGTAAAATTAATTATATACACCGTTCAATTAAAATAAATAGTCAAATCGTTTTCTAAGGTCTTCATTAACAAAAACATAAGACACTTAAATTTTGACATTAACTGTTTTTTCGGGACAAAAATAATAATTTTTGCAATCCGCTGAAAACGCTGTCAGCTGAAAACGCAATATCTGCTGCAAAACTATTCGCCTTCCCCACTAAAATACTCACCATAGAACCCGTGCTGCCCTATATCTTACGTTTCAAAGAATATTCCTGCTAAGTATTGTTAGAATATTCCTTCTCTCTCTATATAAGTTGGTATGGTAGTTAGGAGAAGGGGGTGCCAGCTCAGGTGCCGTCCACGTCACTTAACCATGGTTTAAAATTGTGTGGTCCGTTGCCAGAAGCCCTCGTGTAGCTGAAAAGTGCGACGTTAATATTCACTCACTCCAAAAAAGACAGTACAGTAATTATAATTATTTTTATACTTAAAAATGCAATATTCGCATATTCAATTAAAAATAGCGTTATAATTAACTACTAACCACAAACAAATTTTGAAAATTTGTCCAAATGATGCAGCGTGAAAGAGAAAGTTTATTTACTTTAAGTACGAGAACCGATAAAAGCATTTATTTTGAAAAAAGATCAATTTTTCTTACTACCAAATGTGCATAATACAATCATAAAAAAGTATTCAAATAAAGAGAGTTTTATTATAACCTCTCTCTTCAAAACTTAGTTTTATTCTGAAATAAAAAAAAATTACGGATTATGCTGATCACAGGAATTAATTAGAAGCGAGCGCCTTGCGTAGCCAAAACAAAAAGGGTTTCTTCACAAACAAAAGATAGATGTATGCTGTCGTGGACTTTTTGCAGCGCACGCCAGAATTGCTTGCAGATGGCAGAATTTTTTCCTACTTACTTGACAAATATCGTTATATTTTGGACACTTCACACAATAACTTTATAAATTATAGCCTATGCTATAAATTATAGTCTATGTGTTATTCTGATATATAAGCTATATTACTGTAAAGTTTCATTAAAATCCATTCAGTTGTTTTTGCGTGAAAGACGGGCATTTGCGTGCATCCTCACAAACTTTCACATTTATAATATATATCTAGATTACATTTTTACTCTACGATTTCTACGAAATCAAAAGAATGCACAATCTTTTGTAGTCTAAATTAGAGCTATTTTGCAATATAAATAGAACAAGCTACGCCAATAAGCGGGAGAGGCAAAAGTAAGTGGGATTACGCGCATGAAATTATTAAGTTTTTTCTCAAAAAGAATACTGCAAAAGTTGTACACTGCTCGTAACACCCATTTGCTGGGAGTGTATGCATGAGTTATTGCACGGAATTTAATTTGTCGCTTTCAAGGTCGTGGCAAGATTTTTTTTTCTTTTTCGTAATTTTTATTTATCGTAAATGTATATATATTTTAAAGATGTTATTATAATTATAGAAAATGAAGTAATGCGTCACGAATGCATGTTTGTTTTCATAGTTTTTTCTTACCCTTTTATGCATAGTAATAGTTATATATATATATCGTATTTTATTTAACTCTATTTGATGTGATTGTGTGTGCTTCTTTATTATTCTATTCTAATCCTATGGATTAGAAGTGCTTATTGTATACAGAAAAGAGTAAATCAGAATGACAAAGTAATATGATTGAACAAGCGGTAAAATATTATGCCATCGGCCAATTTTTCCAAGTAAATAGACCTCGCAAATTCAAAGGATGTCGCCAAATGCTGTCATCATTATTATTTTTTGAAACATGCTCAGGAACGGTTTCCCACTTTTAGCTGCATATCGTAGCATTTGGCGACATCTTTTGATTTGAACTAATTGGTCGATGGTACAATACATATAACAACCAAACTTCCATATAATTCAGTTCAATCAATTTTTTCTTTTATCTGTTTATTTCTGTCCTGCGATAGTCTTGCATAAAGGAGTTGCAATCAAAAATATAAGAATTAAATTTTGATTTGTAGCTTTCAAATAGTGAAGAAACCTCATCAGAGAACGACGAAGCAATTTTAATAAAACTACTCAGTTAAATTACACATTATACAATGCAATTAACCTACCATACCTTTACCCTGATAACTAATTACAGAAAATTTTGTAGCAAATACACACAAGTTCAAATCCAGTAAGCCTGCAAAAATGATTAAGTTTTGAGGAAAACAAATTAAAGGAAGTCTTAGAAGTTCAATGTCATTTCGAGAGAAAAAAAATAACTTGATAAGAGTATTTTATGAAGTCATTCACTGGTTTACGGTGACTTCCAACTGAGCTTTTGTCAATCACGAAATCTAGATAATATGTTTATTGATAACATCCTTTAATCTAAAAGAAAACCTTCAGATTGTGTGCACCCGAAAAAAATTCAACTCTTTATTCATAGTAAACAACATATCAAAAACTCTTTCGTTTTCCTGCTCCGAAAATTTTGAAAACTTATTGTGTTGTTATTTCATCTTACGTGTATCAAACATGTTTGATACTCTACTGAGGGTCAAAAACGAAGTTTGGATCGCTGTATTCGTTGCAATTTTAGTTTATATTATTGGATATTTAATCCGAAGGTTCCGATTAAAATTCCCACCAGGTCCTATAGGTTTACCCGTCGTTGGATATCTCCCTTTCTTGTCAAAGGATGTTCATTTAAAATTCATAGAATTGGCCAAAAAATATGGAGATGTTTTCAGGTTAGTAAGCTATCTTTCGAAGAATATTCAAAGTCAATCAGCATTCATTGTGTGTTTTTGTTAAAAATTATGTAAAATCTGAAGTATATAATTCACACATACACTTTCTTTGCATTGTTTCCCAGTAGATTGAAGAAAACATTCCTCTTACAGCGTTGAATAAGAAAATAAAATAGGTTTATTTTAAAGACGCGCTTCCCACACACAGTATTTTCCTGTTGTATTTATATTGCACAGAACATTTATAAAATATCATACATTTAATTTAAACATTTTCCTAAAATTGTTAGCGTGGAACTCATTTTTGAATGTATTAATTTACTTAAAGGCTTTGTTATCTTATGTAAGCCTCGTCTTTATTGTTTTATTTCAAAATAAAAGATATTTTGTAATTTGCGATTATTTGAAAAAAATTATGAATGACTGTTAGAAATTCCTTTCAGAAAATTTAGGTAAGTATTTTTTTTTAGTATAGTTCTGAAATTTCCTCTTTTTATTATTAGTTCTTCAAAATTTACAAAGCATTTTAAATTCTTTCTTCATATACTCGGTCTTAAAAATATGTGAAAAGTAAATATGAGTCGCTTAGAAACCAATGCGGTTAAGTCCATTTTTTTGATATTTTCTGATTCTTATAAATTTTGATAAAATAAATAATATTCTTCTCAGTTATTAAAGGATTTACTCGTTGCTTCCTTTTTTCTAGGTCATAGAAAAAGGGAAGCAACGAGTAAATTCTTTAATAACTGAGAAGAATATTATTTATTTTATCAAAATTTACAAAAATCAGAAAATATCAAAAAATGGACTTAACTGTATTGGCTTATGAGCGACTCTTATAATTCTTAACTTTTTTCTTGGCAACTGATTTAATTCAAAATGGAAAAACTTTTTTTTTTTTGCATATTTAAAAATGTAATTTAAATGAACATAATTATTAGTTATTAATCATTTGTAATCATTTTGCGTATGTATTAATATTTTAAAAATAATAAAATTGTTCTTATTTGCCAAGTATAATTTTTTCCCAGACGATTTATTTTGTAATTTATATATATATATTTCTTGGCTAATGTAAAATGTTTTCTGGCAATAGAATAGAATTTTAGAGTCTGTAAATGAAAATTAGTTTTGTAGATATTCTGAAGTAATATTTGTCTCATATTTACCAATAATTCCACTATACTGACTCACATTTTCTACTAATAAATCTACATATGATTCCAAATAGATGTAATATTGTACCAAAATAATTTTAAACAGTTTTGAACATATATTGTGGAAAACCTGTCCAAATTAATTCAAAATTTATATACTCTATTTCATGACTGTTACATTTACGTTTTCTTCTGTGAATAATACCTTTAATTAGTATTACAATGCTTTATTATAAATTACAAAATTTAATTGCTTTAAAATATATTAATAGTTTTAATTTTTTAATAATATTAGTTTTCCACGAAGAGTTATTATTGTGTAATTATTAATTATATATGTATATTACTGTGTCTGTAACGATCTTTAGTTCATTTTTGATTCATAAATAAGTATATGAATGTAGAAAACAAACAAAATTTTTGAATTAATATAAATCAACTTTCATCAAAAATTATATAAAAATATGTATAAATGTATTTAGATATATATGTTTCCTAAAAATTATATTTATAGTTACAGTAATGCAAGTTTTTCTTCTATATTGGTTAAGAAATAAAGTGAATGGTCCAGCTAAATGCTTTTTCAAAAAAGGCAAAACGACAAAAAATTTATTTTTGAGTTAATTTATTAAAATAAATTTATTAAGTAGTTATTTGACACTGAATTTAAAGCATTTAAATTTTTTTCTTCAGAAAGATGTTGACATATAGCACGCTTCGCTTTTTAGGAAATTGAATGGACTGTATCGTCATAAAGACCATAAATTGATATATATATTTCTCATCATTTATTAAATTTGATAAAAATTTCAAGTTTAATGTACTTACCAAGAAATTACTTAAAAAAAAGTAAAATTTGCAAATTTTTGTTCTATTCAAATTACTAAATTAAGAGAAATTAACTTGAGATATTAATACACCAAATTGTATTTTGATACATCTGAAAATGTTGAGACTAATTTAGATTTTGGAAATATTCGATTCTGTTTACATTTTCACGCACTTATTTTAATTAATACAACCGGCTGGGTGGCGTGGTTGGTTTGTCGCTGGCTTTTTGCACCCAAAGTTCGCGGGTTCGACCCCAGCTCAAGTCGGTTGATTTTCCTGATGCAGAAAATCGACAGTGGTCATGTTGCGTGATTATACGGCATGTAAACGATTCCTAGAGTGCCTGTTTGGCTTGGATGCTCTCGGCAAAATTAAGTCTTAGAACAGGTTCGCATCGTCTGAGCTCAAGTGCCTCCCTCTAGGGAGAAAACTGGGAAAAAAATTTTCAAAATTACCTGCTACCTATACGGTGCCGCACTAAAATAGATACCAGCTTCCGGGAATGTACTGTGGCCGCGGTAGCCGAGTGGTATAGGTATCGGATCGTGGCTTGCCTGGTCACGAGTTCGATCCCAGTACCACTAAAGACCCGCCGTGTAGGGCAGCGATGCACGTTAAATCTGTCGAGAGCTGAAACGTCCTCCCGTTGGTGTGGTGTGGTAGTTAGGAGAGGGGGGTGCCAGCTCAGGTGTCGTCCACGTCACTTGACCATGGTTCAAAATTACGTGGTCCGTCACCAAAAGCCCTCGTGTAGCTGAACAGTGCGACGTTAATATTAAATCAAATCAATCCGGGAATGTACTAAGTTTGCAATGGGAAAACGCCATTCCTCAGCCCACTAAAAATAAAAAAATTATTTGATACATTTAACCAGCGTATCTGGCATCAAATTCATATGAACTAATCGGATTCTTTTGGATTGTAAGTCATGCATAGACTTGTAGTCTTAAGTGTTTAAATAAGAGAAAAAATACAAATTTCGATAGTTGGTAACCATTGTGAACTGATATTTCTGAGTTCTTTATAATTTCAGTTTTTGAAACCAATTGCATCCATTTCTCCTTTAAGAATACTCAATGCTATAATACAACCTAAAAATTTAGAAAGCAAAGGGTTGATTTCAATCTAAATATGTTTATATTATTCCTTTCAAGGATAATTCATGAAGTCATCGAATATTGATACACAAATGCGTTGAAAGGAACATCTTGCTGTTGTATACAGTGTTATCAAGATGCGCGGTCTCAATCCGTTCTAGATCATTGGACATCAGTGGCATACACAAAGGTGGGGTTTGGGGGTTCATATCCCTCCTATAGACCAACAGATTTCTAATTTTTAACATAAATATTAAGTCTTAGGGCTATCGTCAGGGTTTCTTTCTTTTTTCAATTCCTACTATTAGCTCACACTCTATATATTTATTTATCATCGTGATATTTTCAATCGTCAATAAAATACATTTTAAAGCACTCAATTGAGCGGAAATTTTATATACATGGTTATTTTGGATGGCAATACTGTAATTTAATAATAATTAATACTGAACTGACATCTTTGTTTCAAATGTCCTTTATGTAGCTTCAAGGTAATTTCTAAAATGGTTTATTCTAGAGTCTTTTCCATGGTTCCTTGGTGATATCGTATTCCCCTCCCCCAAATTTGTCGCCAAAGGAGATAAAGTTGCCAATTTGGAAACCCTGGTTCCATATTTTGTTGTTGTCATAATCTTATTTTTCGAGTTCTTGCTGGGAAGTAAATTTTGCCTATAAAACTCAACTTTCTCACAAGAAGAGTATTGCTGCAGGAAAAATAACACATGTGGCTTGTTTTAACATTCATATCCTCAAAGTCTGTTTCGATCACTGTTTCTGGTCATAAATTTTTGCAAGAGAGTTAAGTGTTCTTATAGGTAACTTTCTTCTAGTGCTTTTCAGTGAGTGAAAGTAAAGCAATATTTTACAAGATTCTTTTAGGGTTAATTCTATGTCAGAACGAAATTCAATCACCCGAGTGTGAAATGGTCATCATTAGACGCTCTCGAATTATATAAATAAAAGAAGAAAATAATCAAATTCAGTGAAAAGACGTATACCAGATTGTACGTATTCTAAAATGGACCTATATTGAAATTCCACTGTATCAAGGCTAATTGAAGGATAGTTCTCCAGAACACCATATATCTTAGAGATAAATTATTTTTTAATCATTCAATTTAATTTCCTATGAAATATTTTTTTAAAATTATTTCTTGTCAGCTTACTTTTTGTCTTCGTATATATTTAACAGTTGTTAACAAAAGTTGCATTCCTAAAATACAATGAGTGATTTATAATTTTCACTTGTACACTTATACAAAGTTGAATTCTAGTATAAAAAAGAAAGATAGAATAAATTCTTGTATGGCTTTTTAAAATGAAATTCACATTTAAAAAAAATTGTTGTTAAAACTTTATTTCGATTTTCATTGTCAAAAACCTGAGTCTGCTTCATAGGGTATGTTTTATATTTTATTTTAACTATTTTTTAAAACTTAAATTCTGTGCAAAATGAGTACTGTAAAAAATGCTTTGCATACTGTGATGTTATTTATGCTTTAGCATCGACAAGTATTAATAAATAACTAGGTAGTAGAAGAAAATGCAACTTTGTAATATGGTACTTACGTATTATCGCAACCTATTGGTGACACTATATGAAACGAAGCACATGAATGCCAATTCAGCGTGTTTGACATGTAGTAAATTGGGGTTACCAAATTGGCTAGTTATTAATAGAGTTGGCGATTGTTACAATAATACGTAAGCACCAAATATAATTCCTAGTTTAATAAAAACATTTTAATACACAGACTTTTCAGGGAGGAGCTAAAGGGGGGTTAAAAATTTATCATCTAAATATTCTGTAAAATCAGTTGTGTATATATAATATAACAATTTATGTTTTAACAGTTACTGCTTTTCTATTAAAATAAATATCTTGATTTTTCTCTTTCGTCAGCATACGCCTAGGATCTGTACCTGTGGTAGTTTTAAACGATACCGCATCAATAAGAGAAGCATTTACGAAACCTGAATGTCTCGGTAGACCGCCTCACAGTTCTTTTTCTGTATTTGGTGTTCAAAGTAAGTATTTTTCTTCTCCCTAAACAGTAGAAAAAATTCTATATTTATTTGATGTGAATAAAGTTTTACCGTGTTGAATAATTTTAAAACATTGTAAACTGAGAAAACAAATAACTCAGTTTGAACATTGAAGTTATTTAGTTATGTTACCGTTTAAGTGTAAAATCCGTTATTTCATAAAACAAACATGTGTTTCCAGAGGTGGATTAAGCTGAGGCCCCTGGCGGTTAAAATTTGGGGCCCCATAGGCTCAAGAGTCAAAAAACTAAAATAGTGAAAAGATTCCCTGACCTTAAATTCTCAAAATAAAACGTACAGCTAATAATAAAACTGAACGGCTCAAGAAAAATCTTAACTACACTTTAAAAAATTACAACCGTTACTACAGAGTTTACAATTTTACTGTATAACTGAAAGTCTTGGTTTGTCTTTGGCAAATTCATCGATTATTGTTGCCGTATCTACACTGTTAGCCGCTAAAATTGCAACACCAGGAAGGAAGGATCTGACGAACGTCAAAATCACGTGAAAGGAAAAAAGGGGTTGGACTATCCAAATTATCAGTATTCCAACGCATTTATACGACGCAGGAGGTTGAAATGACGTCTGAAGCACTGCATAAAAAAGTGTTGTGTTGTGGATTTCTCATTCGGAAAGGGTTTTGTAAGGTTGGAATTTGCTCAGAATATCGTGTTATGCTTCGAAATAGAAGAAGATATCCTTATAAGCTGGTGTTGGAATTTAATAGAGGTAGGATCATTGCCTATATCGAGAGTATGGATTATCATTCCGTGAAATCACCCGTCGTACTGGTTAAAATCCAATTCTTTTTATGCGAATATGGAATAAACAGGTTGCTGAGAATAATAAAGAACAGCATACTGGATATCCACGTCCTTCCATGACTAACGTTTGAGAGAACAGATATATTGTGAGGTCTGTCCTGCAAAACCGTACAACCGCATCACGGACCTTTAGTCAGGAGAGGGGCATGTTTGAACTACGGCCAGTATCCACTCGTACGATACGAAGACGTTCGCAGCAGATTGAGCTGTCAGCACGGTGACCATTACTTCGGTTTCCCTTGACAATGCTGCATGGGCAAGAGACGACAATTCTGATGCACAGAACGATAAAGTTGGATACAGAAATGGAACAATGTCGTCTTTTCAGACGAGCCCCGGTTCTTATATACGTGTACGTGTCTGGAGGCTCCGAGGAGACCGCTCTTCACCTGCTTGCATTCGATATAGGCATAGGGACCCTACACCTAGTGTAATGGCGTGGAGAGCCATTCGGTAGACGACACGCACATTTATAGTTCGTATCGATGGTAATTTTAGTGCTGATTGATACATTACGGTCATCTTACGTCCAATGGTTGGGGCCCTATTATCGAGCTCTGTCAAACGCCATCTTCCTACAAGATAAGGCAAGACTACATGTGACACGCCTGTTTTGACCTTCCTCAGCACACAGGGTATTCAATTTTTATCTTAGCCTGCATGGTCCCCATATCTGTCACCCATTGAAAACATCTAGTTATGGGTTGCTGAGAGACTGGTCCGCACTCCTTTCCAGCTAATACGATTAATAATATGTGGTATAGACTTGAAGCAGAATGTAATGATTTGCCCGTTTTTGTCTTCCAAGACCAGTTCGACCATGGTTAACTGGACAAGGGCCATTTTAGCGGCCTACTTGATACATATGATATCGGTATTGTTAAAAATATTTTCAAAGGTATCTCTGAATTAGGGAAAATCGAGGTCTCATGTCACTTGCAACTCGATAAATTTCTAGTAGGGTTTTCATGTATCTTTGTTTTCTTTCAAAAATAGTGAAAACTGATCCAGTTAAACGTCTAAACTAAGAGATCCAATGCCTCTTTTGAAAATAATCATTAACTTTTGCATATCTTAATTTCAGGTAATAATACCTCATCCAAAATACAGAAAAGCGTCCTATTACAATTTCATATATTTCAGCTGTTCGGGTTTATTTTGTTCCTGTCCTATCGCGTATGGTATAAAATGAATTCACTATGAAATCTTCCCTTCTTTCAAATTCAAGACTTACGTCTTTACTTTAAATGGAATTTTGTTTTCTTTTGATGCCTGCGATCTTGGTTAGCTTCCTCTTCAAACGAGAACCCTGAAAAATCAGTTGCTCCTTATTTCACTTTTCCAAATTCCTTTTTAAAATTTTGGATATAATTTTTTGGAGATCTTAGCAAGCTAGACTAGGCCTTTTTAATAACTCTCACTCAACTGATTGCAATGACTTTCTAAAATAATAACATCATCAGGTTTTTTTAAATTCTTTTTAAAACTCTCGTGAAATTACACGTTGTCCTTGTTCAAATTTTCTGACTGAATAATGAAATTTCTGATTTAATAGTAAAATATTTTGTTTAAACTTCGTAATCTTTAAGGAAATCATAGTTTCATTTCTAATACTAACTGTACTCTAGCTCCCTGTTTATTTGAGCTCAAAATTCTTAAAATATTTAAACCTACTTGGTTAAAATAATTTTCTTGCTTTCCAAAGTCTAAGGCTTACGAGTTCTTTTTAGAATTAAAAACAATCTCAAAACCCTTAATATGCATACTTTCATTTTAAAAAGTTCTTTACAGTATTAATAAAATATTAATTTAATACAAATGTTTCTTACACATTCTAGTTTAGTATTATCATTAAACATTTCCAAATGTAGCCCAAACCTTTTTAACAAACGTCACAACATCAAAAAAGAATAGCACAACAGAAATCTAAAAGTTTTTCTACAAAACTTATATCTTAATTACATTCACCGGTCCGTTTCTCTAAATTAGTAATACTTAAAATGTAGACATACTAAAATGAAAATATTATCAAACTGGAAACACAGTGCTTTGTTTTTCTCAAAAATCAAACATGTGGAGGCAAATAGTAAAAAAAGAATTTTATGAAACCAAAACAAGAAATATTATATAACAAAACAAAGTATATTACCTGAAATTTTAACTTTACAGATGAACTGGCATACTATGAAAATTAAGTTAATCAGGATTAAGATGAGTAACAAAAAATTGTCAGCAAACTTCAGACTTCACATAAATATTTAATTATAAACCTTGCTATTACAATAAGGCCTAAATGCAACCAGCTTGAAATAATTTGTTTTGAACTCGACACATCTTTTATCACTAACTTCATTCTGTTTTATTTATCTTCATAAATAAAATAAGATGTATCCGAGAGTAACTAAAAAGGGTTGTGAACTTATATCAAACTTGTTTGTCTTGAAAAGTAGTTGTTCATTCAAAACAAAATTCGAGCAACAAAATGAATGCAAAATTTTGCCAGCCACGATTCTGTTACTTTAACCACTAGCGGCCACTATGCGGCCATATATTTTTTTCAGGAAAAATAGCATCAAGTCGATCAGAAATGATAAGTTAATCAAAAATTGGATTTTTTTTCAATATGAAAAAAGATCTTTCGATTTTGTGGGCCCTAATTCATTAGATTGTATCATAATTTTGGCTTTAAAATTACAAAGTTGTCGTTACAGAAACGTCTATTTGAGAAACCAAAACCTCATAAGTTAATTTTTTATTCAGAGAGAATTTGTTACATTTATTGCAATGAATAAGTTAAAAACTATCGTTGTCTCTAAAAAAAATTGCAATTACATAAGTGTGGTATACAGTTGAGGTTTGAAACGGTGGAAGAAATTGATGATCTTGAACTAATGCAAATATGCGTATAAAAACAGCGTACCTATGCAAATATGCGTAGCAGCATTAATTTTTAAAAATTGTTTAACTTCTATAGGTTACCTGGGGTGTATTAGGTATATTTAAATCTTTTTAATGCAGGAAAAAATACACCCACATTTAATTCCGTTACATTTTATATTTGATTTAAAACTTATTTAGTATATTTGACAAGATTGTTCATGATCACAAACTCATGATCGACATTATTTCTTTGGAGTCATGAATTCGAGTCCTGGTTCCACTAAACATCTTCTTCCAGAGGAACTTATACAGATTAAATCATTAGAAGCTTGAATTTCTTATTTTGGTGAGGAATTTTGGAGAGTATAAGGTACCATCTCTGTTGTTATTGTTATACATGTTTGAAAATTATAAGGTTTGCTGGCAATACCCTTGTGTTGCTTCGAAGCTTCGAAGAGGGATGTAAATAAACAAGCAATTACATTTGAACTAAAATTAAATATTGTTTTAAAATCCACCTCTTGAATTTTGGAAAAAAAATAATAATCTTTAATCTCAGTAAAAAAAAGCTTTTTTTGTTAATAAATATATTTTGTTAACGAATTTTTCGAAATTTTCTAAAAATGATTAAATACGAGGGCTATTTTTTAAGTAAGGTCCGTTGGCGCGTATAGTTCTCCAGTTCACATGTACGCTGCAACGGGTCTTGGTATCTCTGACCAGCATCCTTTGCGAACACACTCGTGCCATTTCCAGTTCTGTAGCAGTCGTGTAAGCCTTGCTGTGCGTCTTTGAAATGTTTAAGGTGATTGAATAGCCCACCAATTGTGAGATACGGTCTGTTATCCGTTTTTTGACTGCGAGAAACATGTCGGCTGCAGACATTCATCGCCTGATAACACAAGTTTATGGCACTGAAGTAATGAGAGATAGCAAAGTTCGAAAATGGGTCAGGAAGTTTAAAGATGGGTGAACAAGTGTCCAAGATGAAGAATGCTCAGGCCGGTCCTCTGTAGTCACCGATGATTTGATGCAAGCAGTTGAAACAAAAATTCGTGTGAGAACAGGGGATTCACGATAACCTCTCTTTCATTGGAGTTTCCCGACGTTTCTCGATCGGAGGTGTACAAAATTGTGACTGAAGACCTCAACTTTAAGATATTGGGTTCTCGGTAGGTATCCAGACTCCTCACACCGGAACATAACGAGAAGAAGTTTGCCAGTTCATTGGACTTTTTGATTCGTTACGAGGAAGAAGGGAATGACATTGAGTCGAATCGTTACTGGAGATTAAACATGAGTATCCCATATCACCCCGGAATCAAAGCAACAGTCGATGGAAGGGCACACATTGTGACGGATCTGTACGGCACTTTATCACTAATACTCTTGGGCGTCTTTGGGGATTGTAAATTCGCGTATATTTCCAACCAATTTTAAAAGAAGAAACCGGGATATTCAGATTAGTCAAAGTATTTAAGGAGAGTGTTGTAAGTTAGCAGGAGAGGTTATACGCCAAGAGAAAGGTTGACGGAATTCTAAGAAGATTCAAGTTGATTGTGCGATTAGCGTCTCGCTGATTATTAGGCAGCGATCTACAATTGGAAAGTTTGATCCGCCTGGAAAGTAAGGAAGTAAAGGGCAGGTGATATTTAAATTTAGATTATCGGATAATAAGGGTAAATATATAATAAAGTTAGTGGGAAGTTAATGAATGTTAGTAATTCAAATTGCGTGTATCTCTCGGTCCTCTTATTCCGGTGGTTCCGTTCGATATTAGTTTAATATTTGATTATTATCATATTTCGTGATTTAATTTAAAAGTAAGGGTCAATCACATTAACATAGACATCTTGATATATCTTTGTAATTAGATGGTTGATAATTGAGTCAAGTGAATAAATATAACTTGTTATTGCAAAAATATCGTCTGGTCGTTCTTTGCCTCAATTCAATCTTGGTGTCCAGGGTGGAATCCAGGGGAATTCCCACAACATCCTCTCCCATCAAGGTCAAAGCCTACCATACGCTGTCAAAGCGCAAAAATATGGCAACAGTGTTCTGGGACTGGTGCGGTGGACTTAAAGCCACAAAAAAGGAACAACGATCAGCTCAGGTGCCTACTGCGCAAGTCTACAAACTCCGAAGAGCCTTGCAAAACAAACGCCCCTGCATGCTGTCGAAAGGTGTTTAGCTCTTCCACGATAGTGCAAGGGTTCACAATTCTCGAGCGATTCGGGACTTAATCGGATCTTTTGGGTGGGAGGCTTTGGATCATGCACCATATACAGACCCAGCCTTACTCCCAGCGATTTCCATCTTTTCCGGTACCTCAAACACAATCTTGGCGGGAAGCATTTCAGAGATAACGAAGAAGTGAAAGCGACCGGTGGCAGACTTCTTTGAAGAGGGTTTTTAAAACTTAGTTCTAAGGTAGAACAAGTGCATTAATGAACTCAGCCACTATATAGAAAAATAGCCAAAAGTATGAATAATCCTAAAACAAAGGTTTTTTTTAAACAAAATACCGTCGTTATTTTTTAAAAATTAAACGGACCTTACTTAAAAAATAGCCCTCGTAGTTATTGATACACACAAAAGAAGAGATATTTTGAAATAACTTGTTTCTACTGTTTATTATGTTACTCTTATTATCAGATGTAATACATAAGGTTTTTATTGGTATTCTGAATAACCATAGATTGTGTGTGTGTGTGAATGAAAACAAATTACTGCTGATCCATGTTTTTAGCTATCATAAATACGATGTATGATTAAAAAATTCACTACTTAAGTAGTATATCATTGACCACACACAATTTCGTCAAATCAAAAGACGTTGCCAAATGCCGCGATATGTAGCCAATAGTGGAAAACTGTTCCTCTACATGTTTAAACATGAAAATGATGACGGCATTTAGCAATATTTTCTGAATTGGCGAAATTGTGGTGGACCGCGCGTGCGGTACAATACGTAAGTTCCTAAAAATTCAATATTTTTCCTTTCAGGTCCATTTTTCATGAGTGACATGCATATGTGGCAGGAGCAACGACGATTTGTAGTACATACTTTAAAAGACTTGGGATTAGGAAGATCTAAAATAGAAGAACAAATGCTGGTAAAAAAATGTTACACACAAATTAAATCATATATCTATATTAAATCAAAATCTAGTACTAATAATTATAAAAATTTAATTATAGAAAAAATTCTCTCTCCTCTCCCCTAAAATATGGTTAGTTAAACTTTCTTCTTTCATAAGTTTTTGCTTCTCTTATTTGTATTTATTAACATAATACGTGTAAGCACCCTTAGACTTATACTAAAGGCTTGCTTGCATTAAGGTATCCGACTATGTTCGGAACCGTGACTTTAAAAAAAACGCATAAATGTATAATTTTCATGATATTTAGTGTCACTTAGATTAGAATATATGTATAAAATTGCTTTAAGGGCATTTTGACAAAAAAAAATTTATTTAAATACACTATTTTGGCAAAAAATTAACTTAGAATAATCTTTTTTCAAAATGTTCTCCTTTCATAAAAAAAAATGCTTCCATTACAATAATATTTTGCCTGTGTATAGCTCAGACCTCTGTACAGAGGCTCAACTAGAATTTTTGAAATATATAACTTAGAAGTGGGTTTATTCATATTTTACGACAACAAAGGGGAGCAATTTTAAGAAAAAAACGCCAATAAATATTTTAATTGGTGGTAACTCTGAAGATAATGTGAATTTTTCAAAAATTCTAGTTGAGCCTCTGTAGAGAGGTCTGAGCTATATACAGGCAAAATGTTATTAAAGAGTGTTTTTTTTCCAGGTATATAAGTTTAAGTTGGCATTACTTTCCAAGATGGCGACCGATTTAACAGCTGTCAAGGGATTTATTCTCAGTTTGGTTTGGCAATTCATCAAAACGATCATCAAGCAAGGCGTAGACTCGTCGAATGAGCTCAAAACGAGATTGCCGTTGTTCCCGATTTTCATAAGCGAATTTTGTTTAGCGATGAAGCGCACTTCTGGTTGAATGGCTACGTCAACAAACAAAATTGCCGCATTTGGAGTGAAGCTAATCCACAAGTGTATGTCGAAACACCGTTACATCCAGAAAAACTGACTGTTTGGTGCGCTTTATGGGCTGGTGGAATCATTGGTCCGTACTTCTTCAAAAACGATGAAGGCCACAACGTTACAGTCAATGGTGATCGGTATAGAGCCATGATTACTAACTTTTTCATTCCTGAATTGAACAATCATGATGACCAGGAGCTGTGGTTCCAACAAGACGGCGCAGCATGTCACACAGCTCGTGCCACAATCTATTTATTGAAAGACACGTTTGGTGACCGCCTAATTTCACGTTTTGGACCTGTGAATTGGCCTCCAAGAACTTGTGATTTAACAGCGCTAGACTATTTTCTGTGGGGCTATGTAAAGTCATTGGTCTATGCGGATAAGCCATAAACGCTTGACCCTTTGGAAGACAACATTCGCCGTGTTATTGCCGATATACGGCCACAAATGTTGGTAAAAGTCATCGAAAATTGGACGTCCAGATTGGACTACATCCGCGCCAGCCGTGACAGTCATATGCCAGAAATCCTATTTAAAATGTAATGCTACAAGATTATCTTTCGAATAAAAAAAATTCATGTCAATCGAATAATGCATCGTTGTTTTATTGCAATTTAAAGTTCTATACCTCTAAAAAAACACCCTTTATAATCGAACCCTTTTTCACAAAAGGAGAACATTTGGAAAAAAGATTATTCTAAGTTAATTTTTTGCCAAAATATTATAGTTAAATAAATTTTTGTCAAAATGTCCTTAAAACAACTTTATAGATGTATTCTAATCTAAGTGACACTAAATATCACATACACACACACATGAAAATTATCCATTTATGCGCTTTTTTAAAATCACGGTTCCGAATTTAGTCGGATACCTTAAAGATCGCAGGTAGCGCCCACTTTTACATAGAGGCCCAGGGCCTCAAATATCTTAAGATTTTTCTAGGCTCAGGGCATCAGAATGTCTTAAAACGTCACTGGAACAATTGTTGTACAGCAGATAAAAATACCATATATTTAAAGGAATTTAGATCTGCGAGCTAATACTTTTTACAGGCAGTTTCTTTATTGCATTTTTATAAAATCAGCTGTTGTAAAAAGTATATTCTATGAAAAATAGGAATTTTTTCTATTTTCCATCAATTGAGCAATTCGACGTTTTTTCAATCAGCTGGAAAAAACTGCTGTCTCATAAAGACTCGCCATAATCAGATCGGCGAAATGAGTTAATGAATATTTGCGTCGCACTATTCAACAACACGAGGCTTTTGGCGACTGATCTCTAATTTTGAACTATGGTCAAGTGACGAGGAAGAAACCTAAGCTGGCACCACCCTCTCTCAACTTCCACATCACACCAATGGGAGGTCATTTGAATCCAAACAAATTTATCGTGCATTGGCCTCCTCTACACGGCAGGTTTTCAGTGGCACTATCAGAAAAAGGAGATGTTTACGTATTATACCATTGAGACCAACTTCGTTAGATCAAGAAATATTGCCATCGTTTCTTTAATTACGGGAAAACAAATTCTTGTTCACGTTCCTTTCTCATTTGTCCTTTGACAAAATAGGGAATATTTAAAAGGATTAAATACTCTTCTCTTGAAATAAATGAAAGATCTAACTTAAGTATTTTGGTGGCCTATATATAGGCATCATAGCTGCGCTTAGAATCACGACACAAACGAGTATTCTTTATGCAAACACGCCCACATAAAATAGGGTAAGCACGAATCTAAATGCTATCGCGCAGTTTCTCTATATTTCTTATTTTGCTATACCTCGTAGTCTTTAGCTTAAGCTATTAGACAATGTTTTTGTGAAAAAATACTCCAATATATTCACTTCCGTAAAAAATAGTACCACATTTTACTATTTTTTTTAAAACAAAATAAGAGAATTTACCAATTAAAAACAATGTTATTCGATTCCTACTATTAGCTTACACTCTCTATGCATTTATTTATTTATCTATATTGGTGGAATTTTCAATCGTTAATAAAGTAAATTTTAAAGCGCTCAATTGAGCTGAAATTTTATACACATGATTATATTGGATGACAATGCAGTAATTTAATTATAATTAATAAAAATGAATTGATTAAAACTAATTATTTAAAGAATTACAAATACAGCCACGTTGGCATCATTTTTGGCGACTTAGTGACCATTTTGGCGACTTAGCGACCATTTTGGCGACTTGTGTCAAAGCTTGAATAGTTTTTTTTCTCACGTTTTAAAGCATTCAGTTGAACTGAAATTTTATATACACGATTGTTTTGGATGACAATACGATACTTAAATGATAATTAGTAAAAATTAGTTATCACTTAATGTTGTGATTCTGTTACATGAACATACATATTTATATTAATTGTAACTATTTAATAAAAAGTAGCTAAAATAAAAATTTTCTTTGATCTAAGTAGGAATTGACTTACAATTTTTTTTATATTATTTGTGTTATCTTCAAGCATCCACAATCTAAATTATTGTGCTTGAACATGCGTAGGAATGATACAAACTGTAACAAGTAATATAACATTTTTTAAAATCAATTCCTACTTTGAATGAATGAATAGAAAGTATTTTATTAACGATTGAAAATCTAAACAAGATATATAAATAAATATGTATATCTATATACATATAAGACGTATTTGTTGTCTGTCTGTTTGTCTGTTCCCTTATAACTCAAGATCCAGGCAACCAAATAACGTGAAACTTGGTACACGTACACAAAATTACATGGGGAAGATTCTTGAACAGAGTTCGTTCCATCCCAACCTCACTCTGGCCTCCTCCAGCCAAAAGTAGTGCTCTATGCTCCGTAACCTCTTTGCTATTTTGGTTGCCGTATGTGGCTTAAACAAACTTATCACACTGTAGGAAAATAACAAAGAAGACATGACAGAGGACTTTTTGCACCAGGCAAGACGAAATAATCCAACAGAAAATATTGAATACTGTGATGCTCTCTTCAACAATACTCTGCTTATCTTGGAAGATAAAATTCTATCTATAAATGGCAACAATTCTATCTATAACTGTATGGTTTGCCAGAACTAGTGCATGATCAACCTGAATTGATAAGTAAGGATGTCTTGAGGGGAACTAGCTATGATGTTCAAGCACTTCGAGACTACATGACAGCAAATGTGCCAAGACTTACTCCAGATCAGCAGCAAGCCTTTACAGCCATCACAGGAATGATCGGATGTGAAGGAGGAGGCATTGTCTTTTTAGATGCACCAGGTGGCACAGAGAAGACTTTTCTACTCAATTTGCTATTGGCCTTAGTAAGGAAAGAGAAATACATGGCTGTGGCTGTTGCCTCCTCTGACATAGCAGCAACTCTGCTTGCAGGTGGTCGAACAGCACATTCGGACTTCAAGTTGCCACTGGACTTGGCCAGATCAGACAGTGCCACTTGAAGTATTTCCAAGGCCATATGACAGGGACATGTTCTCAAAACCTGCAAGCAAATTGTCTGCGATGAGGCTACCATGTGTCACAGAAATGCTTTCCATGCTCTTGGCAAGACATTACAGGATTTGCCAGGAAGATCTGCAATAATGGGTGGAACAATAATTGCTGGTGATTTTCGACAAACACTTCCTATTGTCACACGTGGCACACCAGCAGATTAGACCAATGCTTGTTTGAAAAATTCTTATCTATGGCACCATGTTAAAAAATTCAGTCTAACTACAAACATGCGGTCACACATTCAGGGGGATTTGTCTGCAGGACAATTTGCAAACAAGTTGCTCCAGATTGGAGATGGTAAAGTTCCTGAAGATCCTTCAATAGGCCTCATTATTATGCCATGTGGTCAAATTGTCAACTCTACTGATGAACTTCTGTTCAAGGTGTATCCTAACATTCAACAAAACTTCAAAAATCATGACTAGCTTTCTCTCAGAGTAATTCTGGCAAGCAGAAATGGTGTGATTGAAAAGCTCAATGTCACCATTCAGAAGCAGCTTCCAGGGCAAGAATATGCTTACAAGTCCATAGTCTGCATCCTTAATGATGATGAAGCAGTACAATACCCCACTGAGTTCTTGAATTCCATCCATACTTCTAATTTTCAAGCCCACAACTTTATTCTGAAAGTTGGTGTTCCAATAATGCTGATCCGAAATATTGATGCAACTAGGTTGTGCAATGGCACAAGCTTGATTGTGAAAAGTTGATGCATGTCATTCAAGCCACAGTACTCACAGGGTGTACTAAGGGTGAGGATGTCTTCATTCCAAGAATACCTATCATTCCCTCAGACAACACAATACAATTCAAGAGAATACAGTTACCTTTGAAAGTGTGCTTTGCCATGACAATCAACAAGTCACAGGGCCAGTATCTTGGGATTACTGGTTGCTGGACTTGCTGACACTATGCTATTCTCATGGTCAGTTGTATGTGGCCTGCTTTCCAGAGTGTGAAAAGAGGAAAATATTTTTGTACACACACACTCCAAATGGAACTTCCAAAAATGTTGTCTATCACATTGCTTTAAGATAAATGTACCCTTTTATTGCATGCAAATATACAGTTTTGTACGCTTCTACAGAAAACCTTATTTTAAACCCGGGCAAAACCGGGTACTTGCAGCTAGTATATATATAGGGTGAGAGTGAACTAATAATAGGAATTAAAAAAGAGCATGATTTGTCTGCATTGTTGTAACAATACACACCCGGTTTGGCTGAAAAACCGGTTTTCGATGCCATCTTTTGTCATTGTTTTAACAGTTACATTGTTATAACAATGGAGACGAATCTAAGTTGGCATCAAAAGCTTGTAATTAGTTTAATTTAATGAATGGACTAATATTTGAAAAAACTGTATTAACATCACAAGTGACATACACTACTTGTTTAAAAAAATGTTTTTTAACTTGATTGTGGATGAATAGAAAGCATTTTATTAATGATTAAAAATATAGGGGAGAGAGTGAGCTAATAGTAGGAATTGAAAAAGAGGCTATTATTTTTGAGTATGCGCCAGCAAATTTATTGCGTTTCTACATTTGTGTGAATGGTTTTCTACTTTAGGCTGCATTTTTGCAATCTTTGCCGACGTTTTTCAATTTGACGAAATTGTTCGACGTCATAATACGTAAGTACCGGAAATGATACTTAAATTGCATAGACTGCTGTGCATAAATCAACATGTTGTTAAATATAAACCCACACATGCGATACCATGTGTGCAGCAAGCACGTACGGAGAATGTTCTTTTTACCGAATACCTTACACAGACTCTGTTTACGGGTAAATATTTTACTTTATACAGAAAAGAAAACTTCTTCAAGTGTTAGAACCAGGGTTGTTGATGAAAAAGTACCAACCATTTGGGTATTTATGCGTAGTAAATTCGACAGATATCGCTAAACCAAACAAGTAAATTATAGTTAAAAAAACTGAAAAACATCCTTTCATAGTTCATCAAACTAAGTTGGAGCTTAATATTTTAGTCGCCAAATCTGGAATTAGTCACCAAATCTAGAAATGAGATCTGAAATTAGTCGCCAGATGTGGGATGGGATTTGAAAAGAAGAAATCGTTAATCCTGATGATCCTGATCAGGACAATGGAACAAAATTATTAAATTATTGTATTGTCATCGGTCTTGAACAAGTGAGCAAAATTTCGAATTAATCTGTCCTTTAAAAGTGCGTCAGAATTGATTTCAAAAATTCCGTTACATACAGGTGAAAAGGGTTTTAAAAAATTGCTGTCATCGTTCTTATTGTTGCGTTCGAACAAATGAGCAGGAGCGATTTTTCCCTATTAATAGTATATCGCTACATTTGGCGCCGTCTTATGATTTTAAAAATTACATTGTTTCACATATTCCATTATTGATAATTTCATGGCATTCGATGACGCCTTTTGATTTAACGAAACTAGTTGACAGCAGTAGCGCACACAGGAATTTTTCAAGGAGGGAGGGGGGGTCCGGGGTCGAAAGTTCACCATTCTTGTATCAGGTTCCTTTTGATTTTGTCAATTTTCGGGAACAAAACACAGTAAAAAACTAATTATTGAATAAATAATTAGCATTAATTAATAAAATTAATCATTAATAACAAGTACTTAATTAAATTTTACGTACTAAATACTTAGAATTATAATCAATCGGGAAAAAACAAGGGCTTTTGGGGGTTCCGGACCTCCAGAACCCACCCCTTGTGTGCGCCACTGATTGACAGTATAAGTAAGTATCTAAATCCGGCGTACTCAACCTTTTTTTCTGCCGGGCCGCATACATATGTTAGCTATTTCATGCGAGCCGCATTCGTATGATGGCTATTTCACGCGGGCCGCAAGATGAGAATTAATGGAGGAGGGAGAGGGGAGAACTGTTTTTTTTAAAGACTAAAATAATATAGAAAATTTAAAATGTTGAAAAATTGATCAAAATATTCAAACTCCTATTTTGATTTTTTTATTTATTATTTTTTATTTTTGTCACTAATTTTTTCTAAATTGGAAGCATTTAAGAATCACTCTTTCACAGTTTCTGTTTCAGTAAACGGTTTCATATGATTACCAAGAATATAAAATATTTCATAGGGTGCCTTTTTTACCGCTGTGACGTTACCACTGACAAAACACTTTTTATCTGTTGTAAAGATTATTCAAGAAAGCCTATATATCATCTCTTGAAAGAGATATTCCAGGAAGAGTGTCATTGAATGATCCCTGTTTATTGGTAGTTTTTAAATACAACACTTTTGTGACAAATCAAACTATTACTGAACCATACCTGCTTTTACTACAAAACAGTTAATTTCCCAACCGTCTAGAACAAAATAAATACACATATATATATTGATATAATACACTTATAAAATATATTTGTACTGCACACTATATTTTGCATTTAGCTTAGGAATACTAAGTTAGGAATGAGTTTAATAATTACCATTGACCCAGTGGGCTTGTCATAAATAAAATTATATACAAAAATTAACACTTCTCTTGAAAATTTGAACAGTTTGTAATTAATCCCATTACTGCTGATTAAAAGATACGTGATTGACTCCCCAACGCTACCGTTTTTTACACAGGCATTTGTATGTGATGTATTGGAGAGGAGGGAGAAAAGAAATAACTAAGCAAATCCTCTGAAATAAGTAAATCCTTTGCAAATACTATCAAAGGTATTTTGTTGCACTCCATAGACTTCGGAATAATTTTATGAATGGCAGTGCTCAGAAAAGATCGTATTTCAAAAAGACGTATATATACATCATGGAAAAGTAACGCTTTGGCTAAGGGAGACGTTTATATACGCTGGAGGCATTTAAGAAGTTAAAGTCGTATTGTAGCCTTAGCGTCAAAGTATTGTATTATTGAATTCAATACATTGTAATTGTGTGGAAGGGGGGCGCGATGAAAATTATGGTTGAATATTGGGTCGCAAATACTGAAAGTTTGAGAAGCACTGGTGTAGAAACAATCTATTTTCTTCGAATATGTTTCGTTTGCAAGATATAGTTAAAAATTAGTTCCACTCATAAAATGGTCGCTACTCCAGTGTTGTCTATTATCATTAACCAGAAAAAAAATCAACTCGCACCCATGCGATATCGACAGGAAAAACAAATTTGATATGTTGGATATTTTAACAAAAAATTTCCCACCAAATTTTCAAAAATAAATGAATTTCTCAGAGCAATGGGTCATGACCGGTCCCCTTAAAAAGACCCGGTGGTAGATTGAGTATCGCTCTGATCTAAATTATTAATAAAAGTTATCTTTATAACTTGAGCAATCGAATTATGTTATTTCTTTGAAGGATGAAATTGCCTATTTCTGCAATGTCCTCAAATCTCACGAAGGAAAGCCGATGGATGTTATCGTTCCCCTGACTCCCAGTATATCGAATAACATCTGTTCACTTATATTTGGTAAAAGATATGAATACCAAGAATCCGAAAGAATAGCCCTAGATACTAACTTGGATGAAGTAGGCAAGATCATTGGACAAACCGCAGCTCATATATTTTTCCCATGGATCAAATATGTACCATTCTTGATGAAATTGTTAGACTACGAAAAAGGTTCTCGATTGTTTAGAAATTCTGAAGAAATATTCACGTAAGTATTTTTAAGAGTTTCACATAAATAGTTAAATTAAGAGACAGGCGATTCGGTACTTATGGATTATACCGACGACCAGTTTTCGCAAAATCAAAAAACATCGCCAAATGTTGCTAAATTCTGTCATTGTTACCACACATGCACTAAAAACGAACTCCCGGAGATGCTCCTTGGGTATTAGATCAATTATAAACACATTGGCGAAGAATTAAATACTGTATTTAAATTAAATACAGACACCTTTGAAGTAAACGAAAAATCTAGTAACAACTAAGGTGTTCAGGTGGCCAAAATAAACTTAGCTGCATTCAGAATAGCGAAAAATGAATCTTTTTATGTAGATGACGCCACAAATATTCGCATGAGAACTAATTTAAATACTGCCTTGCAGACTCGAGAGGTTTCTTGTTTTTGAAATTTTGAAAAAACCATAGCATTTGGAGTTATTACGTATCAGATCACATTTTTGGAAATACTCTACTGCTTTCTCTTCGGTACAAAATAAGTTCTAAATTCTGATTATTTCTCACAACAAAATAAAAGATTTTACAAATTATACACAATGTTATTATTTTCAAGCCCACGTGATTAGGATTGTTGCGTTTGAGCATGAACGGAATGATGCAACCTATACAAGATTGTTATTTTATTCGAGCATGTGCTAACAAAAGTATTATGATCTAACACGAAACGGAATAGTTTTCCAGTATAGACTGCATATCATGGCATTCGGTGATATTCGTTTATTCGGTGAAATTGGTCGATGGCATAATACAAAAGTACCAAATGTTATATCTATTACCTGTATATCTGTTATGTATTTTTTGTAATGTTATATCTATTACCTGTATATCTGTTTTGTTTTTTATACCTATTACTGTATATCTGTTTGTACAAAACTATCTGTTTTGTATTTTTCACCTCTACATAAAAATGGATGTTTTTTCTGACCTCGCTTCATTCCAACACCGTTCAACCGATCTCCTTGAAAATTGGCATGTATATGTTTTTTTTTTTTTTTTTTTTTTTTGTGAAAAATTTTTGTGCTATTCCCTTTGTTGCAGCTCCCCACCAAGTGGTGCTACAACATATCAACTTCTGCACCGTTCAATCAATTGCCAAATTGCCAACATGGTTGTCAAAAATGATGCCAACTTGCCTCTATCGCCAACATTTCACTACGTTTCCATTGAATCGTCATTATAATCTAAGGAACGGCGTTGCTTGCAAATATTGAAACTTTAACAAAACAAATACAATAGAGAAAGTAATATTAACGTATTACACATCCAGATATAACTTATTTGCACTATTTTAAGCGTTCATTACACAAAATTTGTAACCATGTGTTACTTTTGCTGAGCAGAGGTTAGCTTAGGAAAGTGTTTTCAGAAATCGACCCACAAGAGAGTCACGGGGAGTTAAAAAAAAACATTTTTATCAGCTATTAGACTACAGACTTATAATTTAACAAATATGAGGTTTTTTTGCTGGGGTTTTTTTTTTGGGGGATTCTGCTGAGATATATGCAAAAAGCTATATTTTTGTTTAATTTGCAATGCGCGTAAAATTAATTCATAAAGAACTTCTTCATCGTTTGCATTGTTTAATTTTTCAAATCACCCGTGCAAAGAACGGGTACACCAGCTAGTATTTTATATAAAGTAAAGTATATATATAGATCTCAATTAATATTTAAATTCGTAACAATAAATCCATCCTCTTAATTTTTTCAGCAAGAAAATAAATGAGCACAAGGATACTTTAGATCCAAAGAACATCAGAGATTACATAGACAGATATCTCATTGAAATGGAAACTCGAAAGAAAAAAGACCCAGATACTACTTTCACAGGCAAGTTTTAAGGTTTATGGAACTTTAAAATGAATATTTGTAACTTTAAGGCTGCACAGTAACCTACAAATTTCATATTTACCGAACTTTTTTTCTTTGTTTGTATTTTCTTGTGGTTTATATCATTGAGAAGCTTGCAACCAAATTTTAGATCTGTTAAGAAATTAGTTTTTAAGATATTTGAAGTTTTCTCAGCATGAGGTTTGGTTTCAGTTTCATTTTAAAGCATTTTTCCACTCTTAAATTGAATTAATTAAAAATATTTTGGAGCACAATCAACTCTTTTAGTGTGTAGTGTTTATTAATTTCAGTTTTCATTACTAAAACCATTTCTGCTTATGTTTTGAGTTTTTTGAATTCTCATAATTAATTAATTAAATTGGATTTCATTGCCAATTTTTGCTTTAAAAAATGGTTTATATAACTGAGAAACTTTATCATTGACTTTTCCTGTTGAGAAAATGTCATTGGCAAAACGTTCTCAGGTTGCTGTGAGTAACAATATTTTAGAGATGATATATTACGGAAAATGATGTATCTAAAAATCAGTCCTCAGTTGATACTGCAATTAGACTTCCAAATACCAGTATTCTGAATTCAAGTATTGCAGATAAAACGGAATATTTCATTGATGTACCAAAATACATAATACTAAAAAAATTGTACTACTATATTTTAGTATTTTACAGTCGTACAACAAGAGCTAAAACTTTAAAAACTGCCCGATTTAAAACTGAAAAAAAATTTAGCTCTATGAAATAGCCTGACCATTTTTAGCCTAAGTTTGTATAATTATTATTTTGTACATAAATGTTTGTGTTCCAAAACTTTTGTGAAACTATTAGTGTATTAAGCTGAATAAACTGTCATCGTAACAAATGTCATCAATATTTTGCAAAATTATATTTTGAATTAAGAAAATTATTTTCAGTCATTTTTAATTAAAATAGTTTTTTTAATGTAGAAAGAGAGAGAGAAAACACACATTAAAAAATAACATATTAAACAATTAGAGCATTACGGGTGCTGTAAGTTTTTGTTTTATGCCCTTACAAAGTTAATGCCTTCACACTTACGCATCAATTGCAAACTACGGTAATTTTTAAACAAAAAAAATGTAACAAAAATAATGCTAATGCTTAAATTATTTCTCGCAAAAAGGGAAAAAAACGAAAAGGACAAATTTTTTTTTTAAATCCTTAATTTTTAATCAATTTTTTAGATCTTTGTACAGTTTACGGATAATACTGTTCTATACACGAAAAAAAAGTTTTGTGAGATTATCTTCATAAATAACGATGTTATATTAAATGTTTAATTCAAATTTTGAGTATTTTTTTTGAAAATTCGTAAAAAAAAATGTTTCCGAGATGTTATTTTTAAATGACTGATTCTGAAAGAGAAAATCATAAACTTTTTTCGTGTAGAATATTAATTTATTAACGCGAAAGGAGATTCAAAGGGAACAATTTAGAAATCATTTTCATAAAAACGTATCAATTTTAACTCATTTTAGAAAAATACGTGAAAAGTAGAAAAAATATCATCATTTTATTAAAAAATATATTTATTATCGTGGCGAAATAAAGGATCTTTTCGAATGTGTAATAATTTTTTGTCTGAGTTTGATAAAAAGAATTGGATGACTTTTTAAAAAACATCGGGAATAAAAAAAATTATCACCTCCCGGTCGTTCATTCCGGTTGCAGTGCATTAGCGGAAGAAACAACACGCAGGAGTAAAACAATTAGGTGTTTTAAGGTTTTTAATTAATATAGTTTTAACTAATTGCAAAATAAGAATATAAATGATTAAAACAGATCGTTTGGATTTTGGATCTTTTGGTACTTTTGGCGGATTTCTGCATCGTTCGGTTCGTGAGAAGATAGACGTACATACAAACAAACAAAGGTAGATAGATACGTTTGTTTACCTACTAATTTTAATAGTGTAGATGGCAGCATTTGGAGACATTTTTAAATTGACGACGTATTTTGATTTTGTGAAATTAAACTACGGTACATATAGGGTGTCCCAAAAATAGCGCGCAAACTCTGCATATGCGGATTTCTCTAGCCAAGAAAAAGTCAAAAGAACGTACTCTACGAGAAAAATACGATAAATGATGATGCATAGTGATGAATGAATGATGGTGCATGATGGTTTATGAAGGGGCTCCGGTGCAATTTTGTGCTTCTGTATGGGATTGGCTGAATATGGCATACCTCGATCGCTGAGAAGGATGTAGGGTCCGGTTTAAAGACCATCATGAACACCATATCTCATCCCGTTAGATTTTTTACCATGGGGCATCCTCACAAAACTGGCGTATCCAGACGTAGTGACTACATAGAAGAACTTAATTGCTTGTCTGCATGCTGCTTGTACTTCGGTAAACACCGCACTGCTGCGTCATGTGCACTCAGCCATTTCATGGCGTGCTCAAGCCTGTCTTGATATGCTCGGAGGACTTTTTGAACATTTGACTTTATAAATATTTGCTAATACTGCTGTAGATGTGTTCAACACAGCTGTGATATTGCAGTTTGTTTTGTGTATTTCTCTCTCTCGTAAACTATGGATCGTATAGGTACAGTTCTTTGGTATTTTTATGTACTCCCAAAGAGGAGTCTGCGTGTGCAGGGATTGGGCACCATTTTTGGAACACCCTGTATAATATGTAAGTACGTAAAATTTCTGTATCGATCTTGTAATAATTTGGTAGTATATTGAGAAAACGATTCATTGCCTGATAAATTTATCAAATAGTGTTTTGGGTTATTTTTTCCCACCTTTCTAGATCCATTAATTCTCATTATTTTTTCAAAAAGTTGCAAAATCGCAAGATGTAACACTTCTTAAAATCAAAATTAATTTTTTAAAAGAAGTCTCGTCATTTTTATTATTTTATATAAATTCGATTTTTGTTTTTGAGTGAATCAATAAAAAAATATTATTTTTTACCATAAAATTACTGTATTAATTTTAAACATACTTTTAGAAATTAGTCGCAATTAATTAATTCTAACCAATAAAAAGTAAAATATTTTTTCTACTCTGTATATTCTGTTGAAATATTACAGACACTTCAATAAGGATATTCAATCGCTACTATCACTACACAATAGTAAAGTCTTAAATTTGTGTGGCACTAATAAATTTCTTGTTACTCTGTTCCTGGTCTTTCTTGTCTTTTGAAATTCACTTGAATCTCAAATTCCACTTACTATGCTTGATATTTTTTTATTTACTATTTAAACATTAATCGCTCATTCATACAATATAACATACTTTCCTTTTTATTCTTATTTAAATAAACTACAATATCTTTTGTATAATGGTTGGAAAAGTAAACTTGTTTAGCATTTGAAAAAATGCAGAATTGATTTTCAGTTTTTCCGGAAAAACCTGCGCCTTATTGTTTGAAAAAATGATTTGAACAAAATACCAGTTCACTGGTGTGTTGTACTATAGAGAGCCCCAGGCTCTCTAGAACGTGCTTTGGGGAAGCAAGCCTAGCGGTACACTTGGTGCAGACTGCATAGCCCTTGGCACCATCAAAGATCTGAGATAACTCCTGAGAAAGCTAGTATGGTTTGGTACTGTCTGTTGCAACCAAGTGTCAGAGATACACATTATAAGTGTATTTCTGATATGTGTTCTTCTGATACCAGTAGTTTCGGCTTGAACCGGTTTAAAAGCTCTAATATAGCTCCTGATAAGATAATAATCATGTAATATTTTAAAAGGTCACAGATCTCAATGATTTGCAGAAAGGCATGATTATGGATGGACATTAATGTCTAAACAGATGACATTGTGGATGTGGCAAAAAGTGGTTTTTAATACAAATGCAGGAAAAATAGAACAAAATACCACTAGCCGTAGAAATTGTGGATGGAAAAGGAAGTTTACAACGAGGCACTAGCGAACAATAACAAAAGTTATTCACCAATCGACAGATGAGAAAATAGTTTCAAGGGGAAAGATTGGTCAAGAAGATCCCATTTGAATCATGTTGTTTTTCCTGAACTTTGCATGTGTATTTAACTTTTCAGGCTGTGTTGCACTGCGTCAACTCTTTATTATTGACATCAATGCCAAATACTCCATACAATGCAGCAGAAATCATTAAAATAAGAATTTTGTTGACGGCAAAGATTTGGTCTAAAGAATCGTCTTCCTTTTTGTTTTCCACCAAGGGAATAAACAGTTTCTGTCCCATAAAGTTTTTCTCAAGCATTCAATCTTGATAAATTGTTTATGATTGTAAAGCATGGAGGTGTAGATTTTCGACAGTGTGAGTGCTTTTGTGTTATATGGTGTATGGCTCCTTTTCCTGAATATCGCAAATAGCAAAGGACAAAGATAAAAGCGCTTCACGACTGGTCCAAATAGGGGTTTCTTTTCATCCCAGTCGTCTAATGTCTGGGTGATCTACCCATCCACAAGACCGAGAGGGTGTAATTTTTTGGCAGTAGTTAGAACCAATAGTCATTCTGAAGGAATGGGTAACTACTCAAATCTAATCGAACTTACTTTACAGTTATGTGTATCCAAATACGTAGAAAATCTATTCCGATAGTGCAGCGTTTCTCAAAGTGTGGGACGTGATAACCCTATGTGAGGGGCACAAGTACATTGAAAAGTCGAAAATAAAAGATTATTTCAAAAAATTATTAATTTACTGAAAGGAAGCAAAAAGAAATACATTCTAACATAATAAAAAATAAAATACACATTTACAATGATAAAATATACTTTTACGTATATCACTGCTGCTCAATGTATTTGATTATTAATTTATCAATAATATGTTAAGAACAAATTTAATAATTAATAGTGGTAATTGGTAATTCTTGGTAATTTGTACGGTTTATAATTAAAGTCATCTTGTAGCTTTAGCACCAAAGTTTTTTTTTAATTTATTTCTATTGGCCTGCGAATTGACCATTAACCATTGCAGACCTAGTACATCCCCCGGAAGCTGGTATCACTTTTTAGTGCGGTGCCCTATAGGTGGATACCAATCACCACAGGTAATTTTGACGCCCAGTTTCCTCCCTAGAGGGAGGCACCTGAGCTCTGATGATGCGAATCTGTACCAGGATTTAATTTTGCCGAGAGCATCCAAGCCAAATGGACATTCTAAGGATCTTTTACATGCCGTATAATCATACGACAGGGCCGCTGTTGATTTTCTGCATCATGAAAATCCACCGACTTGGGCCGGGGTTGAACCTGCAATCTTGGAAGCAGAAGGCCAACGACAAACCAACCACGTCCCCCAGCCGGCTTAGCACAATAGTACGTTATTGAAGTCAATACCATGTTATTGAATAGAGGGGTAAAATGAAAATTATGATCGCGTGGAAACTGGGTCGCAATTGTTAAAAGTTTGAGAAGTACTGCAGTAGTGGTTTCTTCAATTTCAAACAGACAGCACACCTGCCCGTACAGTATTCATACGAGTGGGTTTGATGAACCTGGAGGCGGAAGTGAAACAATTGTTTGTTATTATTCAGAATCTTAACATTATCGAACTTTTATGGAAAAATCTTGAGCAAAAAGAGAAAAAAACAATTTCCTGTTCCCTGATCACCATTAGAATTCGGTTTTTTCCCTGGAGGAATGGCTTAAAGTGTCATTACAAAATGTGAGATCCTACATTTGAGAATTGTATTCCTGTTCTTAATAATCTTGCCCATCTAAAACCATATTATTAAATTAATAATCGGATTTCAAGTCTTCTATTATTTTGTAGCTACCATTAGTATTTCTAGAATTTTACCATTCATTTACTATTTCAAAAATACGTTAATTACGATGTATGTTCCAAAAGTAAGTTTCGCCACTTTTTCAATTCCTACTATTAGCTCACACTGTCTACATATTTATGTTGGTGGAATTTTCAATCGTTAATAAAATACATTTTAAAGCGCTCAATTGAGCCGGAATGTTATATACACGATTATTTTGCATGGCATTACATTAATTTAATTATAATTAATAAAAATTAATTGGTTAAAACCAATTATTCAAAAAATTACGTTGGCATCATTTTTGGCGAGTTATCGACCATTTTGGCGACTTGTGACAAAAAACTTGGAAATATTTTCCCCCACATTTTAAAACGCTCATTTGAGCTGAAATTGTCTATACACTATTGTTTGGGGTAAAAATACGATAACTTAATTATAATTAATTTACTGGAACTAATTATTTAAAGAATTACAGATATAGCCATGTTGGTTTAATTTTTAGCGACTTGGGTCAAAAATTTAAAAGATTTTTTTCTCACGTTTTAAAGCATTCAGTTGAATTGAAATTTTATATACACGATTGCTTCGGATGACAATGATACTTTAATGATAATTAATAAAAATTAATTACTACTTAATGTTGTTATTCTGTCCTATGTATATACATATTTATATTAATTGTAACTATTTAATAAAAAGTAGCTAAAATAAAAATTTTCTTTGCTGATCTGTCTGATACATGCACAGAGCACCGACGATGAGCTCACCGGCATGCCCTTGGTTATTCGAGTACAAATCGGAAAGGCTTATAAGACAACGAAGTTTCAAATGGAAGTGCGGATTGTAATCCGGTATATTATGGACGCTTGGGACAAATGTATCAATCATACCTGAATGTTTACAGACCGTGTACAGTGAAAAGTTCAGGTCTAGTCAAGTTGTTGGTCGTTGGTATCGCATGTTCAGTGAAAAAAGACATGAAAGAATGTGGAAGATGAAGGTCAAAATGGGTTTCTCTCCACATCCACGAATGAAAACAACATTGAGGGCAGTGTGACAATATTTTGCATTGCAAAGTACCAAGCTTTACCAGCGTGGTTACTTTAAACCAGCGTTTCTCAAACTGTGCCCCCCCCCTTTGGGGGCGTGAAGACTCTACAAGAGGGGGTGCGAGCATATTGAAAAGTCAAAAACAAAAGATTATTTAAAAAAATTTTAATTTACTGACAGTAAACAAACAAAATATATTCTGACATAATAAAAAAATTAAATACACACTTACATCGATATATTACACTTATATATGTATTAGTGCTACACTAAGTTAAGAACAAGTTAAATATAATTACCAGTGACCCCATGGGATTGTCATATATAAAATTATATACAAAAATTAACACTTATTTTTATAATTTGTTCGGCTTATAATTAATCAACTACCGATTAAAATTTACGCGATTCGTTTTTCGCGTAGGGGCGCGTATGGGGTGCATTGGGGGGTGAAGAATAAAGAAGAGCAAATAATCTGAAATAAGTAAATCCTTCGCAAAAACATTGTCAAGGTTCTTCTATTACATTCCAAAGCCTTCAGAATAATTATATGGATAGCAGTGCAGAGAAAAGATCGTACTTCGGAAATATGTATATATACGTCCTTGGAAATTAACGCTTTGACTCAGTGATACGTTTGTATACGTCGGTGGAACTTTAGAGGTTAAGGTCGTATTGTAGTTTTAGCGCCGAAGTAGAGTATTATTGAATTCAATACATTGTTATTGTATGAGGGGGGGAGGCGTGGTGAAAATTGAAAATTATGATTGAATATTGGGTCGCGAATATTGAAAATTTGAGAAGCACTGCTTTGAACTAACGGAAAGCTGCCATAGATACCTCAGTGTCGGTAGCAACTATGACAAAAAACCGTGTATGGTGTGCAGTTCAAAAGTCCATGGTATATTTTTCTACACATAAAGTTTCCATGCAAAAAATACTAATAAAACCTACTTTTTGTATTATTGTAATCTTTTCCCATGTCATAATCAAATTACTACGCTACTTCCAGACGAAAAGAAATTGAAAGAATTTTTTTAAAGATTATATAAATGTGCTTGTTTATCACCTAGGTCATCACCTAGACCTTCTTTTTATCACTCGATATCATATGTTGACTTAATAATTATCACTGTATGACACGATAAACTTCAACAAGTTATACCAATAACAGTTCTTACGTTTTATGAATAGAATGTTTCAAGTTGAAAAATGAGTACTCAATTATTTCATGTAGAAATTGAGAAAAATGTCCTTCATATCCGCAGGAACATGAAACATGTTCATGAGGAGTTTAGCCTGATAAAATGTGTAATGATTGGTTGCATAACAATCCTTTATAATACTGCACTTAGTAATAGTATAGCAGCAGTATAATAGTATATATATATATATATATATATATATATATATATATATATATATATATAAGCAGTTTTGTTTTAAAAATAAAACACCTTTAAATGATTTAAACAATGTAAAATAAAATTCGTATTGAAACTTCAGAATTTTCAGACTATTTTTTATTGTATACTCTGTATTTTTATGTATATTCTGTCCAAAAGTAATGACTAAAGAAAGTGACATGTTAAACTGATCATATAAGTAGTTGTAAAGCCATCGATTTTTTTTTCATCTTGTAGTCCTTATATTTATTAAAAAGAAAAAGGATTTTGTTATAAGTTCATGCTTACAGGCTGAAATTGTTTCAAATAGTTTTATGATTGTCCTGAAATGTTTTTGTTTCAGAACCCTTTCACTCGATTCAATTTGTGCCACACATAACAGAAAAAGCAGATAGTCGGGATCTATTTTTGAATGGAAGTCATCTGGATCCCTTCGCATGTGGTCAACTGGTACTCCCTGCGGGGCCACTCCCTCAATCTCTCGAAGACTACGTCCCCCACTAGTTGATTTAACTAAAGGAATATTGTGGAAGCTACCCTCTTCTCACTCAGCTGTTTGTGTATTGAAAATGGAGAAATCTTTTTATTGCTTCTTCAGACTCAATTATTGTTCAGATGAATCCGGCACTTACATTACAGTCAACTTAGTGTGTAATACCCCTCCCCCTCCTCCCTGGGGGTACCATCTCTCCATCTACGCGACCTAGATTTGTGGGAGGAAAGAATTGATCACCCAAATTAGCTATAGTAAACTCAATTTATTACTATCCAAATATATTGAACAAAGCAAGTCTTACAATAGGAAGGCAATCAGAAGTGATATAACGTATCCCTAAATTGTATGTAAATAAGCGCTTGGAATTCTAACCGCTTAACTTCAAACAAAGTTATCCTATGAATCTTAATCTTCCTTAATTCCTTTGACTTACTAAAGCCAGTTCTATAATTGCTCTTCTAAGTTTAATTCCTTACTATCACCACACGGCGTTCAGCATCTCAGCTTCCTTTCTCCTTCTTTCTCGCGATTACAAAACCTTCACTATATATCTACTAACTAATTTGAATATCACGGTTTCTTCTTGAGAGGATTGGCTGTGAAATAAGTCAATGCTGGCCCCAAAGGTTCCCCAAGAGGATTAGTATGAAAACACGATAAAGCCCGTCACAAGTGTCTGGGTGAAAGGATTTTTTTAGCTCTTCACACTATAGGCGTAACGACTGAAAACAAGTTGACCGCACAAAGTTGCCTTGTGTGTGAATTCAGCCTTAGATTCCGTTCATTGTATTACGCTTATCATTTCATTTAAAATTTTTCTTATGACTAAATTTTTGAGAAGGGCAACATTGCTACATGTCAAGCTTTATCCTCGCGGATTAGAAATATGTATATTTTCTTCATTCAGTGAGAATTACTTTTAAAAATGAATGATAATGCTTTTTACCTTGCAACTTTTCAAATTCATATTTAGATGCTACATTGATTGGAAGTGTTGGAGATTTATTTGGAGCTGGAAGTGAAACAGGCCGGACATCCATTTCATGGTGCTTATACACAGTAGCCGCCTATCCAAATGTGCAAAAAAAGATCCAAGAAGAAATAATGGATGTTTTAGGAGCAGAGAGGAGTCCTGAGTCTCTAGACCAGAAATCGATGTCTTACACACACGCAGTTATTCTTGAAGTTATGCGATGGAAAAGCATTGTACCTATCAACGTTCTTCGATAGTAAGAAATACTTATTGTTGTATAATTTTTGAATGTTAAAATTAAAATATACGGTACTTATGTATTATGACGTCGACCAATTCCATCAAATCAAACACATCGCCAAATAAAAAGCGACATATATCCAATAATGAAAATCATTCGAATATAATAATAATAATGATGTCAGCATTGGCGAAATTGGTCGATATCACATAACGTAAGTAACAAGTATTCTTATTGTGATAGTGCTAAGAATTTCACACCATCCCAATTTTTTTTTTTTTTTTAATGTTTGAAACACATTTTCCTCGAATCATTGATCACTATGGTCTTTGGTATAATAGTTTCTATACTTTTTGGGAATAAAAATCATTTGCTGTCATAATGTTGGAATATATTTGATTAATTGGGAGTTTTGTTTAGAGTGTATGTATATCGCGTTACTTTTCAATTTTTTTCTTTTTCAAATGGGGATGCGGATTGGTATTTTTACGATTGCAGACATTGTACATTTCCCGCTGGCTGGTATCACTTTTTAAAGCGGCACCATATAGGTATATACCAATTGCTATAATGAAATTTTAACACTCAGTTTCCTCCCCAGAGGGAGGTACTTTAGTTCTTACGATGCGAAATTGTACTAAGAATTTAATATTTACGAGAGCACCTAAGCTAAACCATGCACTCTAGGGAACTTTAACATGCCTCATAATCATATGATATGGACGCTGCCAATTTTTTGCATCATGAAAATCCACCGACTAGAGGTCGAGTCCGAAAATTTGGGCGCGACTCAGCCTTCATTGATAAATGTCTGAAGCTTAATAAACGTTTATTTTAAAAGTGGCAAAATTCATTTAAAAAAGAATTTAATGATAACATGAACTACAGTTCACACACATACACACAACGGCTTCTCTTCATTTAAAAAAAATTGCAATCATTATGCTAAGAGCTATGAGATTTTGTTCGAGAAGTTTTGAAATTAATTAATCAATAAAGACTTATACCACTTTCAAAATAAACAGCTCATGTAATCTTTCCTCTCAATAGACGTATTATTCATTTAGTTTATAATTATTTTTTGTTCAAAAATATTTTTAATCTGTATTTAATATCAATTACCTTTTATTTACATTTGTATTTATTAACTCTTATTTGTACAAACTTGTACAAACGAAAGTTTATACTTTGAATTCACTGGGTAATATCTCATTAACATTAGAAAAGGCTAATTTATTGTAAATAAACGTAAATAAAAACCATCATAACATCAATACCGCTATCAAAATAAAAATTTATTAATGTGTTATGAAATGTTTAAAAGTTATCAAGGAAGCGGAAATTTCTCGAAGACTGAAAGTTTTTCCGCGTTTGATATCAGTTGTATCAGTTCACACTCATTTGTTACATAAGTGATTACGCATTCGATTTTTTTCAGTTTAAAGATTGTTTAGAAGGATCGCAAGGACAAGAGCAACACTTTTGAAACTAGAAAAACATTTACCGTACCTTTCTGAGTATAAGCGGAGAATTTTTGGAACAATTTTGAAAGTTAAAGTAAGGGGATTATATACGAATCCATTGATATATGAAAAAACGTAGTTTAGAATCATTTTTTTGAAAAATATTTTCTATTAAACATGCGCAAGCAAATTTAAGCTTTTAACTTTTTGGGTATCTAGAGTGGAACTTATTTCTTTAACAGAAAAATCTCATAAATTCTTCAAAGTTAGTAGCAGAACCCAAGTTTCCGATTAGCTCTTTTGTTTATATCCACTTATTAGGATGTCTGAATGCATATGTCCATTATGTGGCGAGTTTTTCCTTCAGGACAATAAACATAAGTCGACGATTACTTATCGTATTCGAATTTCTTCTCCAGTTCATTTTCAAACAAAAAAAAAGAATGTTGCAGATAGAAAGACTAGTACAGAAAGTGACAATATAATAAATGATTGGGAAAAAAATATGTTAACTTCAGATATAGCATTGCCAGAAGTGAAACTACTGTCGTTTGCATCTTACTTTATAATATTTTGATTGGAAGATATTCTACCCATTTTACTCGCTTGGCAAAGGTTTCGTACTTATGGCAACATATTTGAAAATTATAGGATTTTTTTTAATTAGATTTATGCAGGATGTTGTCGAATTCGACTGACAAATTCAGAAGGGCGATATTAAGTGGAAGACGTCCACTTTACGGCTGACAAATTAGCAAGTTGGGACTAGGAGCGCTCAAGAAAATAATTAAGATAAATGATTCTATATATCTAACAGGATAAATAAGTTTTATTGCTGTTCTCCAATTTATCAGATGGCATTCTCATAAGTGCTAAAGGCTGAAGAAAAAGTAGTTAATTCAGCGTTTCTCAAACTGTGGGGTGTGCCCCCCCAGGGGACGTGATAACCCTACGAGGGAGGCTTGAGCATCAAAAAGTTGAAAATGAAAGATTCAAAAAAATTATTAATTTACTGAAAGGAAGCAAAACAAAATATATTCTGACATAATAAAAACACACGTTGCACTTTCATTGTAATCTGTTCCACTTTAAAAACTAAAAAGAAAATATAACATATTTAGCTTTTCTTATTATTTAAAAAAGTAACTTAAAATATATATCACTTAAGAGAGTAACGTATACAAAATTTAATACTTATCTTGATAAGTCGTGAGATTTACAATAAAGGTCGTATGGTAGCTTTAGTGTCGAAGTACATTATTTTTTCTTTCAATGCATTGTTATTGTATAGGGCAGGGGTAGTGAATCCTTATGGATCAACGTGTCATTTTTTCTAAAGGAATGTTTAATGAGGTATGGACGTGTCATCAAATAATTCTGACTTGTGATTATTGGGAAAATAATGAAGAAAAAAAAACTAAATACTAACTTCACAAAATTCTTTATTTACTAAAAAAAATACATTTTGCACTATATAGTAGTAAATGTTTCAGTTATACGTATAATTAAATTTTAGTAACATTAGTGTGACGTCTGTTGTTGCAGAGTATATATATAGATGACAAATAACTTATGTTAGGATTGTAAGATGTTAATTTTAGCAGAATGCTTGCTGAATTGGAGTCATCTGCCAAACGGTTTCTAAACGAGTCTTTAATGTTATTATTCATCTCTGAAAATAATGACTCGGAGGCATAGGTCGATGAAAATATAGCTAAAATAGCATGAGTCTCTTTCTTCAAACAGTTAAGTGTGTCTGGAATCGAATTCGATGTTTCCAAAATTTTGTTACTAGCGTATTATTTATATTGCTTGTTAATCTTTCTGTTTCAATCAATTCCAACTTTTTCCTTGTCTCAATACACTTTTGAATCCATATTGAACTAGACTAGAAATCAATCAGTTCTATTTTAAATTCTTCAATTTCCAACCAATCGAATTGGGACAAGTTCAGTTCATCAAATAATGTCCCATCAGGGGGCATAATAAACTTGAGCGCATCTGACACTTTTTTGAACTGAGAAAATCTCACAGAAAGTTCCCTGATTGAAGAATCAGTTATGGAAATAAATTCTTCAGTTACTATATCATTGTCTGTGGTTTCTCATGAACATTTTAATCTTTGAATTTTTTTTTTAATTTTGGGGTTCTTTGTAACAATATAGTTTCCGAACTAAAATGCAAACCGTTTTGATCGATGATGTGCCCAAAATATTGTGCCGCGCGCCATCAATGTCACGCGTGCCTATGGTTCGCCATCCCTGGTATAGGGGGCGATGGAATTTATGATTGAAAATTAGGTCACAAATATTGAAAATTTGAGAAACACTGAGTTAAATTTAGATCGTGTATATTGCTTAATCGAACCCTCTCACACTCGCGTCCGATGGGTCGCGATAACCACGTCTACTGAAGCGACGACGATCCGTGCCGTGAGATCCTCCAATGTAGCCACAGGTGTCACATACCCAATCCATTTCAGGTAGCCTCAGAAGTAGAAATCAACGGAGGGTACTCCCTCCGGAAACTCGTGGGAGATGTGGACGTGCTTCTTTCATACGCGCAGGTGGTTTAGCCACAACCCACGACTGGATCAAGGTCCTCCCGAAGGCTAATATTGTTGCGATTTTGATCCATTAAGGCAGTGATCCGCAACCCCCGGTCCATTGATCAAATGGTGCCGGGCCGCCGAAATAACATTAAACTATTACCATTTTATTTAAAGTGGTGCTTTTCTCTCAGATTTGCGCAACTTTCCACGGAAATCACTTTATATTCCACGTTAAATCACTTTTATTCATTTTTGGTGTAACTATATTTTATTCTGAAGGCATATTTAGATGTGTAACTAAATTAAAATTGCTAAATCAAAACAATTTAAGATGTAATCAATCAACATGTCCCACCCTCAGCGGGCCGCGGTAAAATTATCAAACGTTGACCAGTCCGCAGCGATAAAAAGGTTGCGGAGCACTGCGTTAAGGTATGCGACTACGTTCGGAACCGTGATTTTAAAAAATCGTATAAATGGATAATTTCCATGATATTTAGTGTCACTTGTATTTGAATACATGTGTAAAATTGTTTTAAGGACATTTTGACAAAAAAATTATTTAAACACAATATTTTGGCAAAAGTTTTACTTAGAATAATCTTTTTTCCAAATGTTCTCCTTTTACAAAAAATGCTTCTAAAATATTTTGCTTATATAAAGTAGAGACTTCTCCAGAGATTCTGAACTAGGATTTTTGAAAAATTCACGTTATTTTCAGAGTTACCACCCATTGAAACAATTATCGGTGTTTTTTGCTTAAAATGGCTCTCCTCTGTTGTCGTAAAATATAGATAAACCCACTTCTAAGATATGTATTTGAAAAATTCTAGTTGAGCCTCTGTACAGGCAAAATATTATTATAATAGATGCATTTTTCACAAAAGGAGAATATTTTGAAAATAGATTATTCTATGTTCATTTTTTGTCAAAATATTGTACTTAAATAATTTTTTATTGCAATACTATTCTTAAAACAATTTTAAATACATTTTCTAATCTAAGTGACACTAAATATCATAAACATTAACCATTTATACGCTTTTTCAAAATCACGGTTCCAAACGTAGTCGGATACCTTAAACAGGGTTTGTGACTCCATGTTCTATGGTAATTTGTCGTCCCCATGCTGCCTGCTATCACCCTTCTGAATTCGTCGGTCCCCTGTATAAGGATTTCGAATTTGGGATGAATATTTGAAGAAAAGTGCATTCTTGGATTCACACAAATCGGTTTAATATACGAAAAAAAACGGTATTATACATGATCAAGTTACACGTAAGAGCAAGATATGGAAAGAAAAAACGGAGGAGAATGAGCACTGGCAAAAACAGTATCACCAATTTATGGATTCAAAAGCGCAATCGATATCAGTAGGGTGAATGATCGATACAAAATTGATAAAGACTAATTCTCGTACTTTGATACATAATATTTTTTGTTCTATTATTTCTATAGATAAGAAAACCGCGAAACTAAATAACACACATCATATTATTATCTTCACCACTGTTCTGTGTTAAAGAAAAAGGGGATTGATATACATTCTGAATATTGATGAGGAGGCAAGAGACGTTTTATTAGAAAATAGTATCATAATTTAAGAAGCATAAGTATAACCCGAAATGATCACATTGCTCTTACGCATACAAATTACTTAACGTTACACAGTCATACTTTTTAAGAAACTCAAATATGCTTTGATTGTATCTGATTCCAATAAAAGTAATTACTATATACTAGTTTTGCTATACTATATTTTATTTTTTTAAAGCCAATCAGCCAATGGTAGTTATTTTATTATTTGAGAAGAATAGATTCATATCACAATGAGAGATGAGAAGAGAAGATTAACCCTTTATAAGGCCATGGGAAGTATACATCCCACAAAATGTCAAATTTCAAAGGTCGATGGGAAGCTTTTTTTCTACCTATTATTTGTTCGACTAGCACGGCAATTTGCCGACACGACAACTACGGATTTTCAAGTCGTAAACGCAAAGAACGACCTGTAAATTTCCTGAGCAGCAAGAAAACTTTTCCAGATGATTAGCTAAAGTTGGGGACCATATGGAATCTTTACAATTAACATACAGACGTTGTTATTTACACTCTACTGAATCACATAAAGAAAGATACGTTTGTACAGCTTGAAATGTATTGATTCTTGTTTTCTGAAGGGAGCCGATACACTTTAAATCTCTCGAGGCTCAGATATCCTCCCGTTGGTGTGGTGTAGTAATTAAGAGAGGGGGTACCGGCTCAGGTTTTGCTCTTGTCACTTGACCATGGTTCAAAATTAGGAGGCCCGTCGTCAACAGCCATCGTGTAGCTTTGTATTGCGGCGTAAATATCACTCTCTTCTTTGGAAATAATATGTATAAATTCCCAAATTTTTGAATAGAAAACATGTTTGATTTATAATTATAGGTTATAGTATTAGTATAGGTTTCGTATTTTAAAATTAAATTTTTTAAAAATAATGTAGTGCGATATATATAAAAAAAATAATAACTTAACGTTCCCTACCTTTAAATAGCTCCCAGTGAGCGGTGGAAAGCATATGCTTCTCAATAAAAATATTCAATAATAAGTTGGTTTTTTTTGTAAAATCAATCTCAATCCCAAAAATGTTTTAACACAAACTTTACAAAAAAAGACATGATACCACAAAGGGTTAAAAAAGAAATCAAGAATGCAGTAAAATTTTCGTTATAGAATAAAGAGTCTATTTATATTGTATACACATTGAAAAAAAAACAATGTTTTTATTCCATGAGTCAAGGTTAAATAAAAGTAAAGTTAATTTTCACAGTTATCTTTATATGTTTGCATATTATATTCACAATTTCACCTTAAGGTAGCGTTTTTTAAACTGTGGGGCACGCCCCCTAGAGGGCCATGAAAACCTCACGTGGGGGGGGAGATGCGAGTATATTGAAAAGTCGAAGATAAAGGATTGCTTAAAAATTTATTATTTTACTGAAAGGAAGCAAAACAAAATACATTCTCTGACATAATAAAAATAAAATACACATTTTCTCTGATGTAATACACAAAAAATGTATCAGTACTGCTCAATGTATTTGCTAATTAAATTATCAATACTAAATTACGAACAAGTTTAAAAATATCTAGTGACTCCCACGGGCTTGTCATATACACAAAATGTAATAGTTATCTTGATAATTTGTACGGTTTATAATTAAAGTCGTACTGTGTAGCTTTATGATCAAAGTACATTATCAATGCAATCAATCAATACATTGTTATTGTGCGGAGGGGAGCGGGAGGAAAATTATGATTAAAAATTGTGTCGCGATTGTTGAAAGTTTGAGAAGCACTACCTCAAGGTACCCGTATTTCATTTCTTCGTTTGGAAAACCTACATCACCAATGTAGTCCGGTATGTAGTTCTAGTATACAGTGTTATCCCGGGCTGGGTAAGGTCTACTCAGCTTTTCATCCATTCAGTGGGCCGATAAATGAGCATCAAACTTGCTTGGGAACTGAACACTGGGGGTTTCGCGTCAGACTGACCACTTGACCAAAACATCTGCCCATGTACCCTAGTGCCTAAGGTCACGTAAACTGAGATAGACACAGTAGGCCTTTGCCCTCATGGGCTGTTGCACCACTGAGCTCAGTTCAGTTCAGCACACAGTGATAATTGAACCTAATGATACTATTTTTTTAATTTAAAGACACAAATGGGTTTCAATCAAATTAGTTATCAATTATCAGTAGACCTAGACCTTGCTCAAAAAATGAATGCGATGATTGTGCTTTTGTGACCTATTGAATACGGCGACTTCTGTGTATATCTTGAACTTGACGAGAAAATTGATAAGAGTAAGATAACCAGATAAGAACCATTGCTTACAAAACCATAGAAAGAAGATATCGCAGTAACCTCTGGATCCATGTTTACATCAATGGATCCATGATTGAGTGAGGTACTAGAGCTGATGCAGAAGTTTATTGTAACCATTTTGCAATGCAGAAAAATTCTCAACATTCAGGCTGACTTAAGTTGTCTTTCAGGGGATTCCGGCTCATTGGTGAATCAAGGGAAACGAAACAGCCGATTTCTTGGCAAAGAAGAGAACAGCTATTCTATAAACCACTAATAACCATATGACTTATAATTCTATTAAACTCCTAATTAAATTAGAATTTAAGAAGTGGTTTGCCTCCTACCTATCAAATTAAACTAAGGGAAAGGCATGGAAGTACCTCACTAGTTAAAAGCCAGTCATTCTAGGATTTCCACGTCCTGTAGCCGTGGCGTTACTTTGTCTTTTGACTAGGCATGATTGTTTAAATGCCCATCTTTTTAAAATTCGAGTAAAAGACACTTCAGCCTATACTCTTTGTAATTCTGGACAGTCCATGGATAAGGACCATGTTGACGAATGCACTGTACTAGTATCTTTTAATTATATTGTTATTAAGCATTGGAAAGCTAGATTGAGACAAATGGCCTAGTGACTAAATGTCTGGTATTCGTATGCATACCAGTTTTTGAACTACACTCATGCCCATAAATTATGGATAATTCAGAAGCACACTGAAATTGAACTCTAAAATAAAAATTTCACCTGTAGAATTATCACACACATCTTGAAGAAGAATACGCAAATTACAGGAAACCACCAGATGACGCGGGTAGTACGTCACAATGACGAGAGTGTAAGAGAGGGGTATATAAGGAATGGTGGCAAAGAAGTAAAATTGTTCACAAGCGCTTTAAAAGCCTTTCAGTGCAATAACCGCATAGTTATGGCACAAAGGAAGCATTTGGATGATTTTTTACGTGGTAGAATTATTGGACGACTGGAATGTGGACGTACCCTGCTAGAAGTATCCGAAGAACTTGGAATCGCCCAGAGTGTCATCTCCAGGCTTTGGCAACGATTCCAAGATGATAGTAATGTGAGTAGATGTTACAGCACAGGTCGCCCCCGAGTTACAACACCGAATGAGGACCTGTATTTGGTAGTTACTGCCAAAAGAAACAGACGGAGCACAGCATCAGACCTATCTCGTCAGCTACCGGTACGACAGTTTCAAGGCAGACCGTGTACAGACGCTTAGGGCACATTGGTCTATATACTCGTAGGCCTGTCAGATGTGTTCCACTTACCGCAACTCACTGTCGTCTGCGATTAACTTGGAGTAGAGAGCATGCATTGTGGACACCACAACAGGGGTCTTGTGTGATGTTTTCCGATGACTCCAGGTTTAACGACACCGTTACGGTGGTGCAGGATGGCTCGCGCGTTTGGGGAGGAATTATTCTTGGTTCCAGAACTGACCTGCATGCTCAGAGTGTAACGATGACAGGCCACATCTATCGAGATGTCATTTTGGAACAACATGTACGTTTGTTTCGGGGCGTCATGGGTGCTGAATTTCTGTTTATGGATGACAACGCCCATCCTCACCGTGCAAACATTGTAGACGAATGCCTTCAATCGGAGGATATCACCCGTATGGATTGGTCAGCATACTCACCGGACTTGAATCCAATAGAGCATGTGTGGGATATGCTTGGCCGACGAATTGCAGCTCGTCAACCCCTCCCATCTGTCTACCGGAACTTCGGAGGGCATTGCTTGATGAGTGGTGTAATATTCCCCAAGATCAGATTGATAATTTGATACTCAGCATGTCTAGGCGTTGTAAGGCCTGTGTTGCATCGTCCGGGAGACATACTCCGTATTAACCATCATAACTAACTATGTTATGCTGTTTTTTGTAAATAGGTTCTTTTTTGAAATTTGCTCCAGGGAGTAAAAATTGAAATTTTTATTAATTATGTCAAACATATAGCATCTGTTTTGCTCTTTACCTTTTGTTTAATAAATAGACTTTACAAATAATTCAAATTTGTTTTGCTTCTGTCTGTGTCTTTGCTTGAACTTCATTATCCTTAATTTATGGACATGGGTGTAGAATAGAAGGGCATAATGCATTAAAATAATTTTCAAACCTCAAAAACATTAACTGCATTCTACAGGATACTGATCCGATGCAAATAGCTTTTAAAGAATAAAATTCGGAAATTTGAAAAAAAAAACATTTAAATATTGCTGAAGTTGTTGTTTTGTTGCAAGAAAATAACACTTGTTCTTTTACCATATTTCAAGTACTTTAGCAAACACATCTGTAGCTGGGTACGATATTCCTCAAGGCACAACAATCATGGCTAACTTCTGGGCCGTGCATCATGATCCTAGAAATTGGGAAGATCCAGACACTTTCAAACCCGAAAGATTCCTCAGCCCTGATGGGAAGAGTGTGGTGAAATCGCCTAGTTATATGCCTTTTTCTGTCGGTAAGAAATTTTTAAAATTAAATAAAATAGTTTATATCTGTTCATGCTTGTCGCAAAAACCGTGCGCCAGATGGCGCTGTCTGTGTATCTCTAGTTACTATGTGTTTAGGTGAATAAAAATAGAGAGTGATTTACAGTCCATGTGTGAGGTGTGTGTTATTGAGCTATCCCGGGTGTAGTGATCAAACATTTTGGTCCGTCGAGCCGGAGTTCAACAATCAACTATGGTTTTGTGCTTTATTAGTTGAGTATTTGGTGGTGAAATTTTTGAATAGGTGAATGTTTCTATTCTTAATGATATTTTTAGGAGTTATTTGGTTGTGTTCGCTAAAGTTGGTGTTAATAGTTGAATAGTTTTAACGAATATCATGGTTGAAATTAGTGTTTGTAGATTTGTGTTGATTGTGATATTCTTGTTGTGTGTTTTTGTATACTTTCCTATTCTCAATAGTGTAATTTAGGTGCTTACAAATGCTTTTTGGTTGAAAATAGTGTATATTGTGTAGATGTTGTGACAAAATAAGTTTAAAAAATGGCGTTGAAATTAAATCTAAAGAAAGACGAGCTTATCTGGGTTGCTGTGGAAATGGGTTCGGAGATTCCTACCAAAGCTAAAATAATAGATTTAAAAAAGTTAATTGAATCAAGTGCCGTTTATAAAAATGATATTGAATTTGTGCGTAGTCTTGTTGAAAATGCTTTAGAGAAAAGTAAACAAGAGGCTGAGAAAAATGAGCGCGATGCTGAAATTCAATTAGAAAAAAATTAAATTATCTCAGATTGAAAAACAATTAGAATTGGCGAAGGTTAGGAAGGAATACGAAAAAAATTCTCAATCTCTTGAAAGCGGAGAACCAAGCTCCATAACTGATAAATTGGAGAGTTTGGTAAAGAGCATTAAAACTTTGACAATTCATGTACCGGTTAGGTCAGAGTCCTTTAATTTATTTTTTCATTCTTTAGAAAAGGCATTTCAAATCAAATCCGTGCCTGATGAGCTAAAAGCCGAAATTCTATTAAAAATTTTAGGAGAAAGAGTCAATAATTTGCTAACATATGTGAGTCAAGAAGATTTAAGCAATTATGTTAAAATTAAAGAATTAATATTAAGAGAATTTGAACCGACGCCTCAAGAATGCCTGAGTAACTTTAAAAAGGCTCGTAAACTACCATCCGAAAACTATGTTCAGTTTGCTTCCCGCTTAAGTGCAACTTTCGATTATTATTGTCAGTTGCGTAAAGTTAATGAATTCCGCTCTTTGTGCGATCTAATAATTTCAGATAAAATATTTGAAACGCTAGATAGAGATACGATGAATCATATAACAACGAAACAGGGAGAAACATATTTCAAGCCTCAACAGCTTGGGAGGGAATGTGATGTCTATTTATCCGCGAGAGGAAAGGTTTCGAATGATTTAATGAGCAGAAATCCAGGGAGTGGAGTCAAAACAGATGGGCGAAACAGACTGCAGACGGTTAGCACTGGGCGTCAAGAGAGAAACTCGTCGAATGTTTTCGTGGCCGAAACCAAACCAAATTGTGTTCTATGTAAGGGTAATAATTTTCATCCCCTTTCTAAGTGTTATCAGTTTAAGAAACTGTCAGTTGAGGATAGAGTAGAGGTAGTTAAACGGAATAATATTTGTTTTCGTTGTTTTTTACCTCATAGATTGAAGGAATGCCGTTCAGAGAAAAATTGTTTTTGCCTTAGACCTCATAATAGCTTGATTCATTTTTCACGTGACAAAACGAGGAATCCCACTCCCACTAGTTATTTAAATTTGGATGCTCCTACTTTTGTTCTAGGGCAGATTGAAGGATCAGTTGAAGCAAATTCACAATCACAGTTTGTGGCGACTGGGTTTGAGAAAGGCAGACTAAAAAAAGAATGTGTTTTTGAGTACTGTTCGCGCGCTTGTTAAAAATAAATACTCTCAATGGGTGGAGGTCAGATGCTTGTTAGATGTAGGACCGCAGTCTTGTTTATGTACGAGGGCATGTGCTGAGAAGTTGCAGCTGAAAATGGAGAAAATAAATACAGTGGTTTCTTGCGTTAATGATGCTTCTATGGTTGTTAAAAATTGCGTAAAAACTTCAGTTGCAAATAAAGCCAAAACTTTTGAGAGTGAGTTAATGTTGTTAGTAGTTAATAAGATTACAGATCTCATTCCAAACAAGGTGATTGATGTAGATGTTAATGTTTCAGAGTTTGTGCCCTTAGCGGATGATAAATTTAATATACCAGATAGAATTGATATGTTACTTGGTGCTGAAATCTTTTACGAATTGTTAAAGCCTGGAAAATTTTATTGTGATAATTCGCATTTAGTGTTACAAAATACGGTGTTTGGTTATGTTGTAAGTGGAAGTGTAGATCACACACAAGTTACAGAGAATCGCGTTCATTGCGGATTAATTGTTGATGACGATTTAAACAAAACACTGAAAAAATTCTGGGAAATTGAGGGTGTTCACATAGAGCCTAAGGTTGATACAGAGGTGTCCTTGTGTGAGGATCATTTTGTGCGCACTCATAGGAGGAATTGTGAGGGTAGGTATGTAGTATCGATGGCATTAAATAAAGATCCGTCTTGTTTAGGAAACTCCAAAGATATTGCTATTAGGCGACTTAATTCATTGTGGAAACGGTTGTCTAGGGATTCTAGGTATTTATCGTTGTATGCGGAATTTTGAAGGAGTATGAGGAGTTAGGTCATTTGGAAAGGGTAGTTGAGTCAAGTGAACCACCCACACATTACTACATACCCCACCATGGTGTATTACGCCCTGAAAAACTGACTACTAAACTAAGAATCGTCTTTAACGGTTCATCCCCACCACAACAGGCATAAGCCTTAATGACATTTTATTGAAAGGTGAAGTGAAGGAAGATGTGTTTGAGAGTGAAGTTTTAAGTGTAATTGCTAAGCTATACGACCCTTTGGGTTTCTTAGACCCAGTGATTGCGAAAGCAAAGATGTTTCTGCAGCAATTATGGCAATGTAAACTGGATTGGGATGATGTGTTACCTAATTCAATTGCCAACGAGTGGAGAGAATTTGTGACAACATTAAAATGTATCGAGGAAGTGAAAATTAACAGATTTATTATGGCTGACAATAAAGTTAGAATCGTTCTCCAAGGGTTTGCGGATGGATCTGAAGCGGCCTACGGAGCGGTCGTTTACCTACAGTGTTTTCTTCACAACGGTGCTGGCAAAGTGAGCATTCTTGCCAGCAAATCTCGTGTTGCACCAATTCGAGTTATTTCCATACCTCGTCTCGAGTTTTGTGCCTGTGTTTTATTAGCTCAACTCGTCAAGAAAATACGCTCCACCTTGAGGTTAAACATAAGTGATATTGTACTACATACGGATTCAACTATTGCATTGGCATGGTTAAATACACCTGCCAATCGTTTAAAAACCTTCGTGGCCAATCGTGTCGCCAAGGTGCAAGAATTGACTGAAGGATTCCAGTGGAACCATGTGCCATCTGTTCTCAACCCAGCAGATCTTGTGTCTCGGGAATTGCGCCCTTGTGACCTTCCAAATTTAAGGTTATGGTGGCATGGTCCACAATTCCTTGAAAAAAGGTAAGTTGTCAAGTGAAGAAACAAGTTTGTCACCAGTTAAGGAATGCGAGTATTCTAAGGAACTGAAAACTGGTTCGAGTTCTGATATAATTACATCTAGTTTTTGTGTTTCAACTAATTGTGTATCTTTTATTTTATCTACTCTGTTACGTAAATATAATAGTTATATGAAAATTGTTCGTATATTTAGTTATGTGTTAAGATTTAGTAATAATGTAAACAAACGTAAACTAACATTGAGTGGTCCCCTTTCTGCTACAGATATAGACCAAGCAGAAACTAAACTGATCAGAATGGTCCAAGAACAGGTTTTTTTGGCTGAAATTAAGAGCTTACAAAGTAAAGGAGTTGTCTCGCCTAATAGTAAACTTAGAAATTTAAACCCCTTTATAGACAGCGATGGATTATTGAGAGTTGGAGGCCGGCTGAGTAATTCAGATTTACCTTATGTTAATAAACATCCTGCAATTTTACCAGGAAATCATAATTTAACTGTTCAAATAATTGTCCATTTCCATAGAAAGAATCTGCATACTGGTGCTTCTTCTCTTCTACACTATGTAAGAGAAAAGTTCTGGTCATTAAATGGTCATTCATTATGCAGAAAAGTAGTGCATGAGTACCTTGTCTGTTTTAAAAGCCGACCCCTTGTTACCTCTCAGCTAATGGGTAATCTACCCCGTGATAGAGTAGTCCCAGATTACCCGTTCAACTGTTCTGGTGTGGATTTTTGTGGCCCATTCATGATCAGGTACAAAAATCAAAGAAAAGGAATTTTGCAAAAAATTTATATTTGCGTATTTGTATGTTTTGTGTCTAAAGCGATTCACATAGAAATTGTGTCAGATCTTACATCTGTTGCTTTTATTGCTACATTAAAAATATTTTTTAGTCGCTGAGGTAAATGTGCTAAATTGTATTCCGATAATGGGAAAACATTTGTAGGTGCCAATAAAGAGCGCAAGAGATTTCTAAAACTTATTGAGGATCCAGATGATAATTTAGCAGGTTTCTTATCTGCTGAGGGTATAGAATGGAAGTTTATACCACCTAGAGCGCCATCCTTTGGTGGTCTTTGGGAAGCTTCGGTTAAGTCAATAAAGTACCATCTTAAGAGAGTTGTCAGTGGCTCAAATTTAACCTATGAGGAATTTTTAACTGTTTGTATCCAAATAGAGGGAATTTTAAATTTCAGGCCACTGTGTGTGTGCCCTTTATCGAGCAATTCGGATGACTTGAACGCTTTAACTCCAGCCCACTTTTTGATAGGGAGGTCTATAACTTCTGTAGTCGAGCCCAATTTAATTGAATTAAAAGAGAATGCCCTTAAAAAATGGCAAGGGATAACCAGACTAGTACAACTAATTTGGAATAAGTGGCACAGATGTTATCTTAGTGAATTACAACAGCGCAATAAATGGCAATTTAAAAAACAAAATGTTAACGTGGGTGATTTGGTAGTTCTCATTGAAGACAATATGCCAACCTTTAAATGGCCTTTAGGGAGAATCACTGAGATTTATAGTGGCAGTGATGATCTAATAAGGGTTGTAAAAGTAAAAACACAATTTGGAGAATATAAAAGAGCCATTTCAAGAGTTTGTCTTTTACCTATGCCAGTTTGAATTTTTTTCTCTGAATATTGTGTATTAGAATTTTTATATGTACCTTAATTTGTTTTACGTAATCCTATAGTATTTTATCGTTTAATGTTTTATTGTAATTTGTGTTATTGTTGAATGTATTACATGTCAACGAGGGGGAGAATGTTCATGCTTGTCGCAAAAACCGTGCGCCAGACGGCGCCGTCTGTGTATCTCAAGTTACTATGTGTTTAGGTGAATAAAAATATAGAGTGATTTACAGTCCATGTGTGAGGTGTGTGTTATTGAGCTATCCCGGGTGTAGTGATCAAACAATATCTATGTATATATATAGCATAAAAGATACTCATACTCATCATGAGATCTCCGAAACTATTAGACCAACTGACTTGAAATTTGGTAAGCGTATAGTAATGTAAAAGGTATAATGGCCAACAGTCACTGAAAAATTGTTAAGTAAATAAATGGAGAGAGAACTGAATGACTTTTTTTCAAGTTAATAAAGTTTAAAAGGCAACCTTTCAATAAACAATAAATATTGAAAGTTTTCTTTAAATTTTAAGGAATCCGACTGGTTTTAAATCATCGTTTTCTTCAAAAAAGTAGAACTTTATTTTTCCGTCTATTTTTCTGTAGCCTGTTTAATACGCTTTCTAAAAGTATCTTACTTTAGTCTTTTTACAGTAACATAACTTGAGATTAAAATCCTTTTCGTCTTACTTTTGAAATAAAAATTTTTTTTTTTCTGTTTACCATTAAAAAAAAGTTTTAACTTTAAGAATAACGAATTAAGCTACGATAAAATAGAAAATGCCTTGTTTTTAAATGATGTTCAGTATTCATCCACCGAAGTTGTACTAGAAATAAAAAGTCCATAACTAAATTAGCATTTAAGGTTTAATTTCATATTTTGACAGAATTATAAAGAGTTTTTTAACTATCTAAGTCTTAACTGGATGTTTCTCTTTCAGGTAAACGTGCTTGCCCTGGAGAAACTATGGCCTACATGCAGATCTTTTTGTATTTCGTTTCTATTCTTCAAAAATTCGATGTTCGATTCCCAGAAGGTGTGAAACCAGATTTTGAGGGAAATCTTACAATCACCTTTGCACCAAAACCCTTCAAGATCCGCTTCATACCTAGAAATTGACGAGAGACAAACTGTATTTATGTAACAAAATTATTATATAAAAAAACAGGATTAGAATTTTTTTCTTTCCAGTAAAAACTGATAATCATATGTCATCTGGTGTTGTATAAAATATGGATTAATGACTTTATATAGGGGATGCCCTAAACTGAAATAAAAAATCTATGTATTTGTTTGTATATGTACATAGGACAGTTTTTGTAACTTCTGATGAGAAATTATACATGACTATAATAAAACATTTTTTTATAAAATCTTAATTTAATTTTTTAGAAATAATTTCGCTTACTTAGTGCTATGTTTACCACAAAATAAGATCTAATAAATACCAAACCTTGGCATAATTTTTCAAAATACTAGCAAAACAAGCCTTGCCCTCCAAATAATGCCAAACGGGTGCCAGACATTGTCGAATATCCGAAATTCAGATGTTAACGTATGATAACAAATAGATTTGGTTACAATTGATCAGAGAAACATTGACGTTCATTACACTATGTGTTGTAACGGACTGTTAGCACTTATTTAGTAACAAATTTACGGGATTACTTCTCAGATAAAATGTGAACGAGCAAAAACAAAGACTTTTCTCCATAAAATATAAGAAAATAATTTCGGAAAGTTCTTGTGGCTCCGTTGAGGGAAAAATGGTTGAAGATTTCAGGGATTGAGTACAGGGTAAGGAGAAGTTCGATATGGTTAAAACGGCGGTCAGGGTGCAATATAACATCAAGCAAGCGAACACGGTAAATCCTATAAGCCTCAGCAAATATTATTTCTTCAGTCAGAAGACATTATCAGCGAATGGATTGCTGACAGAAGAGCAAGGTTCCAATGTTGGATGTTCGAATAACTGTAGTAACAACATTTACCTAGCAATAGTACCACAGTTAGACTAATTGCTAGAAGAATGAAAACCATCACAACTTTAAATGAGTGGCTTCTTTCAAAAATAAGAACTGAGATGAGTTTTATAATAATGTTTCAGAAGACGACGACATATGACTATATTTCAATAAATATAATTATGCTTAAAATGGCATAATTACAACAGGTATAGGACAAAATAATAGGAACACCTGTGAAAAAATGAAAATTTTTAATTGGTAAGGTGTTGGGCCACCTTTGGCCTGAATGACTGCTTGCATTCGACGTGGGATTGAAAAATAAAGGTCTTGAACAAAATTCATAGGAATTTGCACCCATTCTTCGTGCAGGACAGTCTCGAGTTCAAATAGTGTGCGAGGAGGTGGAAACAGAGCATGGACTTTGTTCTCTAAATAACCCCACAAAGGCTCAATTATCTTGAGATCAGGAGACTGAAGACACCAGGTTAGATGTTCCACTTCATCATCATGCTCATGTAACCACGTTTGAACACAGCGTGACGCGTGAACAGGGGAGTTGTCGTATTGGAACACAGGACGTTCTCCTGGAAAGAGAATCTGAAGCATATAGGGTGAAGACAAGATGTGCGAGAATGCTTCGATAATGGTCACCTGTGATCATCCCCCTCAAGACAACGAGAGGCCCCAACCCACGGGAAGATATTGCTGCACAAACCATCACGGAACCCCTTCCATGTTTTACAATTGGAACCAGGCAATCAACATGAAATACTTCTGCCGGTGTTCGCCAGACGAACACACGTTCGGTGGTCTGGAATAATGTAAATGAGGATTCGTCAGACCAGATGACTTCTTCCCATTGCAGTTGCGTCCAGTTTATGTGGGATCGGCACCACTGTAATCTCTTTGCAGCATTCCGCCCCGAAACTAACGGTTTTCGAATAGCTACTCTGCCGTGGATGTTCGCAGTATGCAACTCTCGTTGAATAGTTTTCATGGATACGGGGTTTAGAAGGTGGGTGTTCATCTCGAACGTTATCTGCGACAGTGTAGTCTTGCGATTTCGGGCGACTATCCTCTTCAACACCCGTCTATCACGGTCCTTCAACTTCAACATTCGCCCACTGTTGTGCTTTGCAGAAGACACCTTACCCAGGTTTGTGTAGGCTGTCATAATCCTTGACACAGTGGTCCTTGAAACACCCACAAGGTTGGCTATTCTGAACACGGAGGTTCCAGCGAGGCGAGCTCCAATTACCATACCTCTTTTCACGTCAGAGAGGTTGTACATAATCCCGCTTAGCTGGGAACAGAATTTTCTCAAGCAACTTTCACACTGTAAAATACTTGACTGATACCTTCCTTTTCTCGTCGCCACTAGGTGGCACACTGTTGCGTCACGTGGCAGTTGTTTTTTGGGCGGTTGAAGTACGACTCATTTTTAATAAGTGTTCCTGTTATTTTGTCCTATACCTATATATTTGCTATTTTAAGCATAAAATTAAAGCTAGGGCACTGGGGGTAATGAATATGTGGACGTCCTTTCTAAAGAGACTTGGGACTTGAATCAGCCTTCCACTGTCACCTCGGACCACCTGCAAATGTAGTCGTAAAGAGCAAAATTTCTAATCAGCGTTTCATAAAATCAGCTGTCCCAGAGCTCAATTTCCCTAGAAATTTGTCGTCTACAGTAGCAAGACTCCACACGGGTCATTTCAAAGGTATGAAAATATCTCTAGATAATTACCGATCTTACACCATCTGCAGAAATTGTCCCAAACCTAATTAATACCAGACCATATTTTTGACTGTAAGGCCATTATATCTCCACAGGACATTCTTTAGAGCCCTCAAGCTCCAGACTGAGACCAATTGAACCAACAAAGAAATGCACAAAATCCATAGACAAAACAAGAAGAAAATGCTTAAAATATAAGACGTTCTCTGAAAATAAGACCCAATACAAGTTTGTGCCCTAAAAACTAATACAAGACCAGGCCTTACTTTCGTGAGAACACGTTATTAAGAATTTAATTACTTTGGGTTTAAAAAGAATTTATTTTTCAAAAGAAATATTTAACGTAATTTATAAGATTTGTAAGGGTAAGAAAAATAGACAAATCTTAAAAAATTAGTTAACATTTTTCTTTTAATATATTAATACTGTTTGAAAATAATTAAAGTTTATTCGAGATTTTGTAATGAATTTTAATCATATTTCTAGAGAAAACAGTTTTAAAATATATTAATTATTTCCTGTGTTAATTTTATTCTTTTTATCCAAATAACTATAAAGAATGAGTTATGTATAACTATATGTATGCAATCCAGCTTTATAAAAATCAAAGAACTAATTTTTTTGTTTTTTGGAACTTTGTGTGTGATCATACAAATTTTTTTAGTCACAAATTTCTATGAACTATGCGTTCCATAACTCTAATTCCCTGAAAATTAATTTAGTGTTCAATGTTAAATGATTTTAGACATCTTTCAATGTTACAATCTGAATTCATAGTGAATTTTGCATTGAGCGGCTAGAAAAAAGTAATATTAAACCATTTGTTAATAACTTACATCCAAAAAACCATTTGTTAATAACTTACATCCAAACTAGTTACAGTTTTTTTCTTTCATTCATTCGATGAGTCACAAGATGTTACATCATATGCTTCACATGTCTTCAAGATATAACACATATGTTATAAGTGCAAAAAAAAGGGACCGATAAATTGTTATTCACTCAACTCATAACACGTGATAGTTATTTGAACATAAGAAAAAAAAAGAGTATTCTAATTTTAATTTAGATTTGAGGTACTTAATCTTGTAATATTTTCAATAGGTTTGATTCACAATCCCATAGTAGGTATATAAATGACAAAATGAGAAAAACACTCAATAACTAACATATATTTACAATACAGTGTATATACGCCTTGTATACGTAACAGTCACATGGTTGTGGTGTTAGATGAATCGATGTCATTCAGTAAAATTTGCATTGAGAAGCATTTTATATCCTTTTTCAATAAAAATATTTGATTTTGAATTAAAAACATGGTCCTTTCTATACTTTTTTTTTTACTTTTCAGGATTTTTAGTTAACTTATACTACAACCAGATTCGTTTAATCTTATGTAATTTTTCTTGAAATACGTAAGAAAAAACAAACATTTTTCAATTCGTCAAACATTTTTAAATATTTTACAGGTTATATGTATTTTTATTCAGAAATCAGGAAAATTTTTTCCATTTTATAATAAAAGAAAAATTATTTATCTTAAACAGCTATTATTCATTATTCCCCTTTTGCAAGTATATGTATGAAAAAAAACTATTTTTTATATTTAAAGGAGGAATATAAAAGAGGGGAAAACACAGACGATTCTTCTTTTCATGTAATTATTTCGATTTCTCATTCTATACTTAGTACAATTTCATTCTTTAGTTTTTACTTGTAATAGAATATTTTTAACTGCAGTGATAAGTAAAATATTTGACTCATCCATTTTATTTCACTCAGACGCGAAGATTTAGTATCGCAAATTTAATAAATAGTTTAAGAACCAATGTTTTCTTGTAAAAATAAAATCTGAAGTAACTATGTTAAATAAAGTACATAAGTCACAAAAATTAGGTTGTAACATACGAAAATGTCCGATTTCCAGTATGCGTTTTGGAGAATTTTTTTTTCTAGTAATACTTTTTTGATATATTTATCTATTATACCTCATTTTAAAACGAAGTCCTTACTCTATCTCACTTGATATATTTAAATTAAAAAGTATTGTAATTTTTTTAATAATTTTGTACGTTTTTCCACTTTTTCTAGTTTTGCCCGAACACCTCTTGGGCACATGAAATGCTACTTCCCTGATTTGCCGGATCAACACTCGGGTAACAATTTTTTTCTACTCTAATCCTCTGATTTTCCCGTATTTTTTATTCGTTTAGAGTGCAATGTTAATACAGATGTCTCTAATAGTCGAGTAAAATTAGGATTACAAAAAAAATGTCTAAAATGGTTTCAAGGTTAGGTGCATTCTTTTAGGCTAGATAAAGCGGGAATTTTCTTTTTACTATATCGCTGTACCGCGAGCTACGAACACTATTTCTGTTCAATTTGGAGCTTAAAATGGAAGAAAAATGAGTGATTATGAGACTCATAGCAGAAAATAATTCTGATACTGACTCAGATAGTGAGTCTGAAATTTATGTAAATGATTCTGGAAGTAATGAAAATTTGTTATCGGACTTCTCTTGTGGTGTAAATAGAATGGATCAGTATCTCGCAAATTACTCAATAACAAAAAAGAGGCAAGACATAATACAAAAAAGTATTCTTCCATGTTTTTGATACATCATTGCGGAATGCTTTCGTTTTATATCAGAAACTGGGAGAAAATTATCTCATTTGAATTTCAGGTTTGATATTATAGGTTGCCTTATTGAAAGACATGGGGCGGTAAATAAGAAATAAAAGACTACCAGGAATTTTTCCTAGTCTTTTACGATTGACAGGAAAAAAACTTTTTAAAAGTGATTCCTCCTACCAACAAAAAATTAAGACCAACAAAACAATGTTTTGTGTGTTGGTCGAAAAGAAACGATTTTGGAAAACAAGTGAAAAAAGAAACACGATATTTTTGTCCCGATTGCAATGTTGGACTATGCTTGTCTCTCTGTTTTAAAATTTACCACTCAAAAACTGAACTTTAAAAAAATAATTAACTGTATATTACCTGTAATTATTAACTAATATCTTTTTTAATCTAATATAAATTTTTGTAAAGTGTTCTTTTGAGTTCATTTATTTCTTCGGAAAAAAGCCAACTTTAAGGGAAAATATGTTTTTTCAATGAAAATAAAAATAATCATAATTCGATAAATTCAATATTTATAACATTTCTGACTGCTGATTTGAGTTTATATAACTGATTTAATATTAAAACTGTTTACAAAAAATATGCTTATTTTTTGACATATGGCAGAAAAAAAGAAACTGTTAAGGTATCCGACTACTTGCAACAACTTTTTTTTTGAAAAAATAGAGATATGGGGATTTTTTTTGTGATTTTTTGGTTTATTTAGTATGTTTTAAGGAAAAAATCGTAAAATTCAAAACTGAAAAAAAATTTATTATTATTAAAATGGGAAAAAACTGGTGAAAATGTACTAAAAATTACATAAACGGGACCCACTCTCTACAAAAATGTTTTTAGCAAATTTTCAGTTTTAATGTGTGCTTCGTTATTCATGTTTGAAATGACCTTCAGGATATAGATAGTTTAATTTTTATAAAAAACTAGAGCACTGTATCTTAGTGACTATATGAAATTGCTTAAAAAACAGTGATTACATTCACATAAAGGATTGCAAATTTTGAAATAAAACAGTAAATCTGAAGATCAAAACACTTCTACTGTTATACGAAATATTCACAAAAAATTTCAGCAAATTATTTTCAAAACTTTTTGAGCAATCGCTGTCCCCGTTTGAGTTTTTCGAAAAAAAACCCATTTCGAGTAAACCGCATTCTAAAGTTTGACATCTTGTGTAAAGTTATGACATCTTCTTTTATTAAAACACTTGTAGTTTTCGTTCTAGTGAATGGACATTAAAAAGCTTGATATTTTTATTAAGCTAATAAAATGGTCTATAAAATAAAATCATAAAAAAATTGTCAAATTTTGAAAAAAAATCATGTGGTTTTAGGGTAGTCGGATACCTTAAGTGGTTAATCATAGGATGAACTCTCGAGATTTTAGAGAATTATTTTTGTATGAGAGTAATAGTGAGATCATATAATTCTGCAGCCTGATCATAATGGCCGAAACATCAATGCTGCATTTGAAGACTGTTTAGTAAACGAACATACATTGGATGTTGTTAGGCAAAGTTTGAATCTGGTGATGAGAATCAGAATAAAAAAGAAAAATAAATAACGCTTTGAAACATCTGCACTTTTTTTTCGCAACCAAAACCATTAGTTTCTCAATCGAATTGTGACGTGTGACGTAAAGTGGGTTCTGCACGGCAATCGGCGACATTCTGCCCTGTGGCTGGATGCCGACAAAGCTCCACAACACTTCCCGAAACCAAAACTCCATCAAAGAAGGTTATGATGACTGTTTGGTGGTCCTCAGCTGGTTTGATCCGCGCTACAGCAGTAATCTTCAAACCTTTTCAACTCACGGAACCCGTAGAACTTGAAGGTGCTTTCGTTAGTAATAAATCCTGAATGGCATTAAAATGTTCATAGCTGTGTGAAAAATACTGTGTGTTTTGCATGAATTTGCAACCTAAAATTAAGAAGCCGTTTTTGCTTAAATTTAGATTTTAACCTCGAATGTGTTGTTGTGTTGTTTTCTCTCCTTCGTTTTTGATGTCTTTTCCCCAAATGCAAAAAGGAGCATTTTCCATAAGAAAACTATTTAGTTTTGCAAGACATTGTGCTAACTAACGAGTGTACAATTATCTCGTGGAACCCGAGATTGTAAACAATATAATATTTACAATCTAGTAGGAAATATATATATATTAAGATAAAACGCATTTTAATATTCTTTTATTATATTATAACAAAAAGTGTTGCAAAATAAAGTTAGTATTATAAATAAAATTTTTAGTTTTAATGAATAGGATGAGCTTTAGATACTTGTAACTATACAAACTTCATCGAGAACGTGAATCCATTTTGCATACATAGTTATTTCTTCTCGATTTTTTTATTGTGACTCGTGGAGCCCTAGGGTTTCGTGGAGCTCAGTTTGAAGACAACTGCACTACAGCTTTCTAAAAACCAGGCGAAACCATCACAGCTGATAAGTATTGTAATGAAAACGACGAAATACATCAGAAACTTTCTCACAAATAGCCGGCATTGGTCAATAGGTCAAGGCAAATTCTTTTTCACGATAATGTTAGACCGCATGTTTCAATGATCACTCGACAAAAGTTACATGCGTTAGGCTACGAAACTGTAATCCAACTACCATATTCACCTAACCTCTCATCTACGTATTATCACTTTTTCAATTATCTGGATAACTTCATACAAGAAACTTCTGGATAACTTCCTACTTCAGAAATCCAAGGGATACTGAAACAACATTCAATGAGTTTATTTCCACCAGAACTACTGAATTTCTGGCGTAAAAAAACTTGTTTCCCGTTGGAAAATTGTATTGAAGCTAATAGTTCTTATTTTGGTATAAATAAAGTTTCTTCTATATGAAAAGATATATTTATTCAAAGTAGACCGTACAAATCGGACATTTCATACATTACAAACATAATAGTAAAAAAAGCAAGTGTAAAAAATATTATTTTTGAGTTATTTTAAGTGAGAATAGAAAAATCATGTTTATTAATTAAAAGTTATTATTTTTATTAAATGATAACAACCGAAATGTTCAATACAGTTGCGTAGTTTAAGTGTTAAAGATTTTCAACAAACACAACTCTAAAAATTCCTTCTAACATTAAGTTGTACTGTTTATCATCATTAACAATTATAATCACGAACAGACTTGTTAAGAAAATCAATCAAATTAAAATAGAAAGTACTATCATTTATGTGACAAAAAAATGTCTCAAATTCGTCACATTCTGTTCACTCTAGAGCTTACCTTATTTATATAAATATAAGATTTATAGACTTGTGTGATTTTTTGCTTTCTTCAATGTGGTTTACTGACTTTTATTAACACGGATGAAGGACACCCGGAAAGTCTTAGCGATTTTTCACTATCCTTCAAATTTTTTTTTTCTTGCCATTATATATCTTCCTCTTTCTTTCTCCTTACAAAATTTTATTCAAGATTCATAAACTCCCAGCCCCCAGGGCAGCCAATTGGAGTCAATGTTCACTATACCCAGCATCCAATCAGAGAGCAACCTCTAAGCTCACAGCCAAGCCAAAAAACTCAAAAACTTTCCACCCAGATGAAGCACCATAGCCACGCCTCCCGGATTCCATCGTTCGACCAATCGCCATCATGCCACTCAGCAGAATGGAAAACACCACTTTTGTCATGCCCAGCATCATAGACTATCACGATATGGGATTGAGGACTGTTTTTACAGTCCGGACACCCAAAGGAAAACGCCTATAACGCCTCCTTACAAAATTTTGTCTAAATCACATTGCATGTTCTTTTAAAAAACTATCCACAATATTTGATACAATTTAACCAAGTATGGTCTATGTACCAATAAGATCAATAAAAACTATTCCATTTAACTTGTTGATATAAAGTTATTAAGATTTGAAATCCCGTGTTATATTTTCAGTCCCGGGATTAGGATTGGACTATTTATTAAAAATATGTACACATTAGCATAGTGTAAAGAAGCACATTAGATATTTAAAATTGCATAATAAGACTAAAAATATGATTGAAAATTGGTTTAATATTAATTTTATAGAAACAAATAAGAACAAAACTTAATTCATCATTAGAAAAAATAAAAAGTACAAGTAGCACATAATGAAATTAAAAAAGCATATCTTATGTAAAAAAGCATATGTAAAAGCATATGTGTTTATGTAAATAAGTTTTAAAAAAACACAGCTCGTCCAGCGTTTCATCGCTCAGACGTCTTCTTACACCAGGTTTTGCCCAACCCACGGCCCATTTGGAGAATTTTTGTGGCCCAATTGAAGTTTCTGTCTATATTATTTTAGACATTTGGACTACAGACGGTTGAATAAAAAATATCGTGTTTTGACCCACCCCCATCTCTCCCCGTGCAGTTTTTACCGAAAATTTTTTTCCCTTCATTTGACTTGCAAGCAATTGTAATAACAGATGTTGATGGATGAAGGAAGGCAGATGAGCTTGGATGTGTTATTCCTCTTTCAACGAGAACTTTGTTGAGAGTGAGTAGTGTATTTAGCTCTATTTGTCAGAGAAACAATTTATGTCTATATTTTTAAGTTCAGATTAGTAGTCTTTTTCTTGTTTTATTTGGCAATGAAAGAATCCGATGATGGATTTAATGAGTTGCCTGAGGACTGTCAGACCAGCTAGTAGAAATGAAAGATAATTACGGCAGTAGAATAAAAATGTTTAATATTTTAACCTTCTAAAATTATGTAACTTTTTCATTTTATGATATATATTTAATCATGGTGCAATAATTAATATCATACAATAAAAAACTAAACATTTGGCTTTCGGGCAGAAAAAAAAAATTTTTTTTGACAAACAGTGTAATAATTACAAAGCTGTTCTTTACTTAATTGCTTTTTTGCATTTGAAATAAAAATTTTGAAATTCTCTAAATCAATTTTATGCAAACATACTGTAACACAAGTATAAAATGTGAAGATGTTACGCACAAAGTTGTTATACTACGTTGTGATGAATCTGTACGAAACCTTTCCACTAATCTTCTTAGGCGTCTTTCTGGGGAATATAAATTCGCGTTTATTTCCAATCAACTCCAAAAAGAAGTTTGGGATATTTAAATTAGATAAGGTATTTAAATCGAGGGTTGCGAGATAGCAAGAGAGATGATGGTAGGCTATTGAGCCAACAACGTTAAAAGCAAAACTAGAAGATTCAAAGAGATTAGATTCGTGAAGACGTCGTTCTGCTAGACGTATCAGAAAGCTGATATAAGCCAGCGGTAAATATAATTCACGTACGCTTAAAGTAAGCGTCAGTTTGAGATACTTAGTTAAAGTTAGTGACAATTAAGAATTCGAATACGTGTGTTTCTCGGATCTCCTATATCGGTAAACCTTACTTGAGTTGAGCTAGACTAGTAATTAATTGTATTCTTAATAATTTAATTTAATATAAAGGCAAATCCCTTTAGAAGACGTAACATTATTGTATTACTTGTTATCAGAGATTTTTGAGGAAATTATAACAAAAATAAATAATATTATTATTCAAAATGGCTTTTGGTGGTTCTTTGCCTCAAATTAATCTTGGTGTTCAAGGTGCGACCCAGGGGGTTCATCACAACGTAACCTCAGATGGCAACATAAATCTACTGTAGATAAGAACCTTGTAGGTTAAGAGATATTCTTCCACCAACAAGTGCAATCAGTCAACTTTCAACTTTGTTGTGATCCAGTAAAAGGTTAACTTGGTGTTTTTTGATCATATCAATAATTGAATGTTGATCATATCATATTTTGAATGCTGTACGATAGTAAAATATTTTGAATATTTTTTTTTATTTTGATATGTGCGGCCCACCTCAGTTTAGTAAATTTTTATCTGGCCTACCAACCAATTTGGGTTGGGCACCCCTGTCTTACACTTTAGTTGCAAATTTTCCCATGAAAGAAAATGCTCGTTCGGATTCCATACTAGTAGGTGTTACCGTCATTAGATAGGAGTATGTTCTTTTCAGGCAGTTACCACGTCTCCATCCATTTTTAAAAAATGAGACAGTTTTTTAGAATTTGTGATGACACTGTCTCAAAGCTATTGTAATAGACTGCATTGATGTAAATACCTCTTTGACAACTTTATCTAGTTCTGCTACACTTATTGGTTTTTATGCATAAATTGATCAAATTATTGAATTAGAATTCGAATCAATTTCAAGTGTTACCATATTTGAAATAGAAGATCTAGTTGCATGAGCTGTTAGTAATACAATGGGATTTGAAGTGTCTCAAGTCTTTTAAGTAGGTCCACTATTAATTTACGGCCTTTAATTGAAGAAGGAACAGTGACAAAATCTATTCCTGAGATGCTGCTTATATTATTGTGTAAGTATTGTACCGGTTAACTCAAAATTAGTGTGACCAATTTTAAAAGAATATAACTATTTATGATAAATTTCTATCGTTTTAGTACTGGTTTTATTTGAGAAATGAAACATTTAAATTGCTAATCTAACCGTTTTTATTGGTGGCAGTAAATTACAGTACTGAAATTGGATCCTCAGACCCGGAATGAAATTTTACAGCTTTTGAAGGATGGTTGTTTAAATTCTGTAAATAATAATGCATTTAAAAGTCAAAAAAAGGCATTTTCTATTGTATTGTTATCTAAACTTCAAAAAGGAATAAAATTTGGCTCACAGTCATTAGCTCCAGGAAAAAAATGTGAACGAAAGGAAGTCCTTAATGAAAAAGAAAAAAAAAGAAATTCAAAAGAATTACCGCTGTAGATAATTCTTTGTCTCAAAAACCTATGAAAAAGAAACTATAGATACAGCAATCGAGACTTTATCGTCAAAAAAAGGAAAATTGGCTATAAAAAAGTATGTTTTCCACACACAGTCTGTTATCAAATGTCTGTTAAGACCGTAGAAAGACGTTCTTGGCCTCTGTATTTAATGTTACGCAAAGGTAGATATGAATCATAAATAGCTTCTGATGAAGCACTGTTCCATCTGTCATTCACAATTTGAAAAATGAAGATTCAATATATTTCAAGCAAAGAACGTCGCAAAGACGTAGTTGTTCTGAAAAATGCAAGTTGACCGTCAGGTGTTATGGTATGGACAGAAATGTCCTCTCAAGGCTTAACAAAACCATTTTTTATAGAACCAAACATTAAAATTTATGTTAAATACTATCAGAATAAAGTTTTGAAACACTTGATCAAAAAAGTAAACGTCTTTACTCTCAAGGAAACTTTGTTTTTCACCGAGATTCTGCACAAAGTCATACCGCAAAATCAACTATAAAATAGCCGAAAGATTAAAAAATAAATTTTCTGCCTCCTGATAAATGATTATCACTATCCCCTCTCTGTGTTCCATTCGATTATTTTTTATGGGGATACTTAAAGAACAATTAAATAAACGTAAAGTAAGAGCATTTTAAGGGCTTCAAAAAGCAATTCAAGAGGGAGTTGGAAAAATACCCCAAAAATGACTGAGAAAACTCTTTTAGCTTAGCCGAAAGGCTTATGAAAAGTGTACTTCCTGTGCTAGAAGAAACCACACTGAAAAATCCCATGTAAATAACTTTATTCAATAAAAGTTCATGATCCTCTGAAGTTGGTCACACTATTTATGAATCAACTGGTAGTGAGCCATTTAGATTTGTGCGACGTTCTCCCATACCAGAAATGAGACCTGCATCAGGTGCGTTACTACCGTCGTATCAATGATACAGAGCCCTCGAGCGACAGTGGTTCCAACAGGTGTAACTACATTTCCAATAATTGGGCTCTCATATCTAAAAAAAAGGCAGCGAAGGAACTTTGAAACAGGGTCTACTCAGAACTAGCTACGTCAATGGATATATATATATATATATATATATATAAATATATATATACACACATTTACTTATAGCATTTATAATTGCATAAAAAAATTCTACGTACATATTGCACAAACAAAATATAAATTTTCTAAGAATTAAATTCTTAAAAAGTTTTGATGACAAAAAAATTTTAAAACATAATTCAGACCAAAATTATATCCCGGGATTAGTTATTTTAACCCCGGGATTTCGGGATTGGAAAAAACACCGGGATCTCCAAAGCAAAACTCAAAAGTTATATCATTTTCCAGCTGGATTCTTTACGAAAAGCGCAAGAAAAAATGTAATTTGAAAGTCTACTCTATATAATTTATCCTGAAAGGTCTGGAATTTACAAATATTTTTGGATTCGACACTTCTTGATTACGAGTAAAGAAATGTGATACGCATGTAATTTCAAATACACATACTATTAGCTCTCCCTTTCACACACTTTATATGCATGTATAAAATGAGTGCATGTATATGCACTCATCACGAGATCACCGGAACTATTAGACACACAGACTTGAAATTTGACAAGTATGTTTCGTTTGTTGAGTGGAGATACGCTATGAATGGGGATTTGTGGTAATTATTTTGGACACACACACAGAACAAAAGATAAATATCATTTTCGTTTTAGAAAAACTAGTCCTATTCTTTTTAAATCAATAGGCGTGGGCTATAAAAAGGTTTTTAAATGAAATCGAAAACTTAAAGCTATAATTTATATTTTAATAACTTAAATACAGTAAATAGTTATACAGCATCATGAAATACCTAACGAATGGGTAACAGCTAATATATATATACAATCAAAACCCCGATTTAACAAATTCACCAAGGCAGAACATTTTATTCGTTAATTCGGGGTTACTCGTTATATTAGTATATTAATGTTAATATTGTTATATTTGCATATTTAACAAAATGCAAATTTTTTGCACTTTTTGGAAATTCTATAAGTAACTACGCAAAAAAATATCTATTGATAAAAAAAATTACACTTTTTTTATTCAACAACTAAAAATATTATTAGTAAATTATTACGAACCAGTTAACTGGAAATTTTAAACTATTCGCTAATAGATAATTGAAAATCTTTTTGATTATTTTTCGACTTTATGCAGGGAAGAAAATACTGAGTCATTTGCATCCTGCTGCGTAAGAAAAAGGTATGTTTTCACAGTTTCCAAATAATGTAAAACATTAGAAAATGTAACAGTTTCAATAGGAGTTTCATTATCAATTTCTGCATCAGAATCGCTATCCATTTACTCCGACAAATCAACATTTTTTATATCTTCAGTTGCACAGATAGGCAGTGCGTCTCATCAAATGTCACATAATCGTTGAAATCATGAAATATCCCCTGCATTGTGGATTGGGATGAGATAAGCAAGGAATTTCCTTTCCTGCTCAAGACTCACACAATATGTTACACTCATGACTCATTTGCACCTGTCAAGTCTAATAATGTCCTTCGCCATTTTCCAAGAAAAGTCTATTTTCCAGTGTTACTGCTACTGAAAATCGAGTGTGGCTGAGAATCGATAAAAATTCATTGGACGGGGCAATTAGAGCAATTGCTGATTTATGTATGTATTTAAAAGTTTATAATTCAAATAAAGTAACTAATTATTCACTTCTTAACAGAGTTCTCATTTTTATTTTACTTTCGTAAAATTGGATATCAATAAACTATTTTACAATATTTTACATTTTTCATAAAAACCTTTTGAGAATTTCGGTTGCGGCTAAGAACCGATGGCGACTTAGATTCGAATAAATACGGTAATTCGTTAATTTGGGGTTTATTATTCGTTAAATAGGAGTTTTTTCGCCATCATTGCAGAGAAAAGAGAAAAATTCGTTAAATCTCGAAATTTATTAAATAGAGGTTCGTTAAATCGGGGTCCGACTGAATATATAAATATATAAGTAATGGTGAAAAAAAAGCGAACCTAAATGAAATTTTTAAAAAAAATTAACTACCTTATGTAGTAATCGAAATTATGGGAATTTTTTATGATTAATTAGAACGAAATCAATGCAAAATAAAGAGCGGCTCTAATCACGAAATGTTTGCGTATCAGCAGATTGATATCGTGTCTCTTTCTCACGTTACGGAAATATGTACATAAAAATTGGAACGGAAAATTCTAGCAAAGTGCATGAGAAAAATTTGATTCCGTGACATACAACACTTAAGTTAACATTATGTTCCACGAGAGAGAAAAAGAATTAAGTCGCTGTTCTTCAGTATTCTCAGGAAGTAGCTTGATAGTCATATTGTCTAAATTCAGATTATTTTTGATAATTGATATCTCTATATAAAAAAACGGTTTTTCACATTATGATGCAATGAATTTATTTATACATAAGACATGGTTAATAAAAGCAGCGACCTTTTTACAACAGAATGGAGCAAAACCGTAGTTTGCACAAATTTATATTTATGATGATGGTGAGGCTTTGCATGAACGTGCAAAAGTAGTTAAACGTGGTAACGCATTACAAATTTTACAGCCAATTGTGAATATTAATCCATATACAGATAAATATAGAACTTTGTATGAATTTCTTTCTTACCATGTATTGAAGAGAAAAAAAAAATAAAACCACATAATAAAGTCGGACCTCTATATAACGAAGTCGCTAAATCCTGAAAAAAGTTCGTTACATAAAAAATTCGTTATATAGAGGTTCATCTTTTAATATACTTTATAAACCACATAAAACAAATATTTTAAATTCATAAACACTATATATTAAAAAAAGTAATTATTCACACCTTTTTTTTAAATTAGTATATGTTTATTTTATGTATCTTACCCATCAAAAAAGAAAGAAAGAAAGAAAAACTACAAGGAAAACAAAAAAAATGAATGTCGAAGAATTCACTGTATTTTCAATGTTAAGAAAATAATTTTATGCTAAATTAATAATTTTAAGGACATTTTATAATTTAAAGCATACAAGTAATATTAAACATACATTATTTTATAATTAGAGCACAGGAACACGGGAGAACTTCCCTGAGAGTGAAATATGAGATCGAAGATGTTTCTAGTAAACTGGGCAATGGGGGGTTAAGGGTTGCACTTCTTGAATGAAACGTCCAGAACTTTATTGCTCTCGGCGAGCTAGGATATAATAAAACCAGTTCAAGATTTATGACCACCATAAAATGTGTTAGAGAGAATAACTTGAAATTTTTTCAGAAATATTTTTAAAAAAAGGGGGAACAAAAATTAAGTCTCAGAGGAAAAAATTCGTTATATAGAAAATGCACTTCACTATAGAGAGGTTATGACAATCCCCCATGTCGTGTATTCATTGTGTTGAAATGAAGAAGCCTTTTCATTACTGGAACAAATACTATTTAATGTTCTTACGTTCCACAACACAAGGGGTCACTTAAATAAAACAACACACATCCATTATCGTTACAGAAAATGGCTTAAGGACTAAAGGAGGGAAACAGGCTTTCCCCGACTCCACGTGTACACATCTTTCCCCGGTAGCGATCCAAAGGCAGAAGCGCGAGGAGAACGAGTTCCCGCTTCTCTGAAATGTAACAACTACATTTAAACCCTGCCTTCCCTTGATGATTAGTGGCAGCCAGGGGACACCACCTGTTCTTTAGAGAAGCGGGAACTCGTTCCCCTCGCGCTTCTGCCTTGGATCGCTACCGGGGAAAGATGTGTACACGTGGAGTCAGGGAAAGCCTGTTTCCCTCCTTTAGTCCTTAAGCCATTTTCTGTAACGATAATGGATGTGTGTTGTTTTATTTAAGTGACCCCTTGTGTTGTGGAACGTAAGAACATTAAATAGTATTTGTTCCAGTAATGAAAAGGCTTCTTCATTTCAACACAATGAATACACGACAAGACGAGCACTTTCACCTTAGTATCGGGATGATACTAAACCGATAATTTTCCAACTAAAAGACGAGCACTTTCACCTTAGTATCAGGATGATACTAAAACTGACAGTTTTCTGAAAGACGAGCACTTTAACTTTGACTGTCGGGGCGACACACACTAAAATTTCCATACACGTGGTCAGTTGGTCGAAGAAAAACAAAATGTACACTCAAGGAAGCGTTGATCAGCATCTGGGTTTCCTGGTCCGGTTAGAACGTTGGGCGCCACTATGACAATCCCCCCATGTCGTGTATTCATTGTGTTGAAATGAAGAAGCCTTTTCATTACTGGAACAAATACTATTTAATGTTCTTACGTTCCACAACACAAGGGGTCACTTAAATAAAACAACACACATCCATTATCGTTACAGAAAATGGCTTAAGGACTAAAGGAGGGAAACAGGCTTTCCCTGACTCCACGTGTACACATCTTTCCCCGGTAGCGATCCAGGGCAGAAGGCGAGGGGAACGAGTTCCCGCTTCTCTAAAGAACAGGTGGTGTCCCCTGGCTGCCACTAATCATCAAGGGAAGGCAGGGTTTAAATGTAGTTGTTACATTTCAGAGAAGCGGGAACTCGTTCCCCTCGCGCTTCTGCCTTTGGATCGCTACCGGGGAAAGAGGTGTACACGTGGAGTCAGGGAAAGCCTGTTTCCCTCCTTTAGTCCTTAAGCCATTTTCTGTAACGATAATGGATGTGTGTTGTTTTATTTAAGTGACCCCTTGTGTTGTGGAACGTAAGAACATTAAATAGTATTTGTTCCAGTAATGAAAAGGCTTCTTCATTTCAACACAATGAATACACGACAAGACGAGCACTTTCACCTTAGTATCGGGATGATACTAAACCGATAATTTTCCAACTAAAAGACGAGCACTTTCACCTTAGTATGATCTAAAAACTGACAGTTTTCTGAAAGACGAGCACTTTAACTTTGACTGTCGGGGCGACACACTAAAATTTCCATACACGTGGTCAGTTGGTCGAAGAAAAACAAAATGTACACTCAAGGAAGCGTTGATCAGCATCTGGGTTTCCTGGTCCGGTTAGAACGTTGGGCGCCACTATGACAATCCCCCATGTCGTGTATTCATTGTGTTGAAATGAAGAAGCCTTTTCATTACTGGAACAAATACTATTTAATGTTCTTACGTTCCACAACACAAGGGGTCACTTAAATAAAACAACACACATCCATTATCGTTACAGAAAATGGCTTAAGGACTAAAGGAGGGAAACAGGCTTTCCCTGACTCCACGTGTACACATCTTTCCCCGGTAGCGATCCAAGGCAGAAGCGCGAGGGAACGAGTTCCCGCTTCTCTAAAGAACAGGTGGTGTCCCCTGGCTGCCACTAATCATCAAGGGAAGGCAGGGTTTAAATGTAGTTGTTACATTTCAGAGAAGCGGGAACTCGTTCCCCTCGCGCTTCTGCCTTTGGATCGCTACCGGGGAAAGAGGTGTACACGTGGAGTCAGGGAAAGCCTGTTTCCCTCCTTTAGTCCTTAAGCCATTTTCTGTAACGATAATGGATGTGTGTTGTTTTATTTAAGTGACCCCTTGTGTTGTGGAACGTAAGAACATTAAATAGTATTTGTTCCAGTAATGAAAAGGCTTCTTCATTTCAACACAATGAATACACGACAAGACGAGCACTTTCACCTTAGTATCGGGATGATACTAAACCGATAATTTTCCAACTAAAAGACGAGCACTTTCACCTTAGTATCAGGATGATACTAAAACTGACAGTTTTCTGAAAGACGAGCACTTTAACTTTGACTGTCGGGGCGACACACACTAAAATTTCCATACACGTGGTCAGTTGGTCGAAGAAAAACAAAATGTACACTCAAGGAAGCGTTGATCAGCATCTGGGTTTCCTGGTCCGGTTAGAACGTTGGGCGCCACTATGACAATCCCCCATGTCGTGTATTCATTGTGTTGAAATGAAGAAGCCTTTTCATTACTGGAACAAATACTATTTAATGTTCTTACGTTCCACAACACAAGGGGTCACTTAAATAAAACAACACACATCCATTATCGTTACAGAAAATGGCTTAAGGACTAAAGGAGGGAAACAGGCTTTCCCTGACTCCACGTGTACACATCTTTCCCCGGTAGCGATCCAAGGCAGAAGCGCGAGGGGAACGAGTTCCCGCTTCTCTAAAGAACAGGTGGTGTCCCCTGGCTGCCACTAATCATCAAGGGAAGGCAGGGTTTAAATGTAGTTGTTACATTTCAGAGAAGCGGGAACTCGTTCCCCTCGCGCTTCTGCCCTGGATCGCTACCGGGGAAAGATGTGTACACGTGGAGTCAGGGAAAGCCTGTTTCCCTCTTTAGTCCTTAAGCCATTTTCTGTAACGATAATGGATGTGTGTTGTTTTATTTAAGTGACCCCTTGTGTTGTGGAACGTAAGAACATTAAATAGTATTTGTTCCAGTAATGAAAAGGCTTCTTCATTTCAACACAATGAATACACGACAAGACGAGCACTTTCACCTTAGTATCGGGATGATACTAAACCGATAATTTTCCAACTAAAAGACGAGCACTTTCACCTTAGTATCAGGATGATACTAAAACTGACAGTTTTCTGAAAGACGAGCACTTTAACTTTGACTGTCGGGGCGACACACACTAAAATTTCCATACACACGTGGTCAGTTGGTCGAAGAAAAACAAAATGTACACTCAAGGAAGCGTTGATCAGCATCTGGGTTTCCTGGTCCGGTTAGAACGTTGGGCGCCACTATGACAATCCCCCATGTCGTGTATTCATTGTGTTGAAATGAAGAAGCCTTTTCATTACTGGAACAAATACTATTTAATGTTCTTACGTTCCACAACACAAGGGGTCACTTAAATAAAACAACACACATCCATTATCGTTACAGAAAATGGCTTAAGGACTAAAGGAGGGAAACAGGCTTTCCCTGACTCCACGTGTACACATCTTTCCCCGGTAGCGATCCAAGGCAGAAGCGCGAGGGGAACGAGTTCCCGCTTCTCTAAAGAACAGGTGGTGTCCCCTGGCTGCCACTAATCATCAAGGGAAGGCAGGGTTTAAATGTAGTTGTTACATTTCAGAGAAGCGGGAACTCGTTCCCCTCGCGCTTCTGTGGTTGGCACTGGTTTGGCCCAAGTTAGTATTTGACTTTGATACCCTTAGTGTACATCGTTAGTCGCGCGCAACACATCAAGTCTATGCGAGTAACTTCATCACAGCATCAACTTGGTTGGACAGATTTTAATTTTAACAATACGTACCTGTTGTCATAAATCTTTCATGGCACTTAAAAATCGTAGACCTTGAAGGTGTTCTTCGATTATATAGGGTGTTTTTTTAGAGGTATAGAGCTTTAAATTGCAATAAAACAACGATGTATTATTCGATTGACATGATTTTTTTTTTTTTATTCGAAAGATAATCTTGTGACATTACATTTTAAATATGATTTCTGGCATAGGACTGCCACGGCTGGCTCGGATGTGGTCCAATCTGGACGTCCAATTTTCGATGAATTTTTCCAACATTTGTGGCCGTATATCGGCAATAACACGGCGAATGTTGTCTTCCAAATGGTCACGCGTTTGTGGCTTATCCGCATAGACCAATGACTTTACATAGCCCCACAGAAAATAGTCTAGCGGTGTTAAATCACAAGATCTTGGAGGCCAATTCACAGGTCCAAAATGTGAAATTAGGCGGTCACCAAACGTGTCTTTCAATAAATCGATTGTGGCACGAGCTGTGTGACATGTTGCGCCGTCTTGTTGGAACCACATCTCCTGGACATCATGATTGTTCAATTCAGGAATGAAAAGTTAGTAATCATGGCTCTATATCGATCACCATTGACTGTAACGTTGTGGCCTTCATCGTTTTTGAAGAAGGATTCCACCAGCCCATAAGCACACCAAACAGTCAGTTTTTCTGGATGTAACGGTGTTTCGACATACACTTGTGGATTAGCTTCACTCCAAATGCGGCAGTTTTGTTTGTTGACGTAGCCATTCAACCAGAAGTGCGCTTCATCGCTAAACAAAATTCGCTTATGAAAATCGACCATTATTTTCGAAATAAAATTGCACGATTTGAAAGCGTTGTTCAGGCGTGAGTCTAGTCATGATGAATTGCCAAACCAAACTGAGAATAAATCACTTGACAGCTGTTAAATCGGTCGCCATCTTGGAAAGTAATGCCAACTTAAACTTCTATACCTGGAAAAAAAACACTCTGTAGTTTAACAACTGAATGTTCGGTATCGTGTCAAAATGAAAGGTCCGAATTAGACCCCTGATATTGAAACATGCAACAGAGTGGTGTATATAGGGACAAGGTTTTTATTAAAATATTGTTTATTTTATTTAACTACATTGAAAAAGAATACTTATATTTTTATTCTGTTTATTTTTTATTTTATTATAAAGATGTTTCAGAGGTACATGATCAACAATTTATGTAAAATTTAAACTTTTTATTCATATTGAAAGAATAGTAATATTATATGTTGCTTATTTCTCTTTATTAATAAATATTTTTAAATAATGTACAAAACTAATATGTAACAAAACTTTAAATCTATGTATATTATTGACCTCTATTCCTTAACTCCGCAAGCATTACCACGGGAGCCGGTTGCTTCAAATATTTTCTAGTATGGCATCTTGAATCATATTTCTAAAATATTAATTATTTTAAAAAGCTTTATTTAAACATAAAAAAGTACACTTAATTATATATTGCATAAAAATATTTCAAATTTTAGAGTTAACATTATTTTATGGATTTTCCATAATAACAATAATTCACATAATGATTTTTAGTAGCAGCAAATGTAATGTATACAAAAACAATACATATGTATTTACAATAAAACATTTATACAGATGAAGGGGTGAACAAAAATTCAATACAATGACCAAAAAAATATAAGCATACACACAAATACATACATATACACCAAGGGCGTAGCTACCGTCGAATCTATGATACGCGGGGTCCCAAAGCTACTACATTTGTATCTACATGTGTATCTACAGTCCCAGTGAAAGAGTCCTCAGATCCAAAAAAGGGCCCCGAATGAAATTTGATACAGGGACCACTCAGAACTAGTTAATCCTGTATAATATAGACATGCATATATATAAAAAAATCAAGTTGAAATTAAAAATAAACATGCATACTGAGAAAAAAATCATTAGCATATTAAAAATTAATGAATGAAATATAGGGCAGGGATCCCCAAACACATGTTATAAGTAAGGTACAGTTGATAAAGTAAAAATGGCTAGTTAATTGCATCTACAGCTAAAAACTGCAAAAAGCTATATCAAATTTTTAATTATATTAATAAAGAATACATTTGTTCAAAATGCAAGAAATATATATATATATCAATCTAATTGATTACACATATAGGAAAAACATTGTATTTACATGTTATTCGTACTTTTCGTTTTTGTCAGTCTGAAATGTAAATTTCACGGATGTTGGGAAAGACAAAAATAAGAAATACCATTTATGAATTTGTGATTTTACAATAGTGACAGTAACTAATTTACAAATATGACGTCTTCAATTACCACACTCCAGAAAGTAAGTAATTTTACTGACCGGGGGCATTTTTCAAACAAGTCGTGCTGTGCTCCAGTGAGTATTCTCGTTGTCAGAGTTTGACCGACTGACCTAGTGAAAATGCTGCTCTTCATTTTACCCTTGGCATTGAATGTCTGGAGTCACGTTTTCTCTCTCTTTTAACAAAAGAATCTTTTTTTACCTGAAATCTTTCGTCAACGTGTTTAAAAAATTTTCAGAAGTAAACCGTTTATTAAATGGTAACTTCGTGAAATGTCTGATGGTGAATTTTCAAATTAAAGAATTGTATTTCTCTACTTTGGTGATTTTTGTTTTCTATCAATGTTTTGATTGCTTAGTACTTCAGTTTGTTCAAAACGGAAAAAAATCGATCTTCAATTACACAGGACGTGGAATTACAAGTAAGTTAATTTTGAAAGTTTTAATAAGTTATTATCAGTATTTGACAATAATAATTAATAAAAATATAATTAAAATAATATAATGTATATAATTTTATATAATTAAAATAATATAATGTATATAATTTTATATAATTAAAAAAAGCAATATTTCAAGAATTAAATCTGAACTTAATCTTTATTATTTATTTTATTATTACCCTACCTTTATTACTTTTTTGTGAGATTTTTATATGAAAAAAAGAATATACTTATACATTTTGAAAAAATATCTTTAGATGAATTTTTAAATATAGGTATTAACGACATAAGTGTGTGCGAGAGAGTAATATAATTTAAGAAATTCATTTTTATTTGTATTGATTTTAATATTTGCTTTCATAGAATGTTCATGCCCATATTATAATAATAAAAATGAAATAAATACATATTTTAGCATCTTATAATCACTGGCGTCGCTAGTCCTGAGGGGATCCTATATCAAAATTCCTTAGAGAACCTTTTCTGAAACCCTTTAACATTTTACGATTTTTTGCTTACACTTTTTGGGGTATCTGAAGTGTGGGAACCCGTATCATTGATACGGTGGTTACAACGCCCTTGGTTATAATAATTCTCATTTTGAATTTTATTTTAATAAAATAAATTGAGAATAAAAAAAGGACTTTCTATTAAGTATGAATAAATCAGAATAGTAAGACATTCTTTAAATTTATAAATTAATGATGTATGCATATAATGTTTATATTTTAAGATATTTGTACGAATTATACACAATAATATCAAGTGGAAAAGTCTAAAGTTTTTAATTAAAAGTTCGTGTGCTTTATGTTTATTAAAAGTGCGTTTTGTGCTGGTTTACACATGCTTATTTAAGAGAAACATTAAAAAAAAATTTAAAAAGGAAGAGATTTTATTTTTAAAAGTATTTTTAGAAATAAAAAATGTTGGAATATAAGATCTTTTCACGCATTCTTATATAAGACTATTTAAGTAGCAGAGAGAGAGAGAGAGAAGAATTTTGAGTTACATAATTTGAGAGGCATGTGCTTAATTTTTGAAGGTTGGTGTCTTTATACACTCAAATTGCAAATAATTACATACTTATTCTACGTACTGACATGACGGAGCTTTTCGAATACGAAAATAATCTGCTACTTCAGAGGCAAATCCATTTGTCACCCTGAATTTGATCCCTTGTGTCTATTAATAGCTAATATTTTGAGTTCACTTTCAAATTTGTAAAGAATTCGCCCGTGGGTGATGCCTTACTTCTACGTTATCTTCGTGACCTAGAGGTGTTGCAGTGAATGAAGAACCAGGCGTTGCCATGATCTTAATATATCTTTATTAATATCTGAACTTAAACACTAACAATGATAATATTTAGATTTTAACTTAGCGGATCTGAGGTGAGAAAATACACAATACGTATTACCAAATAAACGCGACTTTAATCACTATATTCCCGCCTAATCCTAATCTCAACTTATACACAGTTCCTAATAAATAACAGAATTATCCTACCTTAATCTCTTGGTTAATAACAATCCTCTCGGATCCTAAATATCTTTTCTTGATCTCGCGTGGAATAGTATCCACCTTGACTTGATAGATCTGTCACGGACTGCTTCACTCTAAAACAATGACTTACTTCTCTGACTTCAGTTTACGCGCTTAAACTCAGACTAGCATAATCACTTCCCAATAGGTCATACGATTACGTCAAACTTCTGCTATTTAAAAGGTTTCTAATTCGCATACTCATGCTTCGCTTCTGGATTTGGTTGGAAAGAATTATTTGTCTTTTTCGGCCCCAAAGAATCCAAGAAGAGTTTTTAGTAGAAAACGCGATGAGCCCGTCCCAAATTGCTTTCGATATTTTAAATACTTCGTAATTTGAATAGTAATTTCAGCATTCAGTAATGATTACTGTTTTTGGAATACTATAATTACATTACATTTTTTACACCGTATTATTAGAAAAACAAAAATTCCAATAGATATTGAGAGAGAGAAAAAAGATGGGTTAAAGAAACTGTAATTGTAGTGCCGGCGCTATTTTTCGAATATACTCGGGGGAAAAAGGAAAAGGATTTTTTTTTCTTGTAAAAACAACTTTTCATATTTACGTAGAATTGTTCCGAGTACAGTAATTTGATATTATTCATTATAAAAAGGTCTCCACTTAAGAATATGAAACAGACGGAACGCCTTTTTCCCACTGATTTGAAGTAAGAAATCCATGTTTATAATTTATTGTTAGAATTAATCCAAGGTGGATAAATTAGTACTGTATTTACATAAAAATCAGTCTTAAGTCTAAAAATTAAATTTCTTTAATACATTGTTCTTGATAATGCAATTATTGTTTGATATTCCTTTTCAATTTCTACTATTAGTTCACAATCTCCCTATGCATGTTTTGTTCAAATTTTCAATCGTTAATAAAATACTTTCTATTTATCCATTCAAGTTCAAATATATTTTTTTAAACTTGTTGTGGATGACACATGATGTTAATAGATTTTTTAAAAATTAATTCATTAATTAAGTTAATAAATTAATAAATAGTAACAAACAAAAACAATAGTCCAAAAGCATATATAAAAGGGAAAGTCACTCGTTGTGTCCCTGTAGCACGTTGGACTTCTAATTCATACGTCGTGGATTCGAATACTACCTGGGATGGCCTAATTTCTGCGAAAGTGATTTATGAATGAATAAATAGTAACAAACAAAAATAATAGAGTCCAACACCATATATAGAAAGGAAAATCGCTTTCTATTTTGCCACTTAATATTGCAATGTCCCTCATAAAAAATTTCTGCACCCAATAAACAATGTGGGATTTTGTCATATGTATATATATATATTCATAATCAGTGGCGCACACAAGGGGGGAGGGTCCGGACCCCAGGACCCTCCCTGTGTGCGCCACTAAGTATTAAGTATTATCTCCCCCCAAAGCCCTTGATTTTTTCCCGATTGATTATAATTCTAAGTATATAGTACGTAAAATTTAACTATATATTTGCTATTAATGATTAATTTTATTAATTAATGCTAATTATTTATTCAAAAACTATTTTTTACTGTGTTTTGCTCCCGAAAATCGACAAAATCAAACGGAGCATGATACAAGAATGGTGAACTTTCGACGCCGGACCCCCTGACCTCTTTAAACAAGGACTAATTCAAAAATTCCATTTTTAAATTTGCGCCACTGGTTGTAATTATTTAATAAAAAGTAACTAAAATAAATTTTTCTTTGTTGACCTACGTAGGAAATGACTTTAAAATTGTTTTTTTATATTACTTGTTTATTTCATACACACACATCAATATTAATCAATTTTAATATTATTATTTAGAAAATTGAATGTATTAAATTAAATATGTTAAATTTATTATATAAAAACTTTTTATACTCTATGATTGTAATTTTTCAGTCGTTAGAAACTGTAAAAGATCACAAGCTTTTCTTTTCCAAAATATTAAATTTTACAAAATCATATCTTAATATCTTAAATATCTTGTAATTGGATATATTTAAAATATTATATGCTTAAGTATTATTGTTTATAATCCTAACATACGTTCTGAACCGTGAAAAAAAATACTTTAAAGATGCTGCAAAAATATCAGCTTCAGAAATTTTATATACTATGTTTTTCAGAATTTCTGTGTGTGTGTGTAAGCTTTATCATAAAGATAACGAAATGAAAGCCTTTTATTAAATTTGAAGTATTTTATGTAACAGATAAAGATAAGGGAGAATAACATCGATAACGGAAATATTTCTTAGAAAATAGGACAATGCATAATAACTGTAGAAACTTGCATATAAAGGTTGTGTATGCACAGATATATATATATATATATATATATATATATATATATATATATATATATATATATGGTGCAAAAACCATGAAATACCTCCAAATATCAAGCGGGATCTTGTTTAACCAGCGAAGTGCAACAATTTGGCGTGTCATTAACTCAACAAGTCATTGAAACTCCCCAGAAGAAATATTCAGCCTTGTTCCCCCTACAATCATCCATGATTCAGAAAGTTTTAAATTATGGACCCACCTTTTGACTATAATCCTATACATATTCGTTGAGGTTTATGTCTGGTGATCTAAGAGGCCCAATCATTCACTGATAAGTCCATTATGTTCGACAAATCAATCGCAAATGAGTTTAGATTTATGATATACCGAGTTACCATTCTGTTAAAATTGTTGTTTGAGTCCATGAATGCTGAATTGACTGTGTGGCAATCCCCCTGGATTCTACCCTGGACACCAAGATTGAATTGAGGCAAAGAACGACCAGACGACATTTTTACAATAACAAATTATATTTATTCACATGAATCAATTATCAACCATCTAATTACAAAGATTCATCAAGATGTCTACGTTAATGTGATTGACCCTTACTATTAAATTAAATCACGAAATATGATACTTATCAAATATTAAACTCAATATCAAACGGGACTACCGGAATAAGAGGACCGAGAGATACATGCAATTTGAATTACTAGCATTCATTAACTTCCCACTAAATTTATTATATATTTACCCTTATGATCCGATAATCTAAATTTAAATATCACCTGCCCTTTACTTCCTTACTTTCCAATTGTGGATCGCTGCCTAATAATCAGCGAGACGCTAATCGTACAATCAACTTGAATCCTCTTAGAACTCCGTCAACCTTTCTCTTGGCATATAACCTCTCCTGCTACCTCACAACACTATCCTTAAATACTTTGACTAATTTGCATATCCCGGTTTCTTCTTTTAGAGCTGGTTGGAAATATACGCGAATTTGCAATCCCCAAAGACGCCCAAGAGTATTAGTGATAAAGTACCATACAGATCCGTCACAACTGTATGTGTGAACAAAACTATTTTCACTCTTTGATTGATTCAGTTTGATCAGAGAACTCGGTTCATACAAGTATAACAGCCCACACCATTATGTAGTTCGCACAATACTTTTTTAATAATTTGGGTCCACCGCCTCATAGAGTCTGCACGGCATTTTAACCTTGCTGTCAGCTCTTAATAGTAGTTGACCCCTTTGGCAACACTTTTGATTTAATCGATATGTTCTTGAACTCAACGGAAGCACTGTAACCGGTGGAACGTTGTTAGTAAAAACACTCAAACTGTGCTTTATCTGCCGAATCTCATAAACACCAAGCTTCGTTGCACTATCCGCACCGAAATACCTGTCGTATGTTCCACATTGACCATTGCTGTTATTTGTGTGTGACGTGGTGTTTCTTGTCTAAAGTAGATATCGCTAGTTTCGATCATTTAGTAAACGCTGATGACCATTGCTTTGTCCTGGGTGGGAGATAATGACTGAAATTATATTCTCGATCTACTCGCTACTGTTATTGGAAGAATATTGAATTCCCAAACAATTTTCGGAATGGGATCTTCATGCATCTAGCTTCAAATATTATTCTGTGGTCAAAATCTATTAATTCGCGTCGTGTCGTCTTAATAACGTCAAAAATTTTTCCCGTGAATCGCTTTACAAATAAAATTCATAGGCAATGCCCCTTTGGGTATTTGTATATTGCTATCCAATGAATTTTAGCTATTCAGTGTATGTATAAAAATACGTATGTACCTGTATTTCGGATGTTCATTAATCCAATATTTTCTAATAGTATCAAGACCTAGACAATTGAATAAAGTTGGGAAACTTTAAAGTACTTTCGTTATTGTTGAAAAACGTTAAATAAATTAAATTCTAATTTTTTCTAAGGCATCATAATACCAGGTTTCCTGTTCTGGTAGTTCTGAAACCTGTAGCATATTATTTTGTATACCTAACTTTTCTTTTTTACGCGGTGCACCGCTTCGACAAAAACAAAACATACAAAAGCGGTGCTATGTTTATAGCAAACAGGATAATGCTTTTTTTTCTTGAATAATTCCAAAAGTCAACGTTATTTAATTACAATAAACGTGTAAAAAATTGATAGAAAAATCAACCGTATAAATTTTTGTATACGTGTATTTATATATTTGATATGATAACAATTATAATGCCAACAATTCATATTATATTCATATACATGCGTATGTTTCAATTAGTAACAAAAATAAAATTTGGAACGTATATAAAATGGTCCAAGAAGGCAAAAGAAATGCATTCAACTAAAAAATTCTTTCAGGAAAGGACAAAAAAAAAACTTCAAATTAAAAGTAATAAAAATATTTTTTAACTATCCATACCAAAGAAGAAAAAATAACAGATTACAACTAAACGACTGACAATAAGGTACTTATATTATATCGCAACAATCGCCAACTCTATTAATAACCCGTCAAGTTGGCAACCGCGATTTTTTATGTGTCATACACGCTGAAATGGCAACCAAGTGCTTCGTTTCATATAATTTCGCCAATAGGTTGCGATAATACGTAAATACCCTACAATTATCTCTTAAACAAAAAATGTTATGCATCGATTTGTATAGAAAATACGATAGCAGTCGAACACGACAGCGTGTCTCTAAGCAAAAGTTAATAAGTTTAAGAGTATGTGCTAGTAAAATTAACAAAAAATCAATTTTCTTCTTAAGAATTATTATATATATATATATATATATATATATATATATATATATATATATATATATATATACAATTATTCTTATATACTGCAGTCAGCTTAGATGACAGAGACAAGTGCATGCGAAATATTGGCTGCTTCAAAACAGGACCTCCATTTTTCCATCCCATCCACAGACCAGTCAGTGTATTGCCACAGGACAGAGATGTGTTGGCGACGGCCTTCTTGCTTTACACCAGGAAAAATAATCAATTATTTCAATTCTTAAGAGCTGGTGACATTGCAAGTGTTCTAGAATCCAACTTTCTTTTGGAGACAGAGACCAAGATTATCATCCCAGGATGGTTTGATAATTTAAAAGTTTCTTCTTGGATGCTGGTAAGTATTTTGAATATTTTCGAATAATTGTTTTTAAAAAGCATTTGGAACTTAATATGTTTCATTGGGTTTTTGCGCAAAAATAATTAGAAATAAATTTCAGGAATGAAAGAAATGTAGAAATAAAGATCACTGGAATGATGGGATAAAGCTAAGGAATTTAAATATTACTTTATTTTGTAAAAATTTGTAATTTGTAGTTAAACGTGTGCTTAAAAACATCTCAGCAACAATAAATTAAATAAATTAACAATAAATAATAAACAAAATATAATATTATATATAAAATATAATATAATAAAATAAAATATAATATAATAAAATAAAATATAATATATACAAACAATAAATTCTTTGTCATTCAACATGAAAAGTTGTTACGGAACAGTTTTTGAAAGGATTTAATCTAAACTCATTTTTTGAATAAGAATTACCTCGAAGAATACTAGAAGAGCACTTCTTAACTCTGAGCTACGGTCAAGAGACAGATAAGAAAATACTCGTCAGATAATACATTATTTGATTCTAAGGAATATGCAGTCGAGAGAGAGAGAGAATCTCTATATAACGAACTTCTATATTGCCAATTCTTCCTGGAACCAAGAACATTTCACGATTTCCTTCGTAAAATAACCTCTCTATAGCGAAGTGCATTTTCTATATAACGAACTTTTTTTGATTCATTTTTTTACTCCCTATTTTTAAAATATTTCTGAACAGTTCAAGTTATTCACTCTTTAACAGATTTTATGGTGGTCATAAATCTTGAACTGGTTTCATTATATTTTAACTCGCCGAGAGCAATTAAGTTCTGGACGTTTCATCCCAAAAGTAAAACCTTTAACTCCCATTGTCCAGTTCATTAGAAACATCTTCGATATCCCCTTTCACCCTCAGTGGAGTTTTCCCCGTGTTCCAGTTATAAAATAGTGTATGTTTAATAAAAGAAGAAAATGTCCTTGAAATTCATTAATTTTTATGCAAAATTATTTCTTAATATTGAAAATACAGCATATTCGACATTGTTTTTTCTTGTTTTCCTTGCAGTTTTTCCTTCTTTCTTTCTTTTTTTTATGGGTAAGATATATAAAATAAACATATATTAATTTTAAAAAATGTGTGAATAATTACTTTTTTTTAATATATAGTGCTTATGAATTTAAAATTTTGTTTTATGTGGTTTATAAAATATATTGGAAGATGAACCTCTATATAACGAATTTTCCATATAGCGAACTCTTTTTTCGGGATTTAGCGACTTCGTTATATAGAGGTTCGACTGTAATTGCAGGGAAAAATTAATCTAGATAAATAAAAAGTGAAGTGGATACTTATTTCTTTAAAACCCAGTTGAAAAACATGGTTCAAACGCAGGAAATCACTTCATAATACATCTTTCTTGCACAAGATGAACAAAGAACGCATCATCTAGGACATACAGCAAACTAAATTATTTTTTTATCTATACTTTTAAAAAAATACAGTTTTATCGATTTTTATTTGGATGTAGACTTCAATTTGTGTTTCCTTCTAATTTTTACTTTTTAGTAAAATGTGATTTCTAAAATTAGTTTTTAGCTACAAAAGAGTTACTTTTTTGAAATTTTTGAATTTGAGTAATTTTTTTCTAAGGAATTTTGTATAAATCTATTTTTGTAACTAAATGAAGGAGATACTTTAATCAGGAAACACATCATAATCTATTTAATTTCAATGTACAGAACAATGTCATCACATATTAAAGGAAATTTTCATATTCCATTTATATATTTATATATATACACACATATACAGTAAATATTTTCACTGGAATCAAACCATAGTCTATCCTTTCTTAAAGCGTTATTCTCATTTATTTAAAATAGGAATCTTCTCGTGTCCCGCAGGCCACAGATGGCCCGCTAAAGGCATTTTAGTGGTCCCTCATTTGAATTTGAGGCAATCCCCCCCCCAAAAAAAAGTGCATTTTCTGCTTTTTGTCCTGAAAAAAAGCCATTTGCTTGTTATTGTTATTTTAAACATTTCACTGATATCTTTCATATACATTTGCGACAAAATTTTCTGAAAATGACTAATTTCGTCTTTCTTTGAAAAATTTTCTGTAAATTAATTTAAAAAATATATTAAAAAAACCTAACCATGGATAAGATCTCATAAACTTTCGGAAAAACTGTAGGCTCTTATCTTTAATTGGTTTGCAAAGTATTTTAATTCGCGATTTCCATTTAATTTTTTTTGAACCCGATATGTATATATACACAGTGGTGGCCAAAATTGTGGAAACTTTTTAAAATTGTTACATTTTTTTTAAGTTTGTATGCTTATCGAAAAAGTTACGTTGCACAAAATTCAAAGTCTTTCATATCATTTTAAAGGTAATTTAGTACTGAATTCAATACAAAAAAATTCAAACAGTTGCAAGCAAAAAACTTTATGTTGCGATAACTATCGATATACATCAGATACTGATGATAGCATTGAGTTATCAGTGCTTAGCAGGATAACCTTTACTTTTTATTACATCTTCACACCGATGTTTCATTGAGCTGACGAAGTTTTAAACTCTTCTTTCGTTATTACATGAGATGCAACGAAAAACAATTATATCCTCAATTAGTTCCTTTTTATTTCAAGGGTACCTCATTCGGGCGAGAATTTTCAAACGGAGCCGCAAGTTTTCTATAGGATTGAGGTCAGGACTGTTTCCTGGCCAGGACAACAACTCAATGATTTTAGAACGATACCTATCTTTCGATTACGTTATTGTGTGGTAAGGAGCAGAATATTGATGAAAAATAAATGAAGCACTGTAGTTAAATAGATCCACCTTGGAAGGGGAAAGTTTGGGTTCTAGAATGGTATCACTGTATTTTCTGACATTTAGTGTCCCATATCAATGATATGAAAGCGACCATCTACTGATATGCATGACAATAGCATAAAACTATGTGGGTGCTTTACAGTTGCCTGGATGCAGTAATTCTCCTATTTTACATCTAACATATTGTTACGTAGATTCGGATTCTAGGATTTTTTATGCAAAAAAATTATAAATGAAATAAGCACTTCTTTAAGAGCGATGCGAATTTATAATCGAAAATCCAATCCTTTAAATACAGGATTCAGCGGCAATATTGAAAGGGTAAATATCCGAAGGTCTTCACACCTTCGATAGCAATCAAACACAATCACCAGTGTTTAAAAATACACGTACGTAAAGATTATTCACAAGCACAACCGAGCTAGTCAAAACAATCCTCACTACTCGCTGGCTTAATCAAGACTCATCGCCGTACCGGCGAGCATCGTCTTTTTATAGGCGCGACAAAAACTTCCAGAAATATAACCGCTCGTGTCATTGAACGTGACACTAGTGGAGAGATCTACTACTTTCTAGAAGATTCCAAAGGGTTCCGAACTCGCCAAAATGGTCGCCAACTTGGTCTCCAAAAATGATGCCAACTTGGCTCTACCGCCAAGATTTCGCCAAGTTCTCATTGAATCGCCATTATAACGTAAGGAGCGGCATTGCTTGTGAATAGTACAATTTTAACATGAAATAAATATAACATAGAGCAATATAAATGCATTAAGCACTCAAATACATATTATTTACACTATTTACACAAAATTCGTAACAATATTTTCGGCCATCTCACTACCAAATAACGATATCTTAGTTTCCTTCCTCCATATAACTTGTGATCACTAATCATTTGTCCAATTGAGTTCGTTGAACCATTTGTTTCTTTGACCACTGTAGTCTTCTTCAACATTTCTGCAAATTGAGATAAGGTGTTTATCGTGGAATTCTACCTCTTTGTCTAACATCTGCTGATTTTCTCGTGATGGTTTTTGAACTGACAAAAACACCAGCATCATTTAGATAGCTTCTGATGACCATTGATGACATACTTTTATCTTGGAGACGTAGTAGTTTTGTTCTTTTGTCATCAACAGATGCGGGGCACCTTTTTAGGCCTTTTCCTGCTTTGTTTTTTATTAGATTTGTCTATTGATATCTTAAAGAAAACTTTTAGTCTGCAGATGTATTCACTAAACCACCCACCTGTCTTGAAATTTTAACATAGGGAAGACCACTTTCTCGTCAGACATCTCTTTCTATGTGTCTAATTTACTCTTTTATTTGATGTCTATACTCCTTGACTAAATACCATTGTTGTCCTGGCAGGAAACAATCCTGACCTCATTCCCATCGAAAACTAGTGGCATCGTTTGAAAACTCTTATCTGAATGAGGTACCCATGAAATAAAAATGAAATAATTGAGGATATAATTGTTTCCTGGCATCATGTAAAAGTGAAGGAGGAGTTTAAAACTATTTTCAGCTCAATGAAACATTGATGTAAGGATGTTATAAAAAGTAAAGGCTATCCCACTAAACACTGATAAATCACCGCTATCATCAGTATCTAATGTTTATTGATAGTTATTGCAGCATAACTTTTTTTGCTTTCCAAATACTTGAATTTTGTTTTTTTTTGTATTGAATTTAGTATTAAATTATCTTAAAAATGATATAAAAGACTTTGCATTTATGCAACGTAATATTTTCTATAAGCATACAAACGTAAAAAACATAACAATTAATTTTTGTCCACAGATTTGGCCACCACTATATGTATAAAAATATATACAAATCTGTTAACACCATCTCTTCCCTTACAATCAGTGGTAGCCTTGTAAAAAAAAACTCCCTCTTTTTTTTATTCAAATTTCTTGACTACAATATTTTTTGACTGTCATGTACTCCGTGGGTGACAGTGAATTTTTTGACGTGGCCCGTGGATCATTATAAATTTGTTAATTCGGCCTTCGAGCGTGAAAGGTTGAAGACTTCTAATTTAAAAGATTCTGGCTCAAGTCCCGGAAGATTGTGGAAAATTTTTTACTCATATGGATTCAACACGTTAATTGATCAAATTCATTGGCTGATGTAATACTGCATAATCTCGACACGAAATGTGACGCCGTAACACTTTTTTTTTCAGGAGTAATGGTTGCAGTTAAATTTTTATTTCGTGTTAGGTGGGTGTTAGAAAAGAATAAAAAGTATCTTAGTGACGTCTTAGAGGGTTCAGGTCCATCATGCATTAAAGAAAATTAAAATGAAGAATTATTTAATACATATGTGTACATATAGGAGTGCATACATATAGTAAGGATAAAATGAAATTATGAATCATAAATTATTTTTATGAAATAGTTTCAATTTTTATACTGCAACTGTTTATTTCTTATCCATGTTTTCTGATTGTCTTATAAAAATAAATTAAAATGCCGTAAGACTAATTTTTTAGAATTTGCTGAAATAGTTACGGCATACAATTATAAAATTCTTTAAATTAGCATTTATAATTTTATTCTTTCTTCATTTCCGATGATTATATGAAATATAAATAGTTATTTATGTACCGTCTCGGAATCATTTATAATTTGTAAATAATGATTATGTGTGTGTGTGAGTTGCACATATTGATGCTTAAAACTTTTAAATAAACTTACGCAAATTCTCTCAGGACATGAAAGACGCTCTCCTAAACTACCGTGACTGTAATGTTATTATTATCGATTGGAGTAGAGCGAATGGAATTCCTTTTGCACAAGCTGTTGCAAATACAAGAGTAGTTGGAGCTGAAGTGGCGCTTCTTGTCAATTTCCTAGAGGTAAACGATTATTTTGGATTTCCCTCTTTAATGTTCTCTGTATAGTCCAGCTGAAATCAAGGACGTTATGTTATCGTGCATAAAATTTTAACTTGTCAATGCTATCTTGATGTATTTTAGCAACATAGAACGCATTCCTGTAAATCTAAGTAATTACTCGATCAGCCTTACAGTTACTTCTGTGCTGACTGTATTCTTCACCTTAAAAATTCACTGAATATATTTCACTAAAACTTTACTTATCAACTGCAGGTAGAGCGGCGTTTCTCAAACTGGAGGACGCGCCCCTATAAGGGGGAGGGAAAATCTGTCGTAGAGGGCGCGAGCATATCGAAAAGTCAGAAATAAAAGATTATTTTAAAAGAATTGTTAATTTACTGAAAGGAAGCTCAAAACAAAGTATATTCTGAACGATAAAAAGCAACACAATACTTATCCTATTATTTAAAATATTTATTACTTCTCAAAGTAACATTTATACAAAATTTAACATTTATATTGATAATTTGTACAGTTTATAATTAAGGTTATATTGTAGCTTCAGCATTTGAGTACATTATTATTGCATTCAATACATTGTTATTGTATGAGGGGTGCGAAGGGGGTGATGAAAATTATAATTGAAAATCGAGTCGCCAATATTGAAAGTTTGAGAAGCACTGAGGTAGAGGATTGGTTGCACCTTGAAATAAATACAGTACGTTTCAACAATATCACAGTAGAGAGGAGAGACAGCTGAATTTTTAACCCTTAAGTACACTGCTGGCCAACGTAAATGCAACATCAAGAAAGACAAGAGATAGCACAGCAAAATTTATTTTTTAGATAACATGTTGACCAAGTATCAAATGATTAAATTTATAGACTTCTGTGAAGTGTGGTTCCTGCCAGAATCAGTAGCCAGAGTAGCCGTCATTGTTTGAGATCATCTCTGCCACACGCCTCGGCATTGATTCAAAGAGACTTTGGATGTGTTCTTGGGGTACAGCAGACCAAGCAGCTTCCACACGTTGCCAAAGTGGATCTGGTGTCAACTGGGTTTGTAATTTCGTCAATTGTTGAGCAACCATGGACCAAATGTTTCTATCGGCGAAAGATTCGGAGAACGAGCCGGCCAGGGAAGCAATTCAATCTGGTGATTGAAGAAGAACCTTTGGACAATGCGCACCACGTGCGGTCACGCATTATCCTGTTGAAGTATGGCTGTGGCCAAGCCCTGAAGGTAAGGAAGGACAACTGGCTCCAACACCTCGGAGATGTAGTGCTGGCAGTTTAAAGTACCGGCAATGCGTACTAGAGGAGTGCGAGAGTGATATCCAATACCGCCCCATACCAAAATACCCGGTGCAGGACCAGTGTGGCGGTGCATAACGCAGCTGTTTAGCATCCTCTCTCCACGGTGTCTCCAGACTCGAATCCGACCATCGTGGTGTTGCAAACAGATGCGTGACTCGTCAGTAAAGACAACTTCATTCCATTCTGCCGCCCACATCCTTCTTTCATCGCATCATTGGCGGCGGAGACGCCTGTGGTTCTGCGTCAAGGGTAGACCAAGCAGTGGACGTCTTGCGGACAGACCACTCTGCCGTAAACGGCGTCGAATGGTACGTGCAGAAACTGAATGATGTGATACTGACTCAATGTGCTGTGCTACGGTTCGTGATGTGACTGAGCGATCCGTCACCGCCATGCGTACAATTTGCCTGTCCTCACGTGAAGTGGTGCACTGAGGTGGATGCGATCAACCATGTCGGTCCGTCGTACCCTCCTGCATCCAACGGTCACATAACCGCATTACAGTTGTTTGGTTTCGACCAACACTACTACCGATTTACCTGAAAGATAATCCACAATATCTCGGTAGGCCACTATCCTTCCTCTGTCGCACCCGGATACTCAAAAGCTGATCGCTGTTTTCTACGAGACATAACTGATCGTTTTTTGAAAAAACCACAAGAAAAACACAATTGCTGAACTTGAAATCGTCGAAATCTCCAAGCCATAAATAGCGCTTTGAGGTGGCGCCACGGGAGCGCGTGATGTGTGACTGCGCTTAAATTCTAATCATTTGCATATTTTACCTCCGTTAAAGCATGTTATACATTTCATGTTATTTGCATGCTTCCTTCAGGGTGTTGCTTTTACCTTGGCCAGCAGTGTATATCATGTCCAAGGACGCCTTAAGGCCCGGGCCTCCTTTCGTTCCCGGCTAAATCTTAGTAAGATCCTGATCCGAACAATTTTAATAGTCAGATATTATTCCCGTACATATTCTTCAAAAAACTGGGAATTTCAAACTGCATGTCAACTGACAAAAGTGGCAAGACTATAATATGTGATGACCACTGTCCAAGTCTAGACCTATGCCTAATATCATAAACAATTTTTCAACTCATTTAGTCGAAATACGGCCATGGGTTGAGCTGGTTTGTGCCTAGGTTTGCGAGAATGTAAATCGTACACATTTGTTTCAAATTACCATTCGTGCAAGTATCTGACAATCTACTTTTAAAGATCCCAAATAGGGCCTACTTTTGCATAGGGCCCAGGGCTTCAAAAAGTCTTAAGACGACCTTAATAATGACTGTTTTAATAATACATCACAATTTTTAGTCGATTTTTCTTGATTGTTGCCGTGGCACTTTTGGCAAACGCTCAATATGCCTAGTTAACGAACCTATGAATTATGGTATGCTTAATGCAGTTAACAATCCTTTGTCTGATATTCCTTAGGACACTTTTGGAGTGAGTCCTGAATCATGCCACATAATTGGCCACAGCTTAGGTACAGAAATAGCAGGATATGCAGGAGAACGAATCAACAAACTTGGAAGAATTACAGGTATGTCAAATTTTCCGTAATATTTGTTTACTGAAATCCAATTTATACGTTTAACAAAAAGACAAAAGAGAGTGCGTTTATTGAAAAAGTGTATAAATGAATTATTTTCTAAATATTTAGAGTCACCTGAATTAAAATGTACATATAACATTACTTGAAGAATAATATTTCTATAAAAAAAATTAATGCAACTTTATAGCAAAAAAAATGAAAAAATGACATATTTTAAAAACATTCTCCTCTTATGGAAAAGTTTTCTTCAGTAATAATATTTTGCCTACATATATCTAAGACTCCTGTACAAGTCCTATATTAGGATTTTTGAAATATATACTTTAGAAGTGGATTTTTATTTATATTTTAATATATTAAAGAGAGCAGAGAAATTTTAACAGAAAATATAACACTAGTTACTACTTCGATTTGTAGTAACTTTGTAAACATAATGAGAATTCTTCAAAATTCCTAGTTCATGTTCTGTAGAGAAGTCTTAGCTATATATAGGCAAAATATTATTATTGTAGAAACTTTTCCTAGAAAAGGAGAACATTATGAAATTATGTCATTTTTTTCCTTCATTTTTTGTCAAAAAATGAGTTTTTTTTTAAAATTTTAATAATATTTTCCAAAAAATTTTATATATGTATATTTTAATTCAAAAGACACTATATATATATATATATATATATATATAACATTTATACTCTTTTGCAAAATCACGGGTTTGAACGTAGTGGGATACCTTAATGTCGTACCTTAATAATCGTAGTTTAAACAAGTAATGAAAAAATTTAAAAAATAAGTCAATTCCTACTTAGACAACAAAGTAAAATTTTATTTTTGCTACTTTTTACTAAATAGTTACAATTAATATAAATATGTATAGACATATGACAGAATCACAACATTAAGTGGTAATTAATTTTTATTTATTACCCTTTAAGGGGACGGTAGGCCATTAAAACTAATTTCTTAAATTGTTAGCTTCATTAGCCGAAAATGGAATCAATATAGTAAATGTTTGTGATTATTATATTTAACAATCTTTATATATAAAAATCTTCTGTGCGTGTGTTTGTTCACTAAACTCCTCCTAAACGGCTGGGCCGATTTCGATGAAATTTTTTGTGTGGGTTCAAGTAATTTCGAGAATGGTTTAGATTCACAATTCGGTCTGATATCGCAATTAGTTAAGAAGATATTAATTAAAAACATTAAAAAAATACAACTCAACATTCACCTGCATTGTTGTAACAACGCTATTGTTATAAAATAAAATTTCCTTTCAAATGAATGCTTTAACACGTGAGAAAAAAAACTTTTCAAATTTTGACATAAATCGCCAAAAGGGTCGCTAAGTCACCAACGTGGCTGTATTTGTAATTTTTTAAATAATTAGTTTTAATCAATTAATTTTTATTAATTATAATTAAAAATTATTGTATTGTCATCCAAAATAATCATGTACATTACATTTCAGCTCAATTGAGCGCTTTAAAATGTATTTTATGAACGATTGAAAATTCCACCAAGATAAATAAATAAATAAACAAACAAACAAAAATAAAATATGTATAGAGATCGTGAGCTAATAGTAGGAATTGAAAAAGACGTAAGTTGGCGTCGAAAATTGTTTTTTCAGCCAAACTGGCCAAACCCGGTATTTATTCTTACGAAAATGCAGACGATTCACGCTTTTTAGCGTTTTTAATTAATATCTTTTCAAATAAACTTTATAAATGTAATTCTTCTGTGCGTGTGTATGTAACTCAACTCCTCCTAATCGGCTGGAACGATTTTGATGAAAGTTTTTGTCTGTTCCAGTGGACTCGAGAATGGTTTAGATTTATAATTCGGTTTAGAAATGTTTATTTAATTAATTCTTTATTTATCAATTGTTGATCTTGAAATGTTTTACATTGGATCCAGCAGACTGCGCTACGAACGCAGTATCGAATATTCAAAAATCTTTTATTTTGAATTTAAGATGTGTGTACAGGACAACGTCTGTCAGGTCCTCTAGTTTAAATATATTTCTTTAAAAAATTATTATAAATTGATTTTTTCAAAAAAAATTAAATTTTTAAAATTATTTTTAAAAATGCTTCTTGCGCATTAGTTTTTAAGATATGTACATATTTTTTGTTTTATATATAGATGAACTACAGCAAATATACATGTGCATGGATTTTAAATTCAGAATACGATTTGTTGAGCAAAAGATAAATTCTCTATACTATATGAAATATTTCACCAATTATCACACATTCAAGGTATTCAAAATAACACCAAATATGATCCGTTAAATGTTTCACAAAACTAATGCACAAATTTCTGACTTATACCATTTTTCATAAGTTGTGAAAATTTCAAAATGATATGACGTAATTTGAAACGCAAGGAGCATTTTACGTAACAATGAAAAGGGAAAATTTACTATGAAAAAGCAATTTTAAAAATTTATTTGAGTAAATTTAAAAAATAATTCAGTAATTATTAATCAAAATGACAAATTTTTTTTACAGAATTATTTTAGGAAATATAAGGATTATTATTTGTATAAAAAATAGAAATAGCAATTTCGGCAAAAATTTGACATTGTGAAGGTTCACCATCCTCTTAAGTATCGTATTGTTATCCAAAACAATCGTGTTTTTAAACTTCAGTTCAGCTGAATGCTTTAAAACATGAGAAAAAACCTTTTCAAGTTTTGACATAAGTCGCCAAAAGGGTCGCTAAGTCGCCAACGTGGCTGTATTTGTAATTCTTAAAATAATTAGTTTTAATCAATTAATTTTTATTAATTATAATTAGATTATTGTATTGTCATCCAACGTAATCTTGTAAATAAATTTTCAGCTCAATTGAGAGCTTTAAAATGTATTTTATTAACGATTGAAATTTCCACCAAGATAAATAAATAAATAGAGTGTGATCTATATATATAATAGAAGGAATTGAAAAAAGATACAAACCTTGCTTAGTGATAAATTTTTGCAAATTTTTAAAATAAACTCGTAAAAGAAAATAGGATTTGGAAAATTCAAATTTAAATACAAAAGCCGTGCTTATTTAATAAGAACAGGTGGATAAAAGTTTCTAACTTCTCACATCAACAAAAATCAGGACTGGAAATTGAGGAATTTATATTTCAACCTTCTGAAGGTCGAATTCAAACTCCTTTCATACTTTTCAGCTTTGGATCCAGCTGGACCATATTTCAGAAATGTTTCAACCGTTGTACGACTTGACCCTTCAGATGCTTTGTTTGTCGATGCAATCCATGGTCATTCCAGCGATATTGATATTGACAGTGAGTACAATTTCACATTCAAGTGTTAAATTACACCTCTATTTATCATTTAAACACAAGAAAAAAAAACTATTTATATTGTTTTAGTATGTTTATTAATGCGTTACAAGTATAATTTTTAAATAGTAAAATACAAAATTAAAAATATTATGAAAAATTCAAAAAAGACATGGAATAAACTTCGAGAATAATGTATTTAGCATTTTTCTTCATTTTGTTGCCATAAAAGAAATGTGTGCACTTTAAGTTTTATCTTACCTAAAACCCCGTATATTGTCGTATATTAGACGAGAATTTTTGGAGCATTTTAAAAAATTAAAGTATGGGGGTTGACTATATAATCTCGGAAAAAACGTAATATATAAAAAAGGTTTTTTAATAAATTTTTTGTTTAAAAAAACTTCATTTCCGTTAGCTATGCATAAGCAATTTCAATTTTTTAACTTTTTGAGTACTTTACATGGAACTTTTATTATAAAAGGGGGCGGGGGGGAGGAATCACATAAATCCTTCGAAATTAGTGTCAGAATCCAAGTTTCTGTATAGTTTCTTCACATTTACATTCACTCATTGGGATGTCTGAATGCTTATGTTCATCATGTGGCGAGTTCCACCTCCAGGGCATGAAGCATGGGTTCAAAGATCATTTGCTGCATTCGAAAAATTTATTTTGCAATCATTTTAACACGTGTGATGAAGATTTTGCCTTCTAACAGAAATGCTTTAGAAATGCATTAAATAATTTCAGAGTTGCAATGAAGTATCATTTTGCAGTTCGATTATTATTTTGTATCTTATTGCAAGTCCTTTGTATGGCATTAAATTTGATTAGAAGTTTTTCTGTTAAGAATTCAGAAATTTTTTTCGAGAATCACATGATACGATATATATATATATAAACTGCTCAAAACAATTAGGGGAGCACATGATTTTAACAAAAGTAAGCAAAGATGTATACCAATAAGTAACATAAAATGAATCATCCATAATGTAAAGCCTACCAGGAAACGGAAGAAGAAAACTTTATATGCAAATCAAAGTTCAGGACGTCAAAAACCAGAAAAAGGAGATAAGGGCAGAAATCGGGATGTTGCAGAAACGTCTGTTTTATTGCCGTAACTATGAAATTCGATTGCGCAGTATTTTTTTTTTTTTTTTGAGACAAGGTTACTTGAGAATGTCTCAACAACGTGATTTACCGGAATCCATGGCATGGCGTTTTATAGGCAGACTGGAATCCGGGAAAACACAACGTAGTGTCGCGGACGCTGTTGGAGTCGCCAGAAGTGGAAGCAAGGCTGTGGAATCGATTCCAAGAAACAGGAAATGTTAGACGTCGACCAGGGGCAGGTCGGCCACGCGCCATTACATCAACTGATGACCGGTATATACAGTTAACAGCCCATCGAAACAGAACAGAGAATGCTACGCAGCTGCAAAGACAGTTGCTCTTGGCAACAGGACGAAAGGTGTCCAGCCAAACAGTACGTAATCGGCTTCATGAATGAGGGCTCTATGCACGTAGGCCATTGGTCTGCATTCCGTTGACACCACGCCACCGTGCGGCCCGAAAAAGATGGGATGCTGAACATCGAGATTGGGAGCAACATGATTGGAGCCAAGTGCTGTTTACAATCGAGTACCGATTCAGTCTAGAGTGTGACACCCGACGTGTTCTTGTATGGAGGGACAGGGGCACTCGGAGCAACCCCACATTCGTTCGTGAAAGGTCACAATACAGAAGATCTGGTTGGATGGTATGGGGTGGAATCAGCATAGGCGGACGTACGGACCTGCATATCATTCGGAATGGCACTTTGATGGGCCGAAGGTATGCAGACTAGATACTTCGACCTCATGTCATCCCTTACGCTGGAGCCATTGGAGATTCCTTTGCTTTCCAAGAAGATAATGCCCGACCGCATAGAGCTCGTCTGGTGGAGAACATACTTGAAGCTGAAACAATACGGCGCATGGAATGGCCAGCGTGCTCTCCTGACCTGAATCCAATCGAGCATGTTTGGGACATAGTCGGACGACGCATTGCTGCGCGACCAAGGCCGCCTGCTACTGTCCGAGACTTGGAGATTGCACTTCTTGAGGAGTGGAACAGTATTCCCCAAAGTCTGATCGATAACCTCATCGTATCCATGGCAAACAGGTGTGCAGCAGTCTTAGCTGTTCGAGGAGACCACACGCCCTATTAAAACTCATGCATCATGTCTAAACAGTACCTTTTTTTATCGTTTACATGTAACCAAATTGTTGCCCTAAATCATCTTTTCATGTTTTTTCCATATTTTCAAAGAATTAAAACTTAATTCCAAATTTTTTTACGCCTTTTTTCTGTATTGCGCATTGATACGCGTGTACTATGCATTGTATGCCAATACGTGGCTGTCTCATACGGTTTTCTTCACTTTTTTGCTTGCTCCCCTAATTGTTTTGAGCAGTGTATATATATATACAGGAACATTGAAAATAGCGACCCAAGAAGGAAGCTAAGTACAATCGTGAAACTTTGCAAATAAGTACAGCGTAATGTGATATGCAAATGATCCAAGTTTTGTGCCAATACGCATGCTCATACACGCCTAGGTGGCGCTACAATCAGGAAGAGGGTGCTATATAAGCCAGCGCAAATTCGAAGATTCATAAACGTGACGATTACTCGCCGATTGTAGGAAGACTTTGGTAAGCGAAACATGCCAGATAAACGTGCTAGAAGACATTTCTCACAGTTAAGCGAGTTTGAGAGAAGCCTGATCATCGGGATGAAAACTGCCGGCTTGTCGACGCGCCGTGTTGCTGGCCAGGTGGATCGTTCGGAGTGTGCCGTTCGAAATTGTTGGGAGCAGTGGACACGAGAAGGTACCAACGCGCGAAAAACTGGGTCTGGAGCGACCAGGAAGACCACGAGGAGAGAGAATCGAAGGATCGTGCGACATGCACTTGTGGACCCCACAGTGACTCGTTCAACGATACGAGCAGACGTAGGCGTAGCAATTGTTCCACAAACAATTTCCAGACACCTTGCAGAAGCAAATCTTAAATCCAAGCGCCCTTTCCGTTCACTCCCTTTAACACTGGAACATTGGTAACTTCGTCTACAGTGGGGCCAAGCCAGATCAATGTGGAATGTCTCAGATTGGCAAAAGGTTGTGTTTAGTGATGAATTCCGGTTTGTTTGGGGGACAGATAATAACCGTGTACGGGTGTGGAAGCACCCTGGTGAGCGGTACAATCCCCCCACACTGTTCTACGTCACACTGCGCGCACAGCTGGTGTAATAGTCTGGGGGGGCATAGAGTATGATAGCCGGTCCACTTTAATTGTGATGCATGGAACCTTAACGGGCCAACGTTACGTTGATGATATTCTTCAACCCCATGTAGGACCTTTCCTAAATGGTCTCCCAGGGGCATTTTTCCAGCAAGATAATGCTCGTCCGCATACAGCAAGAGCTGCCGAACATTTTCAGACACTTCCATGGCCGGCCCGCTCCCCCGATTTGTCCCCTGTAGAGCACGTGTGGAATCAGGTAAAACGGCAGATGCCATCGTATCACTCTGTACATGATTTAGAGTTGGCTGTTCAAGATTTGTGGCCCATCTGCCTCAGGACAACATAAGGTGTCTAATCAACTCAATGCCGGACCGTGTGGCGGCATGTATTGCAGCTGGAGGTGGTCCAACGCGCTATTGAAGTTGCCCAGTATTTGTGTCGTTTCACACCCTGTATTCGTTTGATTGTCTTAATTTTGAGATCAAGTGAATCTCTCATCTGTGTCATATGTGTATTAAATTTCATTTCAATCCGATGCTTTCTTCTTGGGTCGCTATTTTCAATGTTCCTGAGTGTATATATGTGTGTGTGTATATATATATGTCGCAGGGAAATGGCGAAATTAGGATTTTCATCAAATCTCTAAGGGAGATAGATGATCGATTGTGACGGGACAAATTAATCCGACTACTTTCGGAACCGTGATTTTGCAAAAGCGTATAAATGGATAATATTTATGATATTTAGTGTCACTTAGATTAGAAAATGTATATAAAATTGTGTTTTAAGGATAGTATTGTAATAAAAAATTATTTAAGTACAATATTTTGACAAAAAATGAACATAGAATGACCCATTTTCAAAATATTCACCTTTTGTGAAAAATGCTTCTATTATAATAATATTTTGCCTGTATATAGCTCAGACCTCTGTACAGAGGCTCAACTAGAATTTTTGAAGTGAGTTTATCCATGTTTTACGACCACCAAGTGGAGGAATTTTAAGAAAAAAAACGCCGATTATTATTTCAATTGGCTGTAACTCTGAAAATAATGTGACTTTTTCAAAAATTATAGTTGAGCCTCTGTACAGAGATCTGAGCTGTATACAGGCAAAATATTATTATAATGGAAACATTTTTCACAAAAGAACATTTTGAAAAAAGGTTATTCTAAGTTAATTTTTCCAAAATATTGTATTTAAATAATTTTTTTTCTCAAAATGTCCTTAAAACAATTTTATGCATTTATTCTAATCTAAGTTAAACTAAATACCATGAAAATTATCCATTTATGCGCTTTTTTAAAATCACGGCTCCGAACGTACCCGGATACCTTAAAATAATGTCTCTTCAAGGTCATTTCTCTAATAAAAATGTGAGATTTGAAAGAATCCCTGAGTAGTTTCAGTGAAATAAACTAGTCAGGATTTGCATTGGCAAAATGTGAAACGGGGGAGACACCTGGGGGTCGAGTCCTTGTACTTCTTAACCATACACATATTACTACTATCCATCCCTTAAATATCAATCCATATCTTTAAGAAAATGGCACCATAGGATTAACATAGGGATTGATATTTTAGTGCGTAAGCAACTGAGAGGAAAGATGTTATACGTCAAAAAATACCAGCCTAATGTTCTAATTATTTGGTGATTAGTTTCGAATAAATAATTTGTGTTTCATTGACTATTGTTGTATTACTTACTTCTACGTTTAATAATGCACCATATTTGTTAAATAAACACTTTCAAACTCTTGGCAATATCATTTCCTCATTTCACTGAAACAGCTCAAGGATTCTTACTTTTATCAGGGAAATCACCTTGAAGATATGTTATTTTAACATCTACCGTCAAGTGACCATATCCCTTAGGGATTTGATGAGATTCCAAATTTCATCATTTTCCTGCGACATATACAGCGTGTCCGAGCTTAAAGTATCCACAAGTTATGACTTATTACTGCGGAATTATCCATCAGAATGTAATAAACTGTTCATTCGCAGATTGGAAATCCCTCCAAAATTTTTTGGCAGTCCGATCGGCTGCACGTGAGCGCATTATTCGGCAATCGCAGACTTGTTACATTCACTTCCTTCGTAAAGATGTGGACGCCTTAGTAAAAGGCGCAGGGCATACTTTGGTTAACGAAATTTCAATCAGTCACGCGTGCACAGAGAGGTAATCGGAACAGAATGGAATGTTGTTACTGGCTTGCCTAATAGACTTATCAGGACTCCTACAAATGAACCAAGCACACGATCAACAGTGTTTTTTATCACGAAAATTTAAGGATGCTTGCCAGTTTGATATACCAAAGTTCTCGTCTCCTTTAAAGATTTTTCCCGTTGGCGGATAGATTTTGATGTCGGAGGATCGACATTCCATTCTGATCGAACACGTCGTTGTACACTCGTGACTAATTTAAATTCCGTTAACTAAAGTACGCACTGCACCTTTTGCTGTGGCATCCACATCTTTACTAATGAAGTCGGTGTAACAAGTTTATCGTCTGCGATCGCCAAATAATGCGCGTACGTGCAGCCGATCGGACTAGACCCAAAAACTCTTGGAGGGATTTACAATCCACGGGTGAACAGTTTGTTACATTCTGATGGGAAGTTCCTTAATAATAAGCCAAAACTTTTGAATACTTTAAAACAGGATACCCTGTATATATATATATATATATATATATATATATGTGTGTGTGTATATATATATATATATATATATATTTATATATATATTATATATATATTTAAAAATATTTTTGTTAGTTCATAAAAATGAAGTTTTCTCTCTTTCCTTATAGAGCCAAGTCGCTTGGAACAAACTGGTCATATTGATTTCTATCCCAACGGGGGAGAACGCCAACCAGGATGTCCAACTCCTTTTGTAAATACATTTATCAAAAAAGGTGTACTAGATGGTATGAATGATGATTTTTGTAGTTCTATTTTATAAAGAAACAGTTAACTTCATAAAAAAATAATCTCTTATTTTTAAATTAAAATTAATTTATTTTAAAAGAATTAATATCTTTTATTCAATTCCTACTATTAGTTCACTCTCTCCCTATATATATATATATATATATATATATATATATATATATATATATATATATATATATATATATATATATATCTTGTTCAAATTTGCAATCGTTAATTAATTACTTTCTATTCATCCATTCAAGTTCAAATATTTTTTTAAACTTGTAGTGGATGACACTTGATGTCAATACATTTTTTCAAATATTAATTCATTAATTAAATTAAAAAATGAATAAATAGTAACAAACAAAAATAATAGTCCAACAGCATATAAAGAAAACAGAATCATTCGTTGTGTCTCTGTAGCGCAATGGATATCGCGCGCGCGCGTGTTCAGCTTCTTATCCAAAGGTCGTAGGTTCAATTCCCTCCTGGGATGGCCTAGTTTCTGAGAACAAGACTTCTTTTTAACTATACTATTTCAGTATTATAATTAAATTTAACTATTGAATAATAAGTAACAAACAAACAAAAAAAATAGTTTAACACCCTATATAGAAAGGAAAATGAAAAAAATTGCAAGGAATATCGCTTTCTATTTTGTCACTTATTATTGTAATTCTGTCATATGTATAAACATATTTATAATAATTGTAATTATTTCATAAAAAGCAATTAAAATAAAATTTTCCTTTGTTGACCTAAGTAGGAATTGACTTAAAAAATTGTTTTTATATCACTTGTTTTTATATAAAGTTCATGTTAACATATCACTTTATGATTTTGGATTATTTATAACAATCTATGTACAGTTTAAAATAAAAACAAAATGAAGAATAGTTCTTTCTTAATCTAGCATATTAAATAATTTTTTATAATAACCAGTACTAATTCACACACACGAGTTAATGCGATATTAACGCTCTTAAAATTACGCAAAACAAAATAGGATCGCATGTGAATACAAGGCTGCAATCTTACTGTTAATTAGAACAGTAGACATATTTTAATTTAATTTTCATTTATTTTTCTAATTGTTATATCAGCTTTTATAATTTTTACATTGCTTAAATTTCTGAACCTATCAATGTAGATTAATCTTAATAAAATTTAGATTTTTTTCGTTGTCCTTTATAATACTTTAACATTTTGATGGATATATTTATGCAAAAAAGAAAAAAAGAACAAAACTTACACTACCATTATTTATGGATTAAAAATCATTTTCCCCCTCTCCCTCTTCTTCACAAAATTTGACTTAACAACGCAAAAATCTCTTCCACAAGAGTGTACTCATTTTCGAGTGCAACAGGACGTGAAGGGTATTGAACTATTTATTATATATGCATAGTTCTAATTAAATATACAATAAAAAGATCTTTAAAAATAAATGTATAAGATGGTTTCTTGTCTTTAATTCTTTATTCTGAAAAAATAAATTTGAATTTAGAGTTATGTATGACTTGCATTCTCTTCATTAAAACCATTTAATTCCGCTAGCTGCACGCAATATGGTGGTTTGCGATCATTACAAGGTGATTGACTATTTCCTGGCCACAATCCCCAATCATTACGGTTGCAAACCAGTGGGCGTTGCATGCGACTCTTGGGAAAATTTCGTTGCTGGAAAGTGTTCCGACTGTGCCGTAGACGGAAGTCAATGTGCAATTATGGGGTTTCAAGCGGATAAGAAGAAAGAGCTTATTAAACAGCATCCACCAAGAAAGTTTTATTTGTACACAGGAGTGAATCCACCTTTTTGTGGTAAGTCTTAAATATTTAGGTTGTCCGAAAAGTATGACTACACTTTTAAAAAAAATTAGTTAAAAAGTTCACTTACTTTTTATCATGTTCCATAAAGAAAATATTAAACTTTCTATTTAAGGAAATATTAACTAGATAACGCTACGTCCACGTTCGTTTTGCACCATCCTCGTTTCAAAAGGGCTTCGACGCAAGACACTAGCGTAGCTAGTTCTGAGTGAGTCCTGTTTCAAAATTCCTTCGGGGCCCTTTGTTAGTGTTTGCGCAAGCGCAACAGCGCTGCCTGGACTGCGCATGCCCAGTAATTCTGATGTAACTAAAAAGAGATGTGAGTAAAAAATAAACACCAGTCCACTAAAAACTGTGTTCTGAGTGAGTGCTGAGTATTCGACGGAGTGAGCCAAAACATTGGTCCGGTAGAATCCGGAGAAAAACCGCGTGTAGAGTGATGAGTTAAAATTGTGCCGGAAATTGTGTCTGAATACTGAGGGAAGAAACTGAGTTTCCGAAGTATTTTCTGTGTCTTGAGAGTCCAGCGCAATTCATCAGTCGAAGTAAGAGCGATTTCCTTGCTTCTTATTTGATATCATATTAATGTTATGTGTTAAAATGTCGACAATTAAAAGTCTTAAAAAGGACGAGCTTTTGCTGGTCGCCGAGGAGCTGGGATTAGACATACCCCAGAATCCAAAAATTATAGTATTAAAAAATTTAATTGAGAGTAGTGAAATCTTTGAAACTGATAAGGAGTTTCTGCAAAGTGTAATTGATGGCGTTTTGGCGGAAAAGGCCGCTAAAATTGAACAAGAAAAATTTAAATTAGAGTCTGAAAGGGCCGCTAAAATTGAACAAGAAAAATTTAAATTAGAGTCTGAAAATTGAATTTGAAAAAATTAAATTAGAACAGTTAAAGAAAGAGCTTGAGTTAACTAATGCTAAATGTAAATTGTCCCCTGCGCAAGAGAAAAGTGAACATTTCGAATCTGTCCCATCTGATATTGAAAACTTAATTAAAAGTATCAAAACTCTAACAATACCTGTCCCTTCTAATACAGAAGCTTATAATTTATTTTTTCAATTGCTAGAAAAAGCTTTTAAAACAAAAAATGTGGAGGATAAATTTAAAGCAGAGATTTTATTGAATATGTTGGGAGAAAAGGTGGGAAATTTAATGATTTATGTTAAACAAGAGGAACTGGGTGATTACGAAAAAATCAAGCAGTTAGTGCTAAAACAATTTCAACCAACACCTCGAGTATTACTTAACCAGTTTCGAAGGTCCCAAAAACTACCAAATGAGAACTATGTTCAGTTTGCTTCTAGAATTGAAGCAATGTTTGATTATTATTGTAAATTAAGAAACGTTAATGAGTTTAATGAATTATGCCAGTTAATTGTTGCCGATCAGATAATTAATTCTCTTGATCAAGAACTGACCAGTTATATTAATTTAAAAATGTGCGAAAATTGGTACACACCAGATAAGCTGGGTCGTGAATTAGATTTGTTTATGTCATCTAAAGTTTCAAGTAGAAATGAAATAAATACGGGTTTCGACAAAATAAATTCTTTAAGAGTGGCGTCGACAGAAAGGGGTTAAAAGGTGTAACTAGTGTTTTTTTGTCCGATGTCAATGAAACAAAATGTTCATATTGCTGTGAAAATCATGCTATTCCTTTTTGTACAAAATTTAAACAACTTTCCGTTCATGATAGAGTAGAGATAGTTAAAAACAGCGACTATGCTTTCTGTGTTTAAGAGTAGGTTGTATGGCGTCGAAGTGCAAAGCGAAACCTTGTAAATTATGCGCTAAGAGGCACCATGTCTCGTTACATTTCCCCAAACAAAATACGGATTTTCAAACAAGCGCGAATGCTTTTCATCCATCAACACAGTCAAGGTTAAATGCGGAAGCACGAGAATTTAACCCTGCTTTTCCCTCTAGAGAGGTTTCGGAGAAAGATAGTAATGCGGTGTTTGCAATTAATCAAAAACTGGGAACCACTAGTGTGTTTTTGAGTTCCGTGAAGTGTTTTGTAAAAGATTCATACGACGAGAAATGGCAAATAAGAGGTCTGCTTGACGTCGGTTTTATGACAAATCTAATTACGAAAAAATTCGTAGAAAAATTAGGATTAAGAAAAGAAAAAGTAAATATTCTGGTCACGTGTTTAAATGACTCCTCTGTATGTGTTAAAAATTGCGTAACTACGGAAATCTCGAATTCCGATGGTAGTTATAAAAAGAGAATAAAAATGTTAGTTGTAGATAAAATTACTGATTTAACTCCAGTTAAAAATCTAAATGTGAAAGGATTAATTCCTGAAAATATAAATTTAGCAGATGATTCCTTTTATGTGCCAGGTCCCATTGATTGTTTATTGGGTGCAGAAATTTTTTATGAATTATTGCGTAGTGGGCAAATTCGTTCTGAAAATTCTAATCTTATTTTCCAAAATACTGTGTTTGGGTTCGTGGCTTCAGGGAGCAATAGTTTTGCAGATACTGAAGCACGGGTTCATTGTGGATTAATTAAAGGAGATTTAAATCAAACTTTAAAAATGTTTTGGGAATTGGAAAACGTTGAGGTAGAGAAACCTAAAAATGAAGAAGCAATTTTTTGTGAGGATCACTTCCTAAAAACGCATTCTAGAGATGAGGAGGGTCGGTATGTGGTTAAAATGCCCCTTAAAAACGAACCAAATTGTTTAGGTGAGTCGAGGGACATTGCTCTAAAACGATTGAATGCGCTGTGGACTCGATTAATCAGAGATCCTCAATATCTTAAGTTGTATAGAGACTTTATACATGAGTATGACCAACTTGGTCACATGAAAGAAGTTGTCGCAGAGCATGACAACTCTGAGGTTGCCTATTATATGCCACACCATGGCGTCCTTAGACCAGAAAAGAGCACAACGAAGCTGAGGGTAGTTTTTAATGCTACCAATCCTACAAGTAATGGGTTATCGTTGAATTCCATACAATACAATGGAGGACTGGTTCAAAATGACCTGTTTACAATTATGATTAAATTTAGAGAGCATCCTTATGCCTTTACGGCAGATGTGAAGATGATGTACCGAATGATACTCATCCATGAGAGCCAACAGCCGTTGCTTAGAATTTTGTGGAAAGAAAGTCCAGAGGATCTAGTGAAAACCTTTGAGATGAAAACAGTCACATATGGCACGGTGAGTGCACCCTTTTTAGCAACGAGAACTTTACTGCAGTTATCGAGAGATGAAGAGAAGAACTTTCCTTTGGCTGCACCTGTTCTAAGAGAAAACTTTTATATGGACGACGTTCTTTGCGGCGCTGCGTCTTTAATGGAAGCCAAAGCCTTGAAAAACCAACTTTCCGGCATTTTGAAAAAGGGAGGAATGGAATTGCACAAGTGGGGTAGTAGTCATCCGGAACTGGCTTCAAACATCCTCGGAGACTATGAGTTCGAGAATCCAATTGAAACCAAGACGTTAGGAGTGTCCTGGAAATCACAAGAGGATTGTTTTATTTTCAAAATTGCAGTGGAGTTAAAAGACTCCTATACCAAGAGATGTGTCCTTTCGACAATAGCTAGACTGTTTGATCCATTAGGACTATTAGGTCCAGTAGTGGCAAGAGCCAAGATCTTCATGCAGAGTCTTTGGAGTCTTAAAATCGACTGGATCGACGAGTTGCCTTCTGAGAGAGCCAAAGAGTGGCATCGTTTCCTAGAGGACTTCAACAGTGTAAGAAGTATCTGCATTGGTAGATGTATTGTGCATCCTCAAGCGACAAGGGTAGAACTTCACGGTTTTGCTGATGCTTCAGAGAAATGTTACGGAGCAGTGATATATTGCCGTTCTCAATCGCCAGATGGTGCAACAACAGTGAAGCTTGTAACAAGTAAAAGCAGAGTAGCACCTGTGAAGAGTGTCACCATGCCGCGACTCGAGCTGTGTGCCGCCGTTCTTCTTGCAAAACTGATGAAAAGAGTTGAGACTGCCTTACAAATGAAAACACCCCCGTGTACCTGTGGAGTGACTCGACTATTGTCTTAGCGTGGATCCAGAAGGAGCCTAACTTGCTTAAAACCTTCGTGGCAAATAGAGTTGCCACAATCCAACACTTGACTAACGCAGAGCAATGGCATCATGTTTCTTCGGAACAGAACCCAGCTGACCTCGTTTCAAGAGGTCTAGACCCGTCCAGTCTTCTCAACAACTCTTTGTGGTGGAATGGACCTAAGTTTTTAACGACGAAATATTTTCCGGAAAAGAATACCCTTTCATCAGTGACTGATAATGATGAATTTAACTGTGAATTTAAAAGTAACGCAAAGCACTGTGTTAATTTAAATCTAACAAACTCAACACACACATTTATGACTGACCTGTTAAATATAAGTAATAAGTACACTAAAATAATTAGAATGTTAAGTTTTATTTTTAGGTTCATAGCAAATTGCCGAGGAGAAAAAGGAGAGGACCTTTAGATGTCCAGGAAATCAACCAAGCGGAGGTCACCTTAATCAGGATTGTGCAACTACAGGAGTTCAAAAAAGATATAATGAGTTTGAAAGAAAATAATAGAGTGTCTGCAGAAAGTCTTATAAAAAGCTTAAATCCCTTTTTAGATAAAGATGGTGTGTTGAGAGTTGGTGGTAGACTTTGTAATAGTGATTTGAACTTTGAATGCAAATTTCCTGTAATATTACCTTGTAACCATAAATTAACGAATTTAATTGTAGAATATTTTCACTTAAAATACTTCCATCTAGGTCCACAGGCCTTACTATATCAAGTAAGGCAGAGATTTTGGCCTCTTAGAGGACGTAATGTATGTAGGAAAATAGTACATGATTGTCTTGTATGTTTTAAAGTGAAACCTATAACTTGTGAACAAATAATGGGCAATTTGCCTAAAGAAAGAGTTAGGGAAAATTTTCCCTTTGATTGCAGTGGGATTGACTTTATTGGACCGTTTTGGATCAAGAGCAACAAACAGCGTAAAAGCAGTTTGTATAAGATATATGTTTCAATTTTTGTGTGTTTTGTCACTAAAGCTGTACATTTTGAATTAGTGTCGGATTTAACAACTCAGACATTTATTGCCTCATTAAAGAGATTTATTGCTAGAAGAGGAAGACCCTCTCTAATATTTTCTGATAATGGTAAAACATTTATAGGAGCTAATGCAGAACTCAAGAGATTGTACAAGTTAGTGATAAATCCTGATCCTGAATTGGCTGGTTTCTTAGTAGATGAAAATATAAATTGGAAATTTCTCCCTCCCAGAGCACCAAATTTTGGCGGCTTATGGGAAGCTGGCGTAAAGTCGTTCAAATTCCATTTTAAACGTAAGGCAGGCAATTCTAGGTTTACTTATGAAGAGTTTCTAACCATTATGACTCAAATTGAGGGAATTTTGAATTCCCGTCCTCTCACCCCTTTGTCAACGGATATAGACGATTTGTCGGTTTTGACACCGGCACACTTTTTAATTGGAAGACCAATTACTTCCATTAGTGAACCAAACATTATACATATAGAAACAAATAGATTAAACATATATCAGAGATTAACAAAAATTGTGCAGTCTATATGGAAAAGGTGGAGTAATAATTACTTAAGTAATCTTCAACAGAGATCTAAATGGAAATTTGAAAAGGATAACGCTAGAGTGGGTGATTTAGTCCTTATTAAAGAGGATAACTTAGCAGTCAATAAATGGCTAATGGGCAGATTGATCGAGGTATTTCCTGGAAAGGATAATAGAATTAGGGTTGTAACAATCAAGACTCAACATGGTGTAGTAAAAAGACCTATTTCTAAAATTTGTATCTTGCCCATGAGAGAATGAATTTTTTTTCTTTTTGTATTACAAGATTTTACTTATTTTTAAGTTATTTTGTAATTAATCTTTTAGTATTGTGTGTATTTTAGTGAATTCTTTCTGATTTATAATTATTTTAATGATGTTACATTTTAATATAACAATATTGTAAAAAGCCATGAAACTTATTGAATGTTGTAACATTGCAATGCCGGGCGGAATGTTTGCGCAAGCGCAACAGCGCTGCCTGGACTGCGCATGCCCAGTAATTCTGATGTAACTAAAAAGAGATGTGAGTAAAAAATAAACACCAGTCCACTAAAAACTGTGTTCTGAGTGAGTGCTGAGTATTCGACGGAGTGAGCCAAAACAGTTAGGTATGCGATCCCTGTTAGTGAGTGAATATTAACGTCACACTGTTCAGCTACACGAGGGCTTTTGGCGACGAACCTCGTAATTTTGAACCGTGGTCAAGTGATGCGGACGACACCTGAGCTGGCACCCCTCTCCTAATTACTACACCACACCCTCGGGAGGACGTTTGAGCTCTCAACAGATTTAACGTGCATCGCACCCCTACACGGCGGGTCTTTGGTGATACTGGGCTCGAACTCGTGACAAGCCAGCCACGATCCGATACCTTGACCACCAGGCTACACTATCCCTGTTAGTTGGACTTAGTTATAGATGTTGAGGCCTGTATGTTTGGAGGCCCCGTGTCATTGATTCGGCTGATATGGTCGTAACTAAGCCCCTAACTCAAGTGGTTGCATGGTTTATCGAATTTAAATCTAAAGCACACATGTACAGCGTAAATTTCGGATTAACTATAGAGTGTTTTTTTTCCAGGTATAGAAGTTTAAGTTGACATTACTTTCCAAGATGGCGACCGATTTAACAGCTGTCAAGTGATTTATTCTCAGTTTGGTTTGACAATTCATCAAAACGATCATCAAGCAAGGCGTAGATTGGTCGAATGGACCCAAAACGAGAATGCCGTTGTTCCCGATTTTCATAAGCGAATTTTGTTTAGCGATGAAGCGCACTTCTGGTTGAATGGCTACGTCAACAAACAAAACTGCCGCATTTGGAGTGAAGCTAATCCACAAGTGTATGTCGAAACACCGTTACATCCAGAAAAACTGACTGTTTGGTGTGCTTATGGGCTGGTGGAATCCTTCTTCAAAAACGATGAAGGCCACAACGTTACAGTCAATGGTGATCGATATAGAGCCATGATTACTAACTTTTTCATTCCTGAATTGAACAATCATGATGTCCAGGAGATGTGGTTCCAACAAGACGGCGCAACATGTCACACAGCTCGTGCCACAATCGATTTATTGAAAGACACGTTTGGTGACCGCCTAATTTCACATTTTGGACCTGTGAATTGGCCTCCAAGATCTTGTGATTTAACACCGCTAGACTATTTTCTGTGGGGCTATGTAAAGTCATTGGTCTATGCGGATAAGCCACAAACGCGTGACCATTTGGAAGACAACATTCGCCGTGTTATTGCCGATATACGGCCACAAATGTTGGAAAAATTCATCGAAAATTGGACGTCCAGATTGGACCACATCCGAGCCAGCCGTGGCAGTCCTATGCCAGAAATCATATTTAAAATGTAATGTCACAAGATTATCTTTCGAATAAAAAAAAATCATGTCAATCGAATAATACATCGTTGTTTTATTGCAATTTAAAGCTCTATACCTCTAAAAAAACACCCTATATAATCGAAGAACACTTTCAAGGTCTACGATTTTTAAGTGCCATGAAAGATTTATGACAACAGGTACGTATTGTTAAAATTAAAATCTGTCCAACCAAGTTGATGCTGTGATGAAGTTACTCGCATAGACTTGATGTGTTGCGCGCGACTAACGATGTACACTAAGGGTATCAAAGTCAAATACTAACTTGGGCCAAACCAGTGCCAAATTAAGCTCATTTCGGGCCCTGGGCGCAGAAGATCTATAGGCCCACTTGGCACTGGAGGATCGAAATTTATAACCAGAAAATCTGGTTAATTTCAGCTTACCCGGGCCCCTGGGTGCCCAATGGAGAAATCAGCACTGTTCCAAACAAATAAGGTTTAACTTTAGGTGGTCCGCAAAAAAAAAAAAAAAAAAAAAAAAAAAAAAATCAATATTTATGGAAACGTAGGTTTATTTCGAATTATACAAAATGATAAACAAGAAAAATTTAATGTTTACATCCTGACATACACACTTGACATCTCTTCTGTGCTACTATCTTTCCAATTTCGGAAGAAATTTTTAAAATTTTATTATATTTTACTGTGTGTACCAATATATTGAAGGGGTCACAAGCGACCCACGAGGTTCACACCTCTGGTATATGCATTGAAATCATGCAGTAAAATATCGTAACCCCCCGTTTTGGTGGGGTTTTTTTTTGGAACACAAAAAACCGCAGCTGAATATGTTTGCTTATTCATTATTTAATATTTAAAAATGTATTCATAGCTTTGGGGCACCCGTTATTTAAATTTGCAGTTGAAAGAGCATTAATTGGGCTTATTAGTGATTGTAGTAAAAAAAAAAAAAACATTAATTCAAAGAGTTCTCTTGTAGCCCTTTAAAAGAACTATTTTTCGGGGGTTTATACTGTTACTACAGTCTTTATGATACCTTTGTTAGAGATGCAATAGTATTTCAATTTTAAAATCTAACTGAAACTAATGATGTAACATTTCTTTAACAGCAGAAGTTTTAAAATAAAGTTATGAAATGTTTTAAAAAATACAAATACACATGTGCACGTTTGTACATACATGCAGTCTGATTGTCAATATTGTGATTATCATATTACATATAACCTTGATTCAACATAACCTTTAAATGTCCAATAAGAATGAGGTAAAAAAGCTCAGAGGGTAGTGGAGTACATAAGAGCGGGATTTGGGGGCTCAAATTCCCTCCAATACATGAAGAGATTTTTAATTAAAATTATGCATCAGCACTTTCATCTACTTGTTTTCTAAAATGTAAGCCCCTTCCATAGAAATAGTCTACGTACGCGACTGTCTGATGTTATATAGATTAAACTACACGTGTGTGAAATTCTTTCTTAATTTGAGAATGCTTATAAAAATTATTTTATAAATATTGAATTAAATATTCTTTTTCTTTATATGCTTATTCTTTTTCTTTATAAATATTCTTTTTATGCTTATTTTATTCAAAGATGGGTAAACTACGGTTCGCAAGCCAGATGTGGCTTATCCGGCCTATTGCAAGTTTTAAGCCATTATTGTCGAAATTCTCTTTTTCAATGTTCTAAGTAAATCATTCAATTTTTCATAGCTCTCCTAGAAATCAGAATTTGTTTTATTTTCTTTGGTATTTTTTAATGCTGTACTTTCAAATAGTAATAATAATAATATATTTTACATAAGCGAGAGAATTCATTTGAAAAAGTTTTGGATGTGCAAAAAAATAAATAAATAAAATAAAAAAATAAACTACTATGACCTTTTTCATTTATGAATCGCAACTAACAGAGGAGAGGAATGAAAAGACTGAACACCTAGCTATAGAGACGGAATTCTCTTTCGATTGAGCTGTCTAAGACAAATTTGAGAGCCCGCAGATTAGTCAGTTCGAATCACTCAGTCTCAAAGCGACAGCCAAGGCCAACATGGGTGATCAGTCATTTGCAGTGGTGTGGCGATCGGCGATCTCCCCACGAATGGCCTAAATTTATGTGACGTCATAGTCGCCGATAAATGCAATCACGTGTTTTCAGTCAATCAGTTCCTGCGTTTTGCTGTTGCCAACTTCTGCTTTTTGCAGAATTTTTCAAAAAGTGTATATTTGTAAATAATAATAAAACACGATGGTTAATAAAAAATGCACTCGATTTCGATATATATTTTTTAATTTTATACACTCTTTGAAGAATCGTAGTACCTGAACATCTTTATCCAATTATCACATCTGAAAGTTTATTCGAATTGTACAAGTAGAAAACAAGTCTAATGTCAATTTTGAATTCAATGGAGAACGCACGTGATTAAATCTATCATATGACTGTCGTGACTTAAGCCCAAACAGAGGAGAAACTGACTGCTATCCTGATTAAAGAAGACATTAATTTTGCATACTTACGGGATGTGTGAGTGTGAGCCATAAGGGCTTAAAAAATACAATTTAGTTTTTAATTATTTTTTTTTATAATTAAAGATGAAATTTTTAATTTTGGATCATTTGAATTATCTTTCTACTTGATCTCTTTTGTTCTAGTTCAGCTTTATCACGTTTCTGTGAAGTTGAGAGATACCGGATGGATGACGGACACTGTAGGAGACATGGAAGTGATTTTGAAAGGTCGTTATGGATCAAAATCTGTCAATGTCAGTAAAAGGTAACTTTCTAAAAAAGTATTTGAAAAAAATGGATTATTATTTACGCCTCTCTCTCTCTTTCCCCATTTTTTTTAAAAAAATATTTATATTTAACAGATATGTAATTATATAAAATTTTTATCATACTAATAAAATATTTAACATTTTAAAATATTCTCTCATCATAACATATTTTAAGAAATGTTCCATAATTTGTGTTTGTAGTCATTTATCAGTTGGAAATATATTCTACAAATTAAATAGAAAAAAAAACATTTTTATGTTTTAATTGACAGACGATTTTTCACACATTAACGAACAGATCATTTTCAGAATAAATAATACTAAAAAATTTAAGAACGGAGAGTAAGTAAGAAATTTTGCTGAAATATTTACCTATAATCATTTGACAATATCAAAAAGAATTAGTTATTTTTCGAAAAGAAAACGCAGTGATAATTCTCAGAATGACATATAGTGCAAATAATGTGTTATTGTTTTCATTAAAGTGAACACTTTTATATGAGTTCTCTTATTCCAAAATTGTATATTTTTGTGTGTTGAATTTCTCTAAAATCTTTAGAAAAACTGTACACGTGTTTTATAAATGCTGATCGATAATTGCATTAATATTTAAATTACTGCTTGTGCTTTTTAATTTATTTTGCTTAAAAACTGTTTTAATACCTGCTAACATAAAAAATAAGTAATATTAGTATATTAAATTACACACTCGTATAACATGCGAATAAATTCTATAATTTTCTCACATCATTTAAATATTGTACTAAATTAAAATAATTTGTGTTTTCATGAATACATTTGAAAAACTGATAAATCAACGTTTTTTTAAATAAACACAAAGGAAAATTTTCTATATACATGAGACTGAAAGATCAATTACAAAGAAAATAATTTAAAGTTATAAGTTTGAATGGTATATTGGACAGTGACGTCTTAAGATTTCTTTTGGCCCTGGGCCCGTATGCAAAAGTAGGCCCCACCTACGACCATTTTAAGTAGACAGAAAAACAGCATACCTTATCAAATACTCGTACAAACGGTAAAAACCATAACAAATAAATGTGCGTGACTCCCAATCTCACAAATCTAGTGAAAAATTGACTCGACCAACTGTCATCTTTCGACAAAATCATGGTGTACGGTGATAGACCTAAGCCTAGACATGGTCATGGCATTCACTACAATGCAGTCTTACCCAATGGTGTAGCTAGTTCTGAGTGGATCCTGTATCGAAATTCCTTTGGGACCCTTTTTAGATATGAGAACCCTGTTGGTGGAACTATAGTTACACATGGCGGCACCCCTGCACCTTGGGGCCCCGTATCATTGATAGGCTGTAGCTACACCTCTATTTTTACCACTGTTACCAGAGGGCATCTAGTTCGAAATTCCCATCTCATGCTCAACTCAATTTCATTTGAAATTTTGGTCTCTTGGAATTTTTACACAATTAAAAATAAAATTCCGGAGCTCATGTAAATTTGCGATTTTTACGTATTATACCGTCGACCAATTTCGTCAAATCAAAAAATATCGCCAGATATTATCAGCTCATCGTTACTATTATTGCGTTTGAACATTCGCAAGAACAGTTTTTCAGTGTTGGCCGCAAATCACGGCATTTGGCGAAGTCTTATAATTTGTCGAAAATGGTCGACGGTATGATACGTTAGTACCATTTTTCTACACATACTAGAACAGCTTCTCATATCAACGTAACGACACATACACATATCTCGAATAATTGATGAATTATTTCTTCTCGATTCCAGGAATGTAGCGATCAGTTCTGGAATGGTTTATCGAACTATAGTTCATACACCTGAAGACATCGACGTTACCAGCATTGCCTTCCGCTGGAGATGTGCTACTTTCAAAGTCACGGATTCGATTCACATCAGCATGGACACAGAGCAAGAACAATGCAGACTATGTTTACATAGCGTGATTGTTACTACATACACAACTTCCTTAACGTAAGTAATAATCTTGAACAGACTTGAAATTTGGCACAAGTAGCATATTTATTTTGTAGAGTAGTAATTCATTAACGGGTTTTTCGAAAAGCGATTCCGAAGGAGAGAGTGTGGATGGGGTTATAGACAAAAATTCCCGGTTTTGAACTTTTATGCCTGCAGACTTGAAGTTTGGCAGGAATGCTTCGTTTGTTGAACATAGATCCACTAACAACGGGTTTCGCGGAAATCGTCTACCTCTGGGGACTACAGACATTTTTGACAAAGGTTCTCGTTTTTAAACTATTAGACCAACAGGCTAAACTTTGCAAGTAAGTTTCTTTTTTGTTGAGTAGAGATCCGCTAAGAACGGGTTTCGTGGAAATTGACTTCCAAGGGAAGGCTACGAGGGTGTGAAAGATGAATGTATTTCCGTTTTAGAAATTCACACAATTCCAGTCCTTTTTTAAAACCAAGAGGCGAGGACTATAAGAATGTTTTTGAATACAATCGAAAACATAATGCTAAGATTTAGATATCAAAAAAATAATATATAGTCATAAAACATCGTGAAATACCCAGCGAAACGGGTGGGTAACGGCTGTAAAATATATCCGAGTACTTCTAAATTTGACCTTTTAGATCAGTGATTTCCAAAGTGGTTTATATGGACCCCTAGGGGTCTATGACGACCTACAAAAAAATAATTTGGGAGTCTATGAGGTGTAAATAGGGGTCTATGACAGTGGCTCATGTTAAAACCAATCATAGCTTTTATTTTAAATGTCGATTTAATCAAGGTGAAGTCAGATTTTATCTAATTAATAAATTTATTTATTAATATTAAACAGGTTAGTTTGCAGTTGCAAGGTTACAGAATAAATGTTATTAAAACAAGGACCATGTCAGCAACTTTGACTTTAAAAAGACACTTGTAATTCATCACAAATTATAGAATATCGGGAGAATATTTTTAATTACTCCTCTTAGTGAGAAGGAGTTTTAGCGTGGATGCTAATCTCCAAAAAAAAAGGGGGGAGGAATAAGGGCCGGACACTACCGAGGAGATTTAGGGTTAAACCTGACAAGGTTGATTTCAAATGTTCAAAAATTGTTATTGTGTGTGTGCAGCACCAGAGTTATTCTCCCTTTAAAGGCATTCGTTTGTTGCTCACTTAATTTATTATTAATGACATTTTAATTTGATTAACATGTTTTTCTTGAGTTTTAAACGCTTTACTTCACTTCAGTTGGAAGTTTAAACCGTTTGAAGTAAATAGCTCTATACCAGCTGTCAAAAAAAAAAAAAATTAAGTTGGTAAATTTTCAAAAATTTAATATTAAGTAAGCAGGTGTCTACCCCAAACCGAAAAACATGGCAAGGAGTCAATGAGACAAAAAAGTTTGGAAACCTCTGTTTTAGATGATAACGGTTTAAGGCAGGGGTGTCCAACACGCGGCCCGCCAATACGTAAGATGCGGCCCACCGACTCGTTTTAAAAATTTTTAAATATCAGGTTTTTAAAGTTTTTTCATTTTGAAATTTATTTGAGGAGAAATTTATACATATATAAATCTACAATGTATTTTCTTATTACCTGTGCTTGTTTTAAAATAAATCCTTTTTGATAATAGAAATGTCCTTTAGATTTTAAACAGCTAGATTTGATTTTATTATAATAAATTACTTTTTTAATAAATTCCGAATTGTATTATGTATATCCTTTACTATGGATGGTACATGATTCTTTGTGCGTGCGACTTTCATTTCATCTCTTTTTCTGTTGAAGTGTCCAAAAAGCAAGATGCAGTCAGAGATATTTTATGTTAAAATATATACATATATATTCTGGACAGTTAAGGTAAAGGGCAAGTTATACTTAATCGTTTGTGAAAGACAGCACAATCAAATTTCAACAATGAGTAACGAAAGATCAACTCAGAAGGAACACCGTAATTTTCAAGAAAATGGTAACTGTAATATTTTAAACATTATTTAATCATTCATTGTATTACATAAACATTTATTATCTATGTCTGTATACATGAAAAATAATGAAAACAATAGTAATGATTCATTATGTTTTAAATTTTAACTCAAATGTTTTTTTTGTTTCCAAATCTGATATAAAGGTACATATTTTTATGAGCGGCCCGCAAGGTCATTTGGGTTGGACACCCCTGCTTTAAGGTATCCGAACACGTTGAAAATGACAAAATTCGGTCAAGACAGATATTTTTTTTGAATAGAGCTATTTTTTGGCTTTACAAAACATACTTTATTTTGTTTCTACGCTACCTAGAGGCCAAGTTACAATCAATTTATTAAAGTTAGAAAAACCGGGAGTGCGTCTTTGATCTACCAGAAGTAGGTACTTAAATTACTTAAAATCTATCATGGTGAGTCTGGTAACTCAAAATTGTGTGTGTATTACAAATGTATTTCTATAAAACTTTTTGAACCTGATATTTATATGTTATTTTCCAGGGAATATACAGCAATATTTCTTATTGTATGAATACTTTGAGTTATGGCTTGTTATATTTACAAAATGGTCTCATAAAAAATGTCACATTTCTTATTATGTTTACTCGATCAGCTCTAAAATTTCCAAATTTTAATAAAACGTTAGAATTTTAGTACATTTCCTAGATAAATGCATCTAATTTATTTTAGTAGTACTCCTATTAAAATAAATTTATTACTTTTTTCTCTAAATGCTTTGAAGTTTTTCAAAAAAGATTGCTAAAATTTCACTTATAATTGTGATTTTTCTAAAATTTAAGTAATTTATTTTAAATATTGTAAGTTAAATATTAGTATTTATTTGTATTGAGTTCTAAAAAAGTATTTGTAATGTTTAAATATGTTATTTTGTTAACAAGTTCTCCGAACGTGTTCGGATACCTTAATACAGCAGTGGACAACTAATTTTGGTTCTCGGGCCACATTGTGGAAGCGGAGGATAAAGCAGGGCCGTACAATGATTGCATTCATTAGTTAACTATTGACTAAACTAAACTCAGTGGCGCAACAGCCCATGAGCGCCAAGGTCTCTACTGTTCCTATCTCAGTATAAGTGACCATTGGGCGCTGGGCAGATGTCCCGAACAGGTGGTCGGTCTGAAGTGAAACCCCCAGTGTTAAGTACCCAAGCAAGATTAGAACTTATTTATCGACCCACTGAAGGGATGAAAGGTTGAATCAACCTTGCCCAACCCGGGATTCGAACCCCGGACCTGTGGCGGGGAAGCCCGATACACTACGACTAAGCCTCAGTTAACTATTAGTTCATAAAAGTACCCAAAGAATTTTACTTATTTTAAGCAAATAAAGCATCGTATCTTAAATCATCGTCGTTCTAGACTTTTCGGTGATTCTGGGAGGGGAGGGAGTCTCAGTTCGGTAAAAGTAAACATTGTTATAGCTCCATTTTAATAAATGCAGGGAAAATAAAAGTTTGAATAAAGGTCAATTGTAAATGAATATGCTGTTTCGAATACCATGTGTGCAAAAACAATTATTTCTGTTAAAACTTAACTCAGTGGTGCGACGGCCCATGAGGACCAAGGCCTACTGTGCCCAACTCAGTATACATGACCTTGGGTCATGAGCAGATGTTCCGGTCAGGTGGTCAGTCCGACGCGAAATCCTCAGTGTTAAATTCCCAAGTAAGCTTGGTACTCCTTTTATCGACCCAATGAAGGGACAAAAGGCTGAATTAACCTTGCCCAGCCCGGGGTTTGAACCTCGGACCTGTGGTGTGGAAGCGTGATGCACTAACCATTCAGCCACTGGAATTCATTCTGTTAAAACACTCAGCTCATATTAAGCAACGGTAAAATCCTATGTGAGCCCTCACCTTTGGCGAAGGAAAAATAAATTGTGCAAAATTGCGCCAACAGCTCATTTTTCTCTATAGAACTTCTACCTAATATTAGGATAATAGTTAGCTAAGATGGCGATTAATATAAACGTATAAAACGGTTGAAATACGATCAAACTTTGAAATAACTTCTTGGTATTTTCCTTAAAAATTAAAAAAAAATGTGTCTATATAGATGCTGTTTTTAGGGTGCAAGAACAATTCTTACCTGAATGTATGGGTTAACTCAGCAATTTTGCAAAATTCTTTCAACATAATTTTCTTACATTTTTTTTCTTTTGGAGCATAATGATTTTCATAAAACAAAATTTAATATTTTTTTCCCTGCCAGTACAATTATTTGGTGCAAACTAGGGAAAAAAACTGCTTTATTCAATATAAAAAAAATGCTTGATATACATAAAAAATAAAAATTTACACTTCAAAAACCAAAAGATCTACTTCATTTTCGCACTTAGTCAAAAGAAATAGCATAAATAGTTTTGTATGTTTGTTTGAATCTAGTGAAAACATTACAAAGAAAAAAATTAATATTGTTACGAATGTTGTGTAATTACTGCTTAAAATAGAGTAAATAATTTATATCTGTATGTTTAATACATTAATATTACTTTCTGCTGTACTTATTTTATGCTAAAATTGTAATATTCGCAAGCAACGCACTACCTTAAGGTCGTATCACACGTACACGTTACGAGCAATTTTTCGTCCGATTTTTACTCAATTGCCATAGCAACGGCTTTCGAACAAAATTTTGCTAGTAAGCTCAAAGAGTTGTTCCAAATAAAAGTTGCTTGAAATTCCAGTCAATGGGGTTCGGCGCCCTACATCATAAACAAGATGGCGGCTTCGATTTTGTCAAACCCATCAGTGAGTGAATATTACCGTCGCACTGTTCAGCTACACGAGGGCTTTTGGCGATGGACCTCGTACTTTTGAACCGTGGTCAAGTGAAGAGAACGACACATGAACTGGCACTACTCTCTCCTAACTACCACACCACACCAACGGGAGGACATTTGAGCACTCGACAGATTTATTGTGCATCGCACCCCTACACGGCGGGTCTTTAGTGGTATTGGGCTGGAACTCGTGACAAGCCAGCCACGATCCGATACCTTGACCACTAGGTTACCGCGGCCCTTAAAAGCATCAGACATGGAGTATAATATTTTAATGGTGTATAATATTTTAACGGCGTATAATATTTTAAATAGAATAGTGATCCATTTCTGTTTACGCTTATCAACAAAAGCAGGAGCGAAATAATTTTGGATGTTCGTTTGCCGAAGCAGAAAACTCGGCGAGTAATTTTTCGATGTGCAGATAGAGCGCGGCTGACGTCACAGCATGTCGTTTTGCTTACGGTAACCTTTCACCCTCAGATAGGATGAAAAATTGGTCCAAAAAGTTACACAACAATGTACGTGTGATATAGCCTTTGCATTAGAATGGCATTTCAATCGAAATTTGGCGATACTGCCAAGTCGGCATCATTTTTGGCGATCACTGTGATGGGTTGGTTGGCTACCATATGGATGCTTCTAGAAATTACTGAAAAAAATTTATTAATATCAAGATCTATGACGAAAATGTATCCTTCTAGAATGATCCGTGCAGCCTAAAGTAGGAGTCTCTAACTGAAATTGAGTCAGTATTGTTTTTGACCGTTGAAGTGTCGACTAGCGATTAGTTGCTACGATTCAGCGAGTACTTGCGAATAATCTTAATCATTACACATTTGTACTTTTAGACACTGATAGTTGTGTCTGAGTGCTGTAGAAGGAGTGAAGGCTTTTTAGAATTTATTTTACTGCTGTACTTTGTATTGCTAAGGATTGTTTTTCCACAATAAATTTTCATCGCTCTTAAAGAACAGTTTTGCTCTTTGAGACTAATAGCATATAATACTTAAACTCTGATCTATGTAACAGTATTCTAGTAGTTTCTTAGTAAAAGAACTGCAAAGTAAGATAATTATTACAAAGATGCAGAGTTTTGATGCTCATATTCCTCACAGTTTAAGCTATCACAAGAACACTAAGAAAAAAAACAAGCTATAAATATCTTGAATTCTAGCATACAAAACTACATGATTTAAACCCCAATTTCCATCTTTGTATTACAAAAGAAAACGGTTTCATTAAATTTGTAAAAGTTCCAACAATTCTACATAGAAAATGCTCCAAGATTAATGTAAAATAACGATTCCTATTTATTAAAAGACGCATTTTTTAAAGATATATTATTCATTTCTGATTGAATAAATTAAGTTTTTTCAAGTATAAATATGTTCTATACTTCTTGTTCTACATAATCATGCTAAATATAGATCATAAACTCTATTTGTTAGAGTAGAAATATGTATTCATAAAAATATTTTAAAATTTTATGGCTGGACTATGATAAATGTTTACAATTACAAGAACCAAAAATTTAATACATGGAAGGCATTTTCTCTCAAAAAATGTGTTGTAAATATGGGTCCTGCTCTTTGACATTAGGTAAATACAGTGTCTTTAGAGAACTTTTTACAATACCATTTAACTCAATGGATCTGAGTAATCTTGTGAACTATTTTCCTGGGTGAAAAATTCTGGAGTTTTCTTTCTGGGGCAAGAATGCCAGCTCAAAACTACATTTAACTGTATAATGGAAAAATTCTGTCACATTCAGTAATTTAATCATATACATAAAATACATTTTAAGTTACCCTACATCTTACAAATATTGAAAAAGTGTTTATATAGATTTTTAGCATAACTTTCCATTTTACCTAAAATTTATGTTATTTTTTTCTTTTCCAGAAATCCAGGAAAACAAGTTGTGATTTGTGGACCAACTTATCCCCTTCCAGAAAACTCGTATATAAATCTCAAACCGGATTTGAGTTGTACATCAGATTTATACTAAACAAAACACTTATCAATAAATCATTTAATTTATTTACAATTTATTACATTTTATCTTACAGCATTTTTTTTTAAGTAACAAACTTATTTTTATTTAAATCACTAGTCAAGAATTTATAGTAACATCAAAAAGATCTTTCAATAGAACACCATTAAGTAATGTAGCAAAATAAATTTTTTCAGAAAAAAAATATATATATTGTTTAATACACTTTGTTACTATCATTTATGAATAATGAGCAATTTTGAAGTTATATAAGTTGTTCAGTATACTCAATGCAGGTTAAGAGAAAAAAAAGGTTATTTTTGGGAAATATCTTGCATTTGAGTCATTGAATCTTCTTGCATCTGAGTCGATACACTTTCTTCATAAGGAGGTGGTATATCAACCAGTTCAGAATCATGTTCCTGAAATTGTGTAGACACCCAAGCAAGTGCCCATTTTAAATTAGTTAACATAAATTTTAGTGCCTTTGTCCATTGCTCTTCTGAGTTAAATTGAACTTTTATTGAATAATATTTTCCTGTTCTTTTATCAATTATTTTACCCTTTTCCATTCGATAAGGCAAATGAAAAGAAGCATCACCACTTTCAACCTTTTCTTTAAACTGTTGTAAACAATCTAAGAATCCAGACATAGCTTGATCAAATCTATTATCCAATACATATCTTATGCCCCCAGAACAATATAAAGGGAGTTGCTGTACTTTACTACCTTCAACAGTTTCTATTAAGGAATGATTACCCATTGGCACCAATCGATATCTTTTAAATGTCAGATCAATTTTCTTAGCTAATGAGTGAAGCAATAAAACTGTTTGACCCCACGCTGCATTTATTTCCCCCCATTCTACAGGGATATTGGGTAATCGACCAAGTCTAAATCCATTAATAGTTCCAAAATGACCACTATGCCAGATATGGAAAGTAGCATTAAATACATTTGTCTTTATCAGCTTGTCAAGTTGACCTTGAGTATACATAATCTGATTCTCAACACTATGAAGATTATCTTCTGACAGCAAGAGCTGTCGCTGGATTCTACAATACTCTTGCCATCTTTTGTCTTCTTCTCTCTGTAGAGCTTCACATTCATTTTCATAAGCTCTCAAACCCTCTTTCATTTTGCTTTGTTTGGCTTCCATTTGGGATAATTCCTCTTGAAGACGAGCTTCAGTTTCTTGAAGTTTCAGCAGTTCTGGTTTTAATTTTTCTAAATCTTCTTCCTCGTCATCCATTTTCAGATGCTCTAGAAAATCTCGATATTCCTTCAATTCATCTTCCGCAATTTTCAATTGTTGGTCCATTTGATCGAGTAAATTATCAGTGCATTCCTCACATAATGGATGATCAACATCAGACTGATCTGACATTATATCAAACAAAGCTCCAGTCACCTTTAGAGTTTGGTTGTTATCTAAAGGTAAATTGGATAGTTCATCAATAACCATAAAATCACTACCAGCATCAGTAAATTTCACAGGCAATATGATTTTTCTCATAACACTGCTTTCTTCAGATAATTTCTGGAAATTATTCATTAATGAACGCATATCCTTTCGGTCTGAATTTGGATAAAGAGGAGCAGAAAGTTCTGTCAAAGTTTGCTTATCTAGTTCTGAAAAGGATGAATGTAACTTCAAGGGCTGGCAACACCTCTGACAAGCAAAATTAACAGCAAAAGTTCTATCCTTAGATAAATATTTATCCGATAAAGGCATCTTGATGTTGGAATCCATTATAATACAGTATTCAGGCTGAAAAATACGTAATTGAATATGAGCAAAATATTTTAATTCTAACTTGATATGGCATCAAAAATATAGTCATTTCTATAAAATTAAGTTATATATTAAAATTAGTGGTGCACCAAAGAGAGGGAAGAGCTTGTACCCCCCATCAGCCTTGATTGTTTTTTTAATGATCATAATTATATTTATATAGCAAATAAAATAATGGTAATTCAATTAAATATTTATTTTATTAATTAATGCTAATTATTTATTCAATAACCTAATTTTATTGTTTTCTCCTAACAATCAATAAAATCAAAATAATTATGTTTTGTGGCATATTGGGGTATGATATGAGAATGGTGACCCTTGACAAATTCCTTTGTGTACCACTGATTAAAATTATAAATAATAAATTTTTGAAGTCTTATCATTTTCCAAAATATATGATTTAAAAATTAAACATTTTTAAAAGGAGGTAAAAATATTTTTTTCATAATAATATATTACTTAGCATCTATCCCTTCCCAAAGAAATTGTCCTGATCTTAGAAATTATTACAAATGAAACACAGACAATGAAGTACATACAGTGAATATTGTTTAACACAAAACTGAAGGGATCTAAATATTTTTTCATGTTAAAAAATATTGCAATATATTCAACAAAATTAAAACAAAGTGTACATTTCATTAATACAGATATGTATATATGCAAGTATTTAATAAAAATGAATGAAACAAAAACATTAATAAGAACATTAACTTTAATACAAAGTTTTCAAATTTTTTCAAAAACAAAACATTTATTGAGCTTTTGAAAAATAATCTGATATTTTTCTTTGCATTGTCTCTTTATATCAAATTGTCAACAAAAATTGTTTGATTTCATCCATTTTGTTATTCATTTTACTACTGGAACGTGTGTCAAAATAACAGTGCATACTTTTTAAGATGTTCTTCATTTTGGATGATGTGGGAGAAGGAGCTGTATTACTCATTTCATTTTCACTGTCTGAATCTGTATCAATGATATTTTTTGAGTTTTGAACAAACCCCCAAATATCTTTGTCTTCCATAATTGAGGTTGTACACATATTATCATCATCAGCAAAAAAAAATTCTTCCAATGACAGAGTATAGCAAACCAATAATACAGAAAATGAATGTGAAACTACCTCTCTTCCATTTCACAATCCTCTTAAATCTGGCATTTTTCCGCATTTTGTTCCTTCCGAGAAGGGAAATCTTTTCATAATAAGCGACTTTAATTTCATGTGAAGAGGGGGAAAAATACATGAAAATGTGGAGTAGTTTGTCAGGACCATTCATGTTAACTGTTTTCGTGTTAAACATATTTCACTGTATATGCTTCACCAATTCCATGAAAATAATACATTATTTAAAAAAAAAATATTAGTAATATATGAAAATAAAATGTTACAATTAAAGCTGTGAAAATGTTTTTTCATTAACTAAATCTTAAATTTATCCTATATTTTCAAGGGGGGGGGGAGTCCGGACCCCCCTTGTGTGTGCGCCACTGATTTCAACTACATAATTTTTAAGCATTCTTAAATGCTATTAAATCAGTAGAAACTTAAGCAAAAAGTTTTTAAATATTAGTTATTACTTCCTTATTATGCAAACATAAAAAGAGTTGTGTACAGAAATAAGTATTCAATCATTTTTCTACATGTAGATGAAAAATTACATAAAATACATAAGACTACAAAAATAAGTTCTTGTCATTAAAAATTTCAAAAATGGAATTAAAATTTGTAAATTTTAAAATTTTGTCATGTAATAAACATGTGTGAAATCAAAATCAAAGTTTTCTTCAAAACTCCAGAAATTTCGAAAAATGTAAGAAACACAATCTTAAAAATTTCTAATGATTAACAATTAAGTAACTACAGAAACTTTCTAGAACAAAACCTTATCTAGAAAGCAATATTTTGCTTATAAGTTAAAATATTAAGCTTAGTAATCACTTTGCTATTTTTATCAAGAAAATTTATGTGCATCATTAGACCAAAGTAAAAAGAAGCCAATTCTACTAAAATGACATTTCAGTGTAAAAAATCAAAACATAATAAAAATTGGGATAAAATATTTTATATAGCAATAATTGTTTATATATTAGGAATAACAAATTCTTAAGATAAATACAACGACTTAAACATTTATTTTTCTTGAAGACATATAAATGATTAAATCACAGAAAATAAAATAAAAACCTCTTTAAGTTAAAATAAGCATTAGATTTATGATTATGATATAGAAACTAAATATTTCTAAGAGTGAACCATTTTATCAAAATGCATTCAACAGTAATTTTCCTTTTTATTAGAAATCTTTTGCATGACCTTCCAATAAAAATAAATTATATGAAAAAAAAATCCCTAATAAAGTTGAAGAAAATATCCATAAACACAAATTGGTATTTTCTACAAAAATGGTAAATACTACAGCCCTTTTATTCTTTTAACTGCTGGTATGGTATAGTAGGCATGATTTAAAAAAAAAGTCAAATTGAGAACTTATCCTTCAGGTAAGCTGTTTAGGAATTTCGGAAATTATAAAAAATATGAAACAATGTACTAGAGAAAACCATTTTTAAGGAAGCTTAAAATCATTTTTGGTGGAAAAATTTTTTCACTCTGGCAATTACACTTTTTATTTAAGGTCAAATGTTCAGATTTACTTGTGTAAAAAAAATAATAAACATGTTTATACTTTTTGTAAAGGATTATTTTTCATCAAAATCTTATTTGAAAATAATTATTGATCCAAAAACAATATAATGTTTAAGAATTTCCTAATGTAAGTTTTATTCACTGTGTTTATTTAGTTTATCATCAATACTTTCATTACTTAAATGTCAATACTTTCATTATTTAAATATAAAACTTACATAACTGAAATAAGAGACCTGTATAACTATTCAAGTTTGCTGATTAATTTGATTTTCCATTACACCTATGCAAAAATGAATGTATGTAAATATCTTCTATTTAAATGTGCTTAACAATGAACAAAATAAACTTTTCACAAGCAAAAAGTAATCAGACATTTTCAATACTTATACATACATTAAAAATAACATTAATACACACACACTAAAATCTAAATTAAAAAAAAGTTAAAAATTATAAACCATTTCAATAAAATAATCAAATATATTTACAAAAAAATTCTTTAAAAAAAAATCTCATTAAAAATTTACAATTTCAACTGCTGTTATTTTTCATATGTAAAAATTATCACCAAAGTAAACAACATTTACACAGCAGTAATCTAACTTTGACTGTGACTTTTTTAAAGAAAAGGTGACAAAAAAAAAAAAAAAAAAAACTGATGGAGCATAAGGTGTTTTGACCAAGTCTCGAAGACTACAATGTTATCACTGTGTGTCATGAACTAAACTGAAAAAAAATTGAGCTCACAGTTAACAAATATCTTTTAAAATGTGTTAATTTCACCACAACCACTTAAATAAATGATTATGAGCCTTTCCAAAACAATAAATAACACAATATTGTTTTTATGTTCTAAAAAGAAAACATTTATTTAATCCTAAAAGGCCACATTATAAAATATGAATTTAAAAAAAATATCTATAGCACACAAACTGATTTGAAAATCATTTAAGGCAAACTATTAAAATTCCTAATGATTACATTAGGTAGCATTAACAACTTTTTGAATACACTCAGGGAACATTGAAAATAGCGACCCAAGAAGGAAGCTAAGTACAATCGCGAAACTTTGCGTAATGTGATATGCAAATGATCCAAGTTTTGTACCAATAGGCATGCTCATACAGGCCAAGGTGGCGCTACAATCAGGAAGAGGGTGCTATATAAGCCAGCGCAAATTCGAAGATTCATAAACGTGATGATTACCCGCCGATTGTAGGAAGACTTTGGTAAGCCAAACATGCCAGGTAAACGTTCTAGAAGACATTTCTCACACTTAAGCGAGTTTGAGAGAGGCCTGATCATCGGGATGAAAACTGCAGGCTGGTCGACGCGCCATGTTGCTGGTCAGGTGGATCGTTCGGAGTGTGCGGTTAGAAATTTTTGGGAGCAGTGGACACGAGAAGGTACCCACGCGTTGAAAACCGGGTCTGCAGTGACCAGGAAGATCACGAGGAGAGAGGATCGTGCAGCAAGCACTTGTGGACCCCACAGTGACTCGTTCAACGATACGAGCAGACGTAGGCATAGCAATTGTTCCACAAACAATTTCCAGAGACCTTGCAGAAGCAAATCTTAAATCCAAGCGCCCTTTCCGTGCACTCCCTTTAACACCGGAACATCGATAACTGTGTCTACAGTGGTGCCAAGCCAGATCAATGTGGAATGTCACAGATTGGCAAAAGGTTGTGTTTCGTGATATGAATCCCGGTTTGTTTTGGGGACAGATGATAACAGTGTACAGGTGTGGAGGCGCCCTGGTGTGCGGTACAGTTCCCCCCACACAGCTGGTGTAATGGTCTGGGGGCCATAGCCTATGATAGCCGGTCCACTTTAATTGTGATGCGTGGAACCTTAATGGGCCAACGTTACGTTGATATTCTTCGACCCCATGTAGGACCTTTCCTAAATGGTCTCACCCAGGGGCAATTTTCCAGCAAGATAATGCTTGTCCGCATACAGCAAGAGTTGCTCAAGACTTCCTACATCATTTTCAGACTCTTCCATGGCCGGCCTGCTCCCCCGATTTGTCCCTTGTAGAGCACGTGTGGGATCAGCTAAAACGGCAGATGCCATCGTGTCACTCTGTACATGATTCAGAGTTCGCTGTTCAAGATTTGTGGGCCCATCTGCCTCAGGACAACATAAGGTGTCTAATCAACTCAATGCCGGACCATGTGGCGGCATGTATTGCAGCTGGAGGTGGTCCAACACGCTATTGAAGTTGCCCAGTATTTGTGTCATTGCACACCCTGTATTCGTTTAATTGTCTTGTTTTTTAGACCAAGTGAATCTCTCATCTGTGTCATTATGTGTATTAAATTTCATTTGAATCCGATGCTTTCTTCTTGGGTTGCTATTTTCAATGTTCCTGAGTGTACTTTGAAAATATATGCAAGAATAACAAACTCGCATATGTGCCTACCATGCTTATGGATTTAAAAGTTTTATGCTTACTTTTATGGTGTAACATAAAGGTACCACTGGTGTAATATATACACACCAGTGGTGCACACAGGGGGTCCGAACCCCCTGAAAGCTCTTGAGTTTTTTCCCGATTGATTATAATTCTAAGTATATAGTACGTAAAATTTAATTAAGTATCTGTTATTAACAATTAATTTTATTAATTAATGCTAATTATTTATTCAATAATTAGTTTTTTACTGTGTTTTGTTCCCGAAAACCAACAAAATCAAAAGGAGCGTGATACAAGAATGTTGAACTTTTCCTGTGTGCGCCTCTGATACACATACATTTATTTATCTTGAGAACGGCAAGACCCTCTGTGGTTCAGTCTCGGAGTAACTGCTCGAAACTTAACCAGTAGGGTTGCCAGATACAATACAAAATATATACAATGAAATGCTACAGAGCCAGTCGCCACAGTACCCCCCTCCCAGTGTCCAAAACTGGTACAGGAGGTCTTACAACAATCAGGTTGACATGTATCTTTGTGGAAAATGTACTCTGCGACCGGAGCAGGTGGATTTGGTAGCAGGAACCTCTTGTGTTTTAGGGATAACAGATGGTTGGTTAGACTCCATTGTGTCAGACAACATGAGTGCTGGTTTAACTCTATCGATGGAAATACAAATTTCTTTGCCTTGTCGCAGCAGAGTGATAAGTTTTTCAGAACGTTTAACTACAGTGAAAGGTCCAGCGTAGGGAGGTTGTAATGGTTTTCTGAGAGCATCATGTTGTAAAAATATGTGAGTATATTGGGAGAGTTCTGGGTGTACAAAAACAATTTCATGTCTTTTCGAAGACATAGAAACAGATTTGAGATTATGCATAGTTAGTTTTAGTTGTTGCACAAACTCAGAAATGTTGTACCTACCCGTGACTTTTTCCAAAAGTCGCTGAGTAGACAAATAGTTGTTCCATACACTAGTTCAGTAGCATTAATGTCCTCTTTAATGACAGAGCGTAAACCAAGGAGAACAAAAGGAAGGACTTGTGTCCAATGTGGAGTGGCGTGAGCCATGAGAGACCGATGTGTATGCTCCACGAGTCCATTGGATGAAGGGTGGTACGGCGTGGTTCTTATCTTGCTAATTCTTAAGCACGCACACACATAGTTCCCTATTGAGGTGGGACTCAAATTGATGGCCCTGGTCTGTTGTAATCAGACCAGGAACTTCAAATCGTGGAATTCACTCACGGATTACTGTAGCTGTCATATCAGAAGTAGGATATGCCTCTGGCCAACGAGAAAAATGATCAATGGCTGTAGGGCAATAAGAAAATCCTTGGTATGGAGGAAGGGGTCCAATAATATCCAAATGGAGGTCATGAAATTGAGTATCTGGAACCTTGAAATGACCAAGTTCACTATTTGCATGTTGTTGAGTTTTAACTCTCTGACAGGAAATGCAGCTACAGGTCTAAATGCGAATATCTTTATTCATGGAAGTCCATACGAACTTTTTAAAGATTAGCTTTGCAGTAGCACAAATTCCAGGATGCGAAAGGTTGTGCACTGCAAGAAAGACGCTTCATCGGAGAGCGTGGGGCATGTAAGGGCGTACTGTACCTATGGAAATATCACAATATATTTTGGTAGTTGATCCCGGCATTCGTAACTGTTTAAGCTGAAAAGTTGGGTTCGTGGCAAACAGTAGTGCTTTTAATTCATCATCACCTTGTTGCATTTGTGCAAATTTATCATAATCTATGGTACTGGGTGTTACAATTCCTGATATCCCAGAAAATGCGTCTGCTGGCACATTATCAATGCCTGGGATGTATCTAATATCGGTGGTGAATTGCAAAATGAAATCTAGGTGGCACAGTTGGTGTGGGCTTGCCTTACCTAATTTTTGATTAAAGACGAATGTTAAAGGTTTGTGGTCGGTGTATAATATGAGTACATGACCCTCAATCATATGTCGGAAATACTTGATAGTGGAATAAGCTGTCAGAAGTTCACCGTCAAAAGCACTGTACTTAGTTTAAGCTGGTGTTAATTTTTTAGAGAAAAACCCTAAAGGTTTAAAACCACAGCTGGTGATATCATTTAAGGAGGCACCAAGGCCAAAGTCACTAACATCAGTCATCAATGCAAGATTAGCATCTTGTGAAGGATGAGCTAAAAGAGTAGCGTTAGCTAGTGGATTTTTACATTGGTTAAATGCATTGATAGCTTCCACGTTCCATTGCATTTCCTGCTTATCATTTTTCTTTGAGTTTTTGAGAAATTCATGCAAAGGAGCTTATGTGTGTGCTGCCTTAGATAGGAATTTTCGATAAAAGTTCAAAATACCCAAAAATTTTCTGAGGTCACAAACTGTGGCAGGTTGTTTATAATTAGCAATGAGTTCTACTTTTTCAGGAAGGAGTAAGATACTATCTTTATTTACAAGGTAACCTACAAAGGGGACTTTGGAGCATCCAAACATGCATTTAATGGTGTTGATGGTCAAACAATAATCATCAAGCCTTTGTAAAACTTCTGTCACATGTTTCTTATGAGAGTTGGCGTCTGTCGATGCAATTAATATGTTGTCCAAGTAGACAAAACAATAGTCTAAGCCCCTTAACACCTCGTAGATGAATCGCATCTACGTTTCAGTAGCGTTACACAATTCGAATAGCAAAAACACAAATTCAAAAGTTCCAAAGTTTGTAATTATTGCTGTTTTATGCCTATCGTCAGGATGGATAGGAATATGATGGTAATCTCTTTGAATATCCAGTTTTGTGAAAATTGTTTTACCTTTGAGATTTTTGCTAAAACTTGTTAAATTTGGAATAGAGTATCGGTCGGGTCTAGTTTGTTTGTTTAGAGCACAATAATCACCGCAAGGACGCCACGAGTCCGTTTTGCATGTTTAAAATCAATCACCTTTCACATACCTATACGTATGAATTTCAATTTAAGCATGTACAGGTAAATGCTACATAAAACTGATTATGACTAGAGGTCATACAAACAGAATTATCTTGCATTTATAGTAACACTGATAAAAATAAATGCATTTTCAAAAAAATATTTTATATAACATCAAAAACTATTATTCCTAAATATTTGCACGGAGGTTTTCAATTTATGTCTAAAGTTTAATCCTCTTTTATTAAATTTCTTGGAGTATCATCCTTTCCTTAAAATGGAACAATGGAACGAAAATAATAACCAGATTACATTTAATGCACCTTCAATAAAATCTTACTCAAATTACAAAAATATTATAATAATTAATATAATTATCTGTTTTGATTCAATTTTAAAAAAAAAAGTCACGTGCATCAAATATGAATATTTATGGGTTTGGATGTATTTTTACGATTTAAAACCAAATAATATTCCATAGAAAAAAATAATGTAGATAGACACAACCCAACATAGCATATTATTCCAAGAAATGAAAATTTTTCCTAATTTTATGCACGTGCAATTTCTCTGGTAACAATTTAATATTCAGGTTTGATCCTATTTTCTGTGTTTCATAGAGTGTTTTGAATAATTTCACAAACATAGAGAATAAAAAAAAATAAAACTTAAATGAAAATATTACTTTGATTCTGGTTATAAAATTTACTACTTTGATATTTTCTGAATCATTTTCCATTTAAATTCTTATTTTATTTATAAATTCAATAAAAATAGAATTTCAAAAAAAAAAAGGAAAAAAAAATCTATCAGTGTGGAACAAATAAATTTAGATTCTATCTTAAGTACATAAATGAAAAAAATAACAAACATAAAAATACATGCAATAAATAATTTAACAGAAAAGAACAATGTCAAGAGAATAACACTATCTTCATCCGTGATCAAAAATAAAACGCAAGAGGAGGAACAGCTGTTTACATACATATTAAATAAAATGCTATACAGTTTTAGAAAATTCGCAATTACATACATATTAAATAAAATGCTATACAGTTTTAGAAAATTCGCAATTTAAAATTTCAGGAAAATAAAAATCATAAAATATATAAATCATTATAACTTTTTACAAAGCTCAGTTTCATCACTGATTTCACGTACCTTCCCTAGTGAAGCACTCTCCTTCCTTAATTCTGAATCATAATCACCCCGAAAATACGAAACATGGAATACACAAATATAACAAAGCTTAGTATACAGAACAGTTATTTCATTTCAGTTTACTTACCGAATTCTAAAATCAAAACAAGGATCTTTTTGGTTATGATTGAATCAAAAACACTATGAATTCCATTTCACACCACGATTTTAGAAAAAGAAATACATTTTTTGACTAATTGTTAGTCCATTTTAATCCATTAAAGAATTTTATATCTCATTTGGTCAATAACTGTAGGTTTCATCACAACTTCCGGTTAAATTTGAAATAGAATATTTGGCAACAAAAAGAATTTGTCCTGTTTGAGAAGCAACTTGTAAGCAAATTAGCGTAGCCACTGATAATTATTATTGGTATGTGCAAGAATTCCGCAGCAAGTTCTATTATTTATCAATTTGCGATTCCGATTTATTTGTGTAATATATCTATATTTTGTTTGAAAGCTATGTATAAGGGATAACCATTCTGACCGAATGAAATTTGAACTCTTGCGTTGGTGACTTCAAGCGTCACCTTAGTACTGAGTAAGTCGTAAATTATGCTTTTCTTAATGTTCATGTTTTCTAATTTCAGTGATGGTAGTAATTATAAGCGTGTGTTGTGTGTGATTAAATTTCAATTACTTATAGAATCAATTTATCCCCGTATGAAAAACTAGTATTTTTAAACTCGCGAAATTATTTCATTTCTTAAATTTATTCAGTTTTGCTGATATACACTTCTTTAGAGAAAATGCCCCTCGATTTTTTGAGATAATTGTTTTTCATTAATGTCAGTTTTATCCTTCTCGATTGACGTAATCGTAACTATGATTTGAGATTATTTAGTAATAAGTTGTAACACTACGTTTTCTTACTCGTGAGATTTATAAATCATCGTCAAATACCTTTCTGCAGATATCTATGATATTGATAAATTTTTCTGTTAATTTCACAGAATATAAATGTGAAAAAATTCAATGATTTGGAATTCATGTATTATAAATTAGCTACAATAACACTCAAGCTTTGTCGTGGTTAGTAACATATGGAATGAATCATAAAATAGGAATCACTAAAGGCAGTGAAGAGCAAATTAAAAATTATTAACTGTTACAAATTTAATAATGATCATTGAATGATTGTTTAGAATGGTAAATATATATTTGCCATACCTGATTATGTAGAAATGACTTTATTGAAGCTTAGACAAACTGAAAATACATTTCAGAGCTGTCAACACTCTGTTACAATTAAAATTAAAATCAAATGTTTATGTATCATATGAACTTTTGAAGTAAGTTTTAGGTTATAGTCCATACTCTTGATAGTTGTGATAAGGGGTTAGTTCGGTTTCGTTCTATCTTGTAATTGCAATTAAATTTTTTTAAATGAGTGTTATGGCTAAATCAATGCCATTTTTACATTGAGTGCATTAAACATGTCAAAAAATTAGACATATATTTGGTAGGGGGGGTGGGGGTGTAAGCTGATTATATATTGCTGTTTATTTTAATGATGTGAGGGAATTGCAATTTCGAAAATTGGGTACTTGAGTATTTTCACAATTTATTGGCGACATTTTTTACATGAAACACGTGATTGCCAATTCAGTGCATATGACACATACAAAATTGGGGAGGCCATCTGGGCAAGTTATCTTGAACATTGGTGATTGTTGCGATAATAATAAGTAACAAAATTGTTAGTATTTATATTATTGTCCTGGCCTCAAATGGCAATTCTGTTAAGTTTTTTTTAGAATTTCACTAAAGTGTTGCTGTAAACTTTGTTTTATTTTAATTGAAACTTATGCCAATATATTGTCACTAATTATTTTATCTTGAAGCTTTTTAAGATGAGTAAGAATTACAGATTTATGTATACAATATAAGCATGTTTTTTCTATTTTTATTCAGAAGCCTACTTAAAAATAATCTAATGAAATATTACATTAGATTATTAGATTACATATTAATGTGTCTTACATAAAATTACATTTGAATAATTTTATTTTTAATGTGTGTAATATAGAGCAGAGGTGGCTAATGTGGTGGTCTGTGGACCACCAATGGTCGTGAGAAAATTTCGCTGGTCCTCAGAAAAATGTAGAATATATTTACTCGTTACTTGTAGGAGCAAAAGTTCAGATAATAATGTAAGCATGCATCTAAATGAAAGCCTCATTGACTTATGGTCTGAGACGAAATACAAATTTAAATTTCATTCATCCTTATCAAGATCTCAGTTTTGACTTGCCATAAAAAGTGAATACCCTTTTCTTAGTGAACAGGCTATGAAAATTTTGATTCAATTATTTACAACTTATTTATGTGAAAAGGCCTTTTCGTCTGACACAGCCATCAAAACATGGTACCGATCTCACCTTGAAATAAATGCAGTTCTCTGTCTTGATGTAACAGCATTGGATCCAAATATCCATAATCATATTTCAAGTAAGCAGGAACATCCATCACACTAGGAATATATAATGCTAAAAGTTTTAATACTTATAAACCATTTTTTAATTGCTTTGTTTTTACAGTTTTTGTTTATTTTATTGTGGTTTATTAATAAAGCTTTCATAATTTGGCTGCAATTAATAGTTTCATTTTATTAATTAGGTACTTTTTATGTGTTCTTAGATCACACATTTTTTTATAAATAAACACTTAAAAAATCCTATTAGTGGTCCGCAGAATTTAAATTATGAATTTACACATCTGTGAGGACAAAAAGTTTGGCAACTGCTGATATAGAGTACTTATAAAGAAGCCTTGATTTTGTGTATTGGAAATAAAAAATATTTATATTTTTTTCTCCCTTCAAAATTTGAAGTATAAGGAAAGTTAATTTTATATTTTTCATTAGCTTTTATAAGTTTCTTAATTTTGTGATTACATTATGAAATAATTAACATTCATTCTATTTCTTAAAAAAATTATTCTATTTAGTAGATATATTTTTATAAATTTTTTATTTGTTAATAAACAGAATCTAAAAAGGAAAATAAATTTCATTTATGAAAATTTTTTGCTAGGAAAATAATTTATGTTTGCAAACTGTGAGAAGTGTGTAATTCATTGTTTTTTTATTTATAAATGTATAAACAATGATTCCTGATGTTAATTGAAATTTTAGTGGTCAGGCAAGCAAAATGGGCTGTTCTGAAAATTCTTTCTTAATAAACAACATTGAAAGTTATTTATATTGATTTATATTTGAAACAGCAATGTTAAAGGTTGTCTAAACCTGTCTAATTTTGCTGTTTAAGAAAGTAATTGAATTGTAGCTCTTATGAACCAATGGTTTAAATAATGAAACTTGAAATTCACTTGTTCTAGTTTCAGATTTCACTAATATTCATTATATTAAGCTTATTTCTTTTGTAGATGTGTCCCTTTAAAAGATCAGAATGGCAGATGAAAACCATAACCAGATGCTTATTCAGCAACAACAGCAACAACCTCCTTCCCAACAATCACATATGCAGTCATCACAACTTCAACCTTCACAAGCTCAGCAATCCCAGCTGCAACAGTCTCAGTTGCAGCAATCACAACTTCAGCAGACTCAGCTTCAGCAAGCTCAGCTTCAACAATCACAACTTCAGCAAACACAATTGCAACAATCACAACTTCAACAAACACAGTTGCAGCAGACACAGTTGCAACAATCTCAACTCCAACAACCACAAATGCAACAGGCACAACTCCAGCAAACACAACTTCAACAAACTCAGCTTCAGCAACAGTCTCAAATGCAACAGCAATCTACATCTATGCAACAGCAGTCTCAGCAACAAGGCGTAGCTGCTGCAATGTCCATGGGTAGCTCTGTTGAACAATCTAACATGAATGTAACATCTTCTGTTCCCATCAATGTTGCTGCAATAAATGTTTCACAACCTCAGCAATTGCAAGCCATCCAACAAAATGTTAACACCAGTTCTGGTACTCCAGTTCAAATGGCTGTATCACAGCTGACTGCTCAAGCTCAAACTCTTCCTGCTGGTACAATGATGTCTCAAAGCTCAGGTCCTCATCCTACCATGATGCATCCAACAATGACCATGGCACAGGCACCATTACAGCAAGTATGCCACCTCATTTGTTATACTTAACCTCAAAACTTATATATATATATTTAAAAAAAATAAGCAGATGTGTAATATTTACTCCCCATTATTAGTAAGTTTTTTAGGGGGTTAGCAACCAATCAGATCAAACAATTTTCTTTTTTACATTTTTAAAAACATAAAAAAATGAATTAGATAAAGAAGAGTTATTTATTACTGTTTCTGGTTTGGAAGCATAGTTGTGAAAGCTAGAACTTTATGGTATGGTAAAAATAAAGGTTAAAAAAAAAGCCATTAAATTTATTTCCTCTCTTATACTATTCTTTACCATTTCCTCAAATTTGTTGAATCATTTAAACACATTGGTTAATTAGGAAGAAATATCTTATTAGAAACAAATTAAAAACCTTCATTTATTATAATTTTTTCTCAAAATCTTTAAAAAATCTTAATATTAAATACAGAAAACATTTCGGAATACTAAAGGCAAAATAAAAATTAACTGTCTTACAATGGCTTGAGCAATCCTTACATTACTAGGATGGTAAATATAAGCATATTTTAAGTGTTTTGAGCCAGAGGTGTACAACCTTTTTAGGATAAGGGGCCCAAAAATTTAATAGGATTATATTGAGGACCAAAGTATTTTTTTTTTACGCGATGATAAATATGTTATAAACGTGAAAACACTGTTTTATGACAATATGCATTTATCACAATTATTACTTTACTGATTTTACTCATGTACACATTATACAAGTGATAAATGGATGAAACACAAACACTTCAGAATGATTAAAATACTTTAGCTCAAAAAAAAGATTCCTGCTAAAAAGGTGGCAAACTTGAAATTATGTAACAGAGAAAATTTTTTGCTATTTATTCAGAGAACACAATTTAAATTTTGAACAAAAATTAGTACTTAAAATTTGTAAAATTTAATGAGATGGCTGGGACTCTGAATATTTGAAGTTATTGATTTTACGTCAGGCTTATGACTTGTTGTGGCAATATGTAGAACAGAAGAAAGGTTCTCATCTGCTGTTCTATTTCTTATTTTTGATTTGTTTAAATTCATTAGTGAGAAAATTTGCTCACAAATGTAAGTGCATCCAAAGAAAGTGGCAAAGTGGCATATGCAGCTGTGTGTATTTTGCTTTAAGCATCAAAAATCCTTGGGTAAGTTTCTATAAAATTCTGTCAATGATTTTTCTTTGAATTGATTTTTGATAACATCAGAATTCTGTAAATCAATTAATGCTAACTGCATACTGTCATCTGCTAGATTTATTTCAACAGAAAATGAAGAAGAAAAGGCACCAGTTTTTGTTTGGCTTTTTTCATAAATCTAAAAACCGATAATCAAATCCATTGCACAAGATTTGAATTTGTTCTTCATACTGCACCTTCATGTGTGGAAATTTTTATACATTTTTGGCAGTAGGGAAAGCGTGTGCATACACATACACACAATTGGCTAACTGATGTTCGATCTGTAGATTCATCAACAGCTAAAGAAAAATATACAAAGTTTGAAGCAGCTGATTTTACTTGATTTTCAATGTCCTCATTCAATTGTTGAATTCTTCTTTGAATAGTCATTCTATTTAAGCTTATATGATGGCTGTTTTTTAAGTAAGGTCGGTTTGTTTTTAAAAATATTACTACAATATTTTGTTTCACAAAAACCTTTATTTTAGGATTGTACATACTTTTGCCTATTTTTCTACATAGTTGCCGAGTTTATTGATGCACTGGTCATAGCTTAGAATTAAGTTTTGAAAACCCTCTTCAAAGAAGCCTGTAGCCTGAGCGTTATTCGTCATGGATGTTTGTTCACCTATCTTTAAACTTCCTGGCCCATTTTCAAACTTTGCTGTCACTCGTTGCTTCTATGCCATAAACTTCTGTTATCTGGTGATGAATGTCTGCAGCCGTCGTGTTTCTCGCAGTCAAAAAACAGATAATAGACCGTATCTCACACTTGGCGGTTGACTCAATCACCATAAACATTTTAAAGACACATGGCGAATCTTACACGACTGCTACAGAGCTAGAAATGGCGCATGTGTGTTTGCAATGGACACTGGTCTGTGATGCAGAGACTTGTCGTGGCAAATGGGAACTAGAAAAATATACGCGCCAACAGACCTTACTTTAAAAATAGCCCTCGTATTTTCAAATTTCTTTTTGCTTCAGGACAAGGTTTTTCAGATGCAATTAACAAACTGTTTTTAACAAAATAACCATCTGTGAATGCAGACCTTTTTTTGCGATAATTTCAGTGACACCTAAGCTCACTTCCACATATGAATTCAAATTAACTATATTTTAGAAAAAAATTTGCTCTTCTAAAAGTTTTTTTGAGTTGCTCGATTTTTTTCAATCATTCATATCCTTTCATAGATGCAAAATGTTTATGCTTTGTTTCATAATGCCATTTTTCATTATACTCTTTTGCGACAGCAATCTTGCAACTACATATTCAGCATGTGACAGTATCATTGTAATAGATAAAACAGTATTTATCTGCCCTTGCATCTTGAAATTTACGATTTTGAAACTCACCTTTTTCCTCTCTCATTATCTAAAATATTTTATATGATTTTGTACAATAAATAAATGATACTAGACTAAAAATGTGAAATCAAAAAAGAATATCAGATCCATTCTGTGACAGCGATTTCATCATTCCTGATCTACTAGCAAAATCACGAGGTTATTTAAAAGAAAGATCGTTGCAGCTAAGTAGAAGTTAAAGTTATTATTGGTAATGCTCCCCATTGAAGAAAAACATGAGTTTGATAGGTACTTTTGATTGGCTCAGCAGAATTTTGAATCAAGAGTGTTCCGGCACCCCTGCATGAATACACATTTGTTCTTTGCCCTTCTCTGCATCCAGACCATGCAATGGGAGAAAAAATGTCTTCCAGTGATCACATCCACGAGCTTCTCCTATACGAAAACTCGCAGATAGCCATGAAGGAAACATATTGAAAATCTGCATAGTAAATGGGAAAAAAACTTAATGAACAACTGTAAAACAATTATTTCCTGTAATACTGTTTTTGTATACAATTTCTCCCTGTTTAATTAACAAAGATCAATTCCATTTTAAATATCTTTCTTTAAAATAGACATTCACAGGCAAAAATTGGCTCGCAGGCCTTAGGTTGTGCATCCTTGTTTTAAGCATATTCACTATGGTGAGTTCCAATTTTGCATATGCTTTTTAAAATTAATTTTTGTATAAATTTATGCAATTATATTTTCATATACAAAAAACACTCAAATGCCTATTAAAATGCTTGCTCGTCCTATCACTTCAAAACATGGAACAAAGCTTTTTTAAAACAATTGGAGTATAATCTGTACGATTGGCAACAAATTACTGTTACATGCATATTTTCTTAAGTTTGTCAAATATATATATACTCCAATATATAAAAATGTTGTGTTGGTTTGTGTATGCGCGCATAACTCAAAAAGTTCTGCATGGATTAATCTGAAATATTGACACAACGTTGCATTTGTCTCCGGTCAGGATCTTATGTACTTTTTATTTCGAAATTCTCTCTAAATTTTTTTAAATTTAATTTTTAAGTGATTTTTTGGTGTTATGACGTCATATACGACTTCACGATTCGCTCTGAATGCGAAAATTTAAACTTTACGCTTAGATTTTTCCAAATTATTGTATAACTCTTCTATGGTTATGTTTATGCGTTGTCATATTTATCTATTTATTGTCCTTTGATACGTAATTGGGATTATTTTTCGAATAAATCATTTTTTAAAAATTATTCTTTCAAGAACTCAAATTTTGTTTTGTAGGTTTGGCAACAGTTGGATAGCATTATGGCGGTATGTTTACGACTTAGATTAAATTCTACATCGTGTTTTTTCTGTAATTTTAAGCTAAATTTATTTCTCTTTATTAAGCGAAAATGAAATTAACATAATTGACTTCTGTACGCTACTTATTTTTCTACCAAATAGTTTACGTCAACCATTTACCTGAAATAAACAGACGTAGCCAAATGCTACGATATAACATTCAATGTTTGGAAACAATATTTTTTTCCCACTTGGAGATATTTTAATGTGACGAAATTAATCGACTGAGTTTTTAATAGGAATGTTTTTTTTTCTTTTTTTAAACTTCATTTGATTTTTACGTATTATCGCAACAATCGCCAACTTTAATGATAACTTGCAAAGTTATTCCATTTCCACAGATGTTGTACGCGCGGAATTGGCAATCATGCTTCGTTTTATACAATATCGCTAATAGGTTGCGATAATACGTAAGTACCTTTAATTTGATGTTAGTATTGAAAGACAAGTGTTAAAGCTAAGATTTTCTGATTTTGGGTCATCAAAATATTGCACCTTATTTTGTTTTTCATTGCTTTATAAGATTATTACCTTCTTAAACAGATTCCATTAGTAATTTGTTAAAAGAAATACTAGAAGTTATTATGGTTTGTTTTTGTCAGGGACGTAGAGCTACCGCTGTATCAATGATGCAGGAGCCCCAACGAATGTTATTACAATTCCACTTACATGGTGAAGGGCCACAAAGGAATTCGGATACAAGGCCTTTTCAGAGCTGTTTTATAATTTCATATGTTTTTCTTTAAACCTTCACTTTAACTGCAGTCAATCGGCTTCAGTACATAAAATTGTATTGCAGAAACTCGAACTTAGGTCATCATACTGGCCAAGCAAACGCAGTGCGAGAGATAAATGCTGATCAAATTAGAGTAAGCATCAGTGAATGAGCAAAACAGACAGAGGGCTCAAATACATGTTGAGGAAGCAGGTTGTCATAAGATTGTAATTATTTTTTCAAATTTTACTTTCGCGTTGATAAAGATAGTACAGCTCTTTTTATGTCAATTACTGTTCATATTGTATATCATTTTTCAATTTATTTTTAAGCACAGAATGTTTACTTTGGATAATTTTTATATATAAAATACTAAATTTAATTCTGTACACTATGTATGTGTTTAGTGAGTAGTATACCGATTAAAATCTTATAACATGCACTTTGAACACAAAAAATAAGATCCAAATTTACAGGTGTGAGTTATACGCTGGGTATAAAAATGAGGCTTTAAAAATTAAAAAATAAATGAGCATAAAAAAGTTAAACTTCTAAATATTTCGAAATACTATTTATTTAAAAGACATGACATTCTTATTGAACTTAAAAGGTGGTAGTTCTAAAAGTATACTATTTTTGCAATTGCTTAGATAAACACCTTGAATAAATCGCTTCTAAACATAACAGCATTGCATTTGTACATTTCAGGTTTCTTCGTAAAATAGGGGTGCACATTATATAGCGAATATACCTAAAATTTAAAAATTGCAGCTTGAAAGTATGGGTGTGCGTTATATGCCGGACTTTACGGTATTTTATCTTCTCCAATGAATCTAAATTAAATTGATATATAATTTTTTATGGTACTTATATTTTTTCTTTAGTCGGCCATTTACCTAAAATCAAAAAACATCGCCAAATACTGCAATATGCATTCAATAAGGGAAGAACATTCTATGTCTGTCTGTGCACAATAATAATACTTTTTTGCACTTGGTAGTGAATTTTTCCTCGAAATAGTTATTGCAGTTTTTAATAGTTGGGGCCATAACATTAGACTCACGAAATATCTATTTTGTGTAATTTCAAAATTTTATTTGGTGTTACTGTGAAATATAAATGGAAAAATTAAGGTTTTCTGATGTATATTTTGTGTTTGTTTTGATATTTATGTATTATCGCAACCATATTGGCAACATTAGCACTTAATTGCCAATTCACCGTGTATGATGCAAACAAAATCGGGGTTGATATAGTTGCAACAGTACCCAAGAACTTTTGTTTGCAACTTTTTTTGGTGATTTTATCAAAATGATAATTTGTTGTTAATAATTGGTTTTTGATAGCTTTTTATCATTTAAGTTTGTTATAGCTAGCTAGCTGTACCCAATCATGTTTTCCTGTGGCTCAGTCTGGTTAAAAAGAAAGAAAAGGGAAAGCACACATTTCTAATATCTTTAACTGCTTGCACTTGAGGTATGATTCTTTTTATAAAAAAATGTGGAAATATACATTAACAAAACTTTTCTAAACAGATTTATTTCATTTGTAATTTGTTAACAGAATACTCCCAAGTTATTATGGTTTTTTTTATCATGGTATGAATCTAAAATTATTTGCATTGTCTCCATAGAAGAGGTGCCAAGTTTGTAAACAAATTAAATGACTCTTCTTGAGGTGAAAGGGTTAATTTTACAATGCTTTTGAGTAGACATTTTGTGTTGTTTCATTGTCTGTATATATACAGAAATTGTCTGCTGTGCCTGCTTTAGAGCAGTAGTTGCCATTTTTCAACATTTCATGAACCACTTAATGTATAACTTTATAATTAGCGTTTCACTAATAGGATTGACCTCTATGTGGTGGAGCACTATAGCTATATTTACGTCTTTATTTAATCTTCTATGCCCTGAAAATAAGCGGTCAAATCCTAGGAGAGCCCACACCCTTGGCAAGAAACCAAAAAAGGCCCCAAGCCAGAACAAGATGATGCCAAGCGAAAGCGACAATGGTGGCAAGGAAATATAGCGGGATAAGGTGGATGCATAATGAAAATATATGTAAGCAATACAGAAATTAAACCTTTGAGATGAAAAAATATAAAAACAGCACTTACTTTCTTACTGTTGATCTTTTCCAAGTGGAGGGGACAGCGTAACAACAGATTTTAAAAAAGTCTTAAAGGTCTCATTGCTAAGCGAATGATCGTGTGAACGCCGCCATATTTATTCTGCAAGGTAATAGTCGAACATACATTCGGCGTGGCTGGCACGATTTCGAAGAAAGCATTTTATTGCCGACCATGTTACATCATGCTGATCATTACATTTAGGACATTCATAACTCGAAGCAATCAATCCTTCCTTCATACACCATTCAATCAATTCTTTCTTACCTTTCGCATTCAACAAAGTAAAAAATTCTAAAGTAGATTCCCTCACACACGCAACCAGCTCGGAGACCAACAACAAAATGAAATTCGAAATGCGCGCCCGCAAAATACAAAAATGCTAGAAATAGTTAGGGTTGTCGTATGTAGTGTTTAAAAGTAGGGTTACCAAGATGGCGCAATTATCGCCAACCAAAGTAATTCGCGCCAAGGGTGTGGGCTCTTCTAGGAGTGAACCAAATAAGCTTCATGAAAAGCAACAATCAATAAACTGAAGTGTTTTGCCTACAATTTTCCAAAAAATGGTTGAGGTTACCAAAAATCGCTAACCTCAGGAATTATGTTTTTTTGTTTAGTTATTTCAGTAACTAAAAGCTTTTAGTAAAGTAATTCGTGTTCCGTAATATGTTGTTTTGTTGTTCATCTTTTTTTAAACTGAATCTTCATAAAAGTATAAATAATTACCCAATTTTTCTGCATACCATCCAAAATTTTTCACGCATCACCAATTGGTGACTGCTGCTCTGTAACACACATCAGTAATTATGTATTAGCATCACTGTAACAAAATTGGTGCCATGTATATTGTACCTTAATATCTAAACAATAAAGATTCTAACATTTTTTTATGAAAAAAGAAATGGAGGGAAAATGTTGCGATTTGCATGGCGGTAATTTGGCTGTGGTGATGCTAATATTTAAGTACACAGATAACAAATAATTGTCCATGTGAAAAGCTGTCTGTGTCTAGATATAAGCCACTCTGTTTTTAAGATAGGCCCTTAACTTTGTTGATAACAATTGCTAATACTAATCGAATTGTGAATTGCAAAAATACTCCCATCATTATCAACACTTTGTCATAGTTTTCTGCTGCAAAATCTGTGTTTATATTGGAATTTTCCTGGCGTATTCGATTAAAAATACCTTCAGCCTCTCATTGCGTTGAATTTCAGCTGTGTCAATTGATGCACGTTTAAAGTTATAAATATTTCATTAGCATTTTTTATTTTTTCCTTTTCTTTTTGTTTCTGATTTTTCTTTTTTTTCATGTTTTGAAATTTTATATGTTTTTGTTTTAATTTTCTTTTCTTTTTAAGTGTAGTTTTAAGTTTCTAAGAAATTTTATATGCTTTGTTTGAATTTTTTTCCTTTTAAGTGCAGTCAATTGGCTTCACTAGATAAAAATAATGCTTTGCGGGAAATCAAACTTAGGTTGTCATACTTGCAAGGCAAAAGTACTACAACGAATGTAATTGCACATCAAACTGAGAAAGAATGGATATCAGCAAAAGAGAAAAGCAGACAAAGAATGTCACAAACACAGGCTGAGGGCGCAGCAAAGCAACATGCAGCCAGACTTGAGGAAGCTCATTTGCGAGCACATCATTCGTGTTTTACAACATCAGAAAGATGTTAACCAAAAACAGCACATCTGCGTCAAACATGACTTTGTGGTGAGCAATCGCACAATAACAGTCAACTTGCATTCCGGTACAACCCAGTGGAAGATTCTAGTTTCAGGCAGCATGTTCTCATTTACACAAAGATGGAAGTGTATCCTTATTGCAATGTTCTGGAATTTAAGGGAGAAACCAAAGGAATGTTTTGTACCACTGAAAAAATTAAACTGCCTCAACTCATAGAACAGAGCCATTACAAATTTTGCTTGCTAGATATACTGCAGAATCAAAACATTTCCTATATGACATCAGGAAATACAATTCATGTTTCCAAGTGACATTGTTTGGATAAATGTGCATTTGTGAACACACCTCTGATTTAATAAAAATATCCATAAGCATTGTAAAACTAACCTAATTCCCTCAATGAATCCAGAGTGGAGCCATTTAAAATTTATCTTCAAACTTGAGGTCGCCACTTTAAAGACAATGTAAATAAATTTAGGTTCATAACATGACATAAGGACAAAAATAAGCTGTAATAGCTTCAAGCATTTGGTTAACAAATTATAAATATCAGTTTAGGAAAGTTTTTCGTATATATATTTATACATTTTTTTTAATAAAAGATCATACGTGCAATGCAAATTATTTAACATACTGAAAATATGTCCTTTCTGTTAAACAAGACTGAGCCACAGCAACGCGTGGCAGGGTACAGCTAGTATATATATATCAATAAAATACTTTCACTGCAAGAAAGAATGCAATGTGTCTTTCAAAACGATCTTATAAAGTTTTATTTATCCTTTTGATATTTATTATTTCTTTTATACTGTTTCTTTAAAGTATTTGTCAACTTTTTCTTGTGTGTGGTGTTTTAGATAGTTAATACTTATTTACTTCTAAAATATCATACTAATAATGAAATTCAAATTAAGATCAGAAGTAATTTAGATTTTATGAAAACACAATCTAATTGCTTAAACACATTTTCTTTAGGTTCAAGTCATTCAGCAACCTCTTTCCACATCATACCTTCAGCATTTATATTCACCTCAACAACAAATGCTCTTCCCTGGAAATTTAACTCTGCAACATGCTGGTATGACTACTTCAACGTTACAAAATCTTGGGGCTACTCAAGGCTTAAGTCTGCAGTTACAAGCCAAAAGTACATTAGATCCTAAAACATCTGGTGGTCAAAACATACAAGCTGTTAATTCTGCAAATAAGGTCAAATGGATCTGTTTTCTTTTGTATTTATTTTTTTATCAAAAATTATGTTGCAGAATGTGAATAAGTGCAACAAGTGATATTTATCAAGTATTTTAGAACCAACACATACCTTTGATGTTGACTGACATTCTGTAACATACAAGTATCCATCATTATAAATTTTTTGAGTTTATTAATTTTTTCCGTACTTTTACCTTTATATATAAGATTAAAAAGTATCAATGAGAGAATTCTATTTTTGTACATATGATTTATAAACTGTTAAATGTTATCCAATTTTAAAATAGCTTGCTTTTTAATTAATTTGTCTTTATTTTATATTAAATTGTCCACATTATTTATATTTTGAATGACACTCTGAATTGAAAAATTATTTCTTATGCATTCTAAAAAAAAATTAGTTTTATATTTTCTATTATAAGTTCTGTTTGTTTCGCTAGTTATATTGCTTTGTTTTAATAAAACATTACTTTTTTTAAATTAAACTTTTCTAAGTATAACTTAAAGAAATTTAACTGTTTATTTGTTACAACTTCTAATTTTGAATACTCTTTCTTTTGACATTTTTTGCAGGCCATGGCTGTAAATGCTGGAACAATGATGACTGCATCTGGACAAGTTATTGGAACTTCCAAAAGTAACTTTCCCCAGCAAATGATGACTGCTCCTGGGAAGTCCACAATAATCCATAGTCAATCAGGATATGCTCCTACTAATGCAAATCAAACTGTTGTAATTGGACAATTTGGGGTACTTCCTAATCAACAATCTATTTTCAATCCAAAAGCTCTTGCAGATTCTCAAAAGGGAAAGACTTACGTGAGTTGATTTACAAATATAATGGCCTTAATTTTAAATAAATGTTTTGAAAAAAGTATTGTTTAAGAGATTGAACAATTAGTCATAAATTAAGAGGGCTTTTTTTAAATAAATGTAGCAATTGTCGAAGAAACACATTTTCATAGTATATGGAATCAAGTGATTGTGCCACATATATTAACTTATGTACATATTTAATTTATTCATATTTGATACCAAATACTGTCTAATCAAAGGGCATTTTTTCTTTGTTTCTATTGTTTAAATATGTTATACATTATAATGATGGAGACTTCAGTAATGTAGCCATTTTTAAGATATTTTTTAGTGTATCTCTCAGTAGTATTGCTACTTATTTTTTTAAGTGTGTATATTTAATCATTTTCAGCTATTGCATCTTAAATTTACAAATGGGGAACATTTAAACAAAAGTTTATTGACATTTATATAATTGCTGTTTGCTATCCTTCCATCTATTTTCTATTTTTAAAAAATGATGAATCAATTGAAGGTTTGTTTATGCTTTTCTTTGAAATTCACATTTTTAATCATGTTGCTAATATTTTTTCAGACATTTCAAAATCAGCCAACTGCATTACAACCCAAATCTCTCTTCTCATCTACTTTACCTGTTCATTCATCTACTCAAGTATTTAATGGTAGTCATTTGAAGCAAATTTCATCCCAACCTCAGATAATAACCACACAAGCTCCAGGAACTATGTTTAGTCAAGCACAATTATTAGGTATTTTTTTTATTATTGATTTGGAAAATATTTCAGTAATTATTTGATAATGTTTGAACATTGAGAAAAAGTCCTGATATTGTAAGTAATTAAATCAACTAAAAAAAGACTTTTCTCTTCCCTCCTCCCCCAAATAAAATATAACCAGTCAAAGAAAGTATGTGATGTAAAAATTGTCTTTGGTAATAGATCGCGAAAAGTTAATAATTACTTTACTTTTTTTGACAGATGAAGTTATTGTTAATGCTTTACTTTTAAAAACTTAGAAAAATTGAAATGTGTGACTGTATTTATTAAAATATGAGTAATTTTTCTTTTGGATATGCTAAAAATATTTTGTAATTAAAGAGAAGTGATATACAGACTTTTCAGTATTATGATCCTTCTTGGGATATTTTATTCTTTAAAAACAAATATTTTTCTCAGTTTATGAATAATGTATTATATTAAAAATTATAATTTATTTATAATTTTTTTCACGCATTTTGCTACCCCTTTTGGGGACACAATGCATAAATTGAATACTTCTTGAATAGAGTAATGGTAAGCGATGATTCACTTTCCTTTTCTTCTTTTTTTTATCAAGAAATTGAGTGGTATGTAGTTTATTTATATTTTAAAATCAAATGAATTTGACTAAACTAGAGGAAAGCATATAACAGAGAACATTCATTATTACTATTCTTATTCATTTATAAAACTCTTGTATATTATAAATACATTTTTAAATGTTGCATTGTATATTTTTATTCTAAGTTCGAAAAATAGGGATAGATTGCTGAGATAATTTGAAGAATAAGATATCTTGAAGGAAATACATTTTTCTCATCTTAAAGCTCAACAAATTTTTTTAAAGAAAGAAGGGATTTTATACATAAGATTTCGCTGTCAATGATAGGATACAATAACAACTAAGAAAATCATATTTTTAATAGGATAAACTTTGCGTGGTGATTTTTCTATGAAATCATCTGGAATGAGAACAGTTTAAATTATCTCATTTTTTTCCTGACAAATCTGAATAAATTTTATTTTTCCATTAATAACAATTATATGGCATATCCAAAACCTTTTCTGTGCTCACTTTAAAGCCACTCATAGAGCAACAAAATAGTAATCTTCTAGTTAAATTTTGTTTGATGCATTAGACATCATATCAGAGTTTGATTTATTTTGTATTAAATTTTATTTCAATTGAAAAAAGTCATGTTTGCTTCAATTGTGTGATGCAGTAAATATTTTTTAACCCTTAAATAGTCATTGAAACACAATTTTTGAATTTTAATTTTTTTGTGTGTTGAATCTGATCTATTGATTTTCCATTGTAAATTATATAAATTTGAATTATAATGTACAAAACAAAAACTATATAACATAGAGCATATTTTATTTCTGGAACATTTTAACTTTTGGGATGACACATTTTTCTATAGGCTTACAAACTTTAAGTCCTTTACCACCTGGCTTATCCTGGGCTGCCCCTGGTTGCTTGCAGTCTACTGCACTTCAACTTGGTCAGAATCCAATCATCATTCGTAGTCAACAGTCAGATATGTTCATTCAACAGACTCAACCTCAGGCTGCAATGCATTTACCAGTTGCCGCTGCTGCTGCTACGCAACCTGTTCCACCAACATCTTTTGCTTCCACTTCCATTGCTCCACAGAAGCAAAAACAAGTTAAGGTGAGTTTATCATATGTTTAAGATTCAATTTGAAATTCACTTTATGTTAAATTTAATTTTGAAGTTATTAATTTTTTTTTTAAATTTAGAGTTTAAATGTGTTTAAATTTTATAGCCTTAGGCATATCAAAATTCACATTTATTTGCAATTTTGTAGAATATCAATAAAACAATATATTGATTTTAAAGTTAATAATATTAACTATTATAATTATGTATGTTAAATGAAGCAGTTTATTTTATTTTAACTCTGATTGGGAAAAAGAGGATAATCTTGAAAATGTATTTATATAAATTAGCAATATGTTTCAAAATTATTATTTTTTTTCAATTATCAGTAACTGTAAGTAGATTCTTTTTTGTATATAATTTGTAGTTTCTCTATTTATAAATTGAATTTGTTGCGATACGTAATTTTTCTTCTTTTTTTGTGTGTGTACTGTTGAAACTCCTTTATGAGATTTACTGCTCTAAAATGATTTACTGCTTTAAAATTATTTTACACAGAAAGGAAAAATAATTTGTGCTGTATGAAGTAAAACTTATGATATTAATTTTTTACACTTTTTAAAATCTGGAATTACTTTGGAAATAAAATTTTATAATATTACTATTTGTAAAAGGAAATTATTTAAAATAAATTTAGGTACAAGGGCTACAAGTGTCTTGTAAAATTTTATGTACATTAGTCTCTTAGTTCATTGATATTAGTAATTTAATAAACTGTGGAGATCAAAATTTTGGAACAGCTATTGTAAATGCTTAGTGGTTGCCATCCAGTTTTTTTGCTCCATGACCTTCATTTTTCATTAAATCCATGTCCCTGGGTCAATTGGAAAATGTAAACTCATAACTAATAAGATAAATATAAGTTCAAAGAAAAAAAAATGGATATATTTTTTTGAAAACCAAGTACACCTAAATTGCCACTCATATGAAAAACATACTTAACATAAAATCTTTTACAAAATACTTAAAAATAAATTTTATAAAAAAGTATTTAAAAATTAAAATTAATGAAATAATTTGTTTAGATAAATTTAATTTTCATGTAAACAATCATTCAATTTATTTCTATAAATCTGAATTAATCATTCGATTTGATTGTATTATCATGATTTCTTTGAATTGGATAAATGGTATAATGCAATACTTGATAACAAGGGATTTCATTGTTTCTGTCTATGAACCAACAAGAAATGACTTCTGATTATCTCAAACAACGAGCATTTTATAGTGTATAATTGTGCTAATTTTCTTTGATCCGCCATTATATATATACATATATATGTATATATATATATATTATATTTCTTTTTATATATCAGTATTTCTATTCTGAGAATAAATAACAGTACAACCTATTTTTCTCTCGCTTAAATTTGAAGGGGGGGTGGTTACAAATAAAATGCTAATAGCATGGAATAATGCAAAGAAATGGTTAAAGTTGCGGAAAATTCTGTTATATATTTGAATAGTGAAAAATTTTACCATTGTTAAGGAAATATTTGTATACTCTTTTGGAGTATTTTAAAATTACTTTCTATAATTTTTAAATATTCATATAACTAAAGTAATTATTTTCCTTCAAGTTTTCAAAAAAAAAAAAAATGTACATGTTTTCCTAGGGATTGCCAAAGATAACAAATTTCATAAAAGATATGCTCAACCACTACAAAATAGCTGAAGTTCTTAAATTCTTGATGAAAAAAATCTTGAGTTTCCATGCTAAGCATATTCAATAGCTGTGAGCTAAAGTTTTAAAATTAATAATACATATTTGATTTATCATTAAATATAGCAAGAGAAACAAATGTTGCAATTTTGATGAATTTTCTAACTCGCTTAACAAATTTTCAAAATGTGAAGAATTATATTTGTATCGAAAGAATAGCATCTGAAAGTGAGATTCTATTCAAAATATTTCTGTTGAATGTAAATTAGTATTTGTTCTTTTGGGGAAGTGAAATAAATTATCCATACTAAGATAATTTTGTATGTTTGTAATTTCTGAGATACTGATGAAATATATTTTTGATGTTTTAACTGATTAGTAAAACATACAGAGAGTGGCAATTGAATTATAACTTAAAGGGGGGAGTAAAAGGAGAGAAAAGTAAATGTAGATATCAAAAACTTTTCAATGTAATATAAGTATTTATTTTGCATGCTTAATTGTATGATATACTTGTTTATATTCACGTGGTTGTGTATAAAGTAAATAATAAGTGATCTTTCAGAGTAAATATTTTCTTATTTTTTTTAATGTTTACTAATTTTATTTCAATATTTAATATGGTAAAACACAGGAAGAAAATAGAAAAAAAAACTACTTATAGAAATATATCTTTATTTAATGATCCATTTGAAATCATGAACACTTCCCATTCAATAAATTTTAATCTTTTCAGGCTCACTCGCATGAAAATATTTATCAAATAGGTAATTACTCCTAATTGCAGATTTTTAATCAAAGGCATCAAAGAGTATTTAACACTTAAAAAAAATGTCATTTATGACAAAGTGACTTCTAAAAGTTTCTTTCCAAAAAAAATTTTATTTACAAAAAAAAAAAGTTTTCTGTTCAGTACACAGAATCTTGACTTATTTCTCAGGTTCGCCCTGGAACCCAAACTGTTGCAGTTGCTACTCAAACTAATGTTTCCAGTGCTGCAACAATCAATTCAAATTCAACTCCTGTACGCTCTCAAGTAAGTGTATTTTATTTGTTGGAGGAGAAATTGGAAAATAAATAAATCAGATTTAAATATGCTTTTGCAGCTTTTCTTATAATTAACACTTTGTTGCGCAGTGGCCGCATATATATATATATATTTTTTTTTGTACTTTAAATTTAAGGCAATTTTGTCAAAACTTGCTTGGAGATAATTTTTTTTTACATCTAAATGAGATAAACAGATGACAGCATTAAAGATTTAAATGTTTTGAGTCTATAAAATATAGTTAATTTTTTATGTTCTTTGGAAGCTACTTGATTTTCACCTTGATAAAACTGTCTCTCTGTATATATATATAAACAAATAAGACTTAATGCATGAGCCTTAAATAATGTCAAAATATTCTTTAATTCATGAAAATGCTTACCTAATTTTTTCCGATGTCTTAACTTAGAGTGATTGTATCTTATGATTGTCGTACAACCAGACTAGCATCTTCCACCTCTTATATGATGTTGTTAATTAGTTTTGTGGTTATCTGTATTAGCTGTTCTGCATACAAATGAGCAGTTACCAACCTTTAGACCACTAAATGTGTAATTTTTATATTTGGTGGACCATTAATTGGAATTTTAAAAAAAAGATGAATCCATTTATATAGTAATAATCTGAAAACTTTTATTTTTTTATGTGAAATGCATACATTAAAAGTTCCAAAGTTATAGTGTAATTATATATATATATATTTAAAAAAATGAAAATTTACAGTTTATTTAAGTATTACACATTTTTAATGTTATGTTCTAATTTTTCTGTGGACCATCAAAATTTTTTCACAAACCACTGGTTGATAACTGCTACATTAGATAGGTGCAATTTTTACTATATTTTATTTTTATTATTGTATTTTGGGTTTTTTTTAGTATAATTTTATATATATTCCAAAACCAATTTAAATTATAAATGTTTTGTAACACAATATATATATATATATATATATATATATATATATATATTATTTTTTATACTTGCATGTCATACAGAATTATGTGTGCTATATTCAATTGTGTGATACATGCAATAATTGTATATATATTCAAAAACCAATTTAAGTTATAAATCATCACTGACTGACTGACTAATCACGATATCTCTGGAACTATTAAACCTACAGACTTGAAATTTGGTAGGTAGGTTCCCTTCATGGAGTAGACGTCAGCTAAGAACGGATTTTGCAAAGTTCAAAACCCAAGGGGGTTAAGGGGCATTATAGATAATTATTTCCGTTACTAAACTATTAGATGTACAGTCGTGAAACTTGGTACACATATTTCTTTCATAAAGTAGAGATTCCCTACATAATGATTTTTACAAAAATCGACCTGCAAGGGGCGTTGAGGGCGCTTAAGGGGCGTTATAGATAATTATTTCCATTTTTAACCTATTAGACGTACAGTCTTGAAATTTGGTAAGCGGATTCCTTTCATAGAGTACAGATCCCCCTACAGAATGGGTTTTGTGAAATTCGACTCCCAAGTGGCGTTATAGGAAATTAACTCCTTTTTTAAACTATTAGACGTAAAAGCTCGAAATTTAGTGAGCTGATTCCATTCATTGAGTAGAGATGCGCTATAAGATGTGTTTTGTGAAAATCGTTTCCTAAGTGGCGTTGCGGGGGCTTAAGGGGCATTATAGATAATTATTTCCATTTTTAAACTATTAGACGTACAGTCTTGAAATTTGGTAAGTGGATTCCTTTCATAGAGTACAGATCCCCCTACAGAATGGGTTTTGTCAAGTTCGACTCCCAAGTGGCTTTGTGGAGAATTAAGGGGCATTGTAGACAATTAACTCCTTTTTTAAACTACTAGACGTAAAATCTCGAAATTCAGTAAGCAGTTTCCATTCACTGAGTAGAGATCTGCTATAAGATGGGTTTTGTGAAAATCATTTCCTAAGTGGCGTTGCGGGGGCTTAAGGGGCGTTATAGATAATTATATCCATTTTTAAACTATTAGACATACAGTCTTGAAATTTGGTAAGCGGATTCCTTTCATAGAGTACAGATCCCCCAACAGAATGGGTTTTGTCAAAATCTACTCCCAAGTGGCATTAGGCGTGAAATTGAGAAAGCTGATTCCATTCATTAAGTAAAGATCTGCTATAAGATGGGTTTTGTGAAAATAGTTTCCTAAGTGCTGTTGCGGGGCTTAAGGTGCGTTATAGATAATTATTTCCATTTTTAAACTATTAGACGTACAGTCTTAAAGTTTGGTAAGCGAATTCCTTTCATGGTGTACAGATTCGCTACAAAATAGTTTTGGGGGAAATTGATCCCCAAGGGTCACTGAGGGGGATTAAGGGGGTAATAGATAAATATTTCCACTTTTCAACTAATAGAACCACCTGCTTGAAAAATAGAAGGTATGTTCCGTTCATGGAATAAAGTTCCTTTTACAAAGATTTATGCGAAAACGGACCCCCAAAGGAGTGGGGTTGTGAGGGATTAAGGCGTGTTATAGAAAAATTCCTGTTTTTGAATTTAACTCATTTACTTGAAATTTGTTGAGCACTTTTCTTTAGTTGAATAGAGTTCCACTAAGAATGGATTTTATGGAAATCAACTCCAGGGGGATGCGGGGAGAGTTATTGGGGTGTATTGATAGACAAAATTCCGGTTTTTGAACTGCTAAGACTATAATAATAAAATTTGGTTTTCATGCTTCTTTTGTTGAATTGGAATCCGCTAAGAATGTTGTCAACGAGGTATTGATGATAAAAATTCCGTTTTTGCTCTGTTAGATTTAGACTTAAAATTTAGCACGCATGTTTATTTTATGGAGTAGAGGTCCACTGAAAGTTTCTTTGTTGGAAATCCACTTGATTATTAGGTTAAGTGAGCGAAAAATATCTTTCTATTTCTATTTTAGATATAAATAGAAATTAGATATTATAATTTGTTTTTTTATATCAAGGGGTGAGAGTGTAACAGCTATAAATATATTTTTCAATACAATTGAATTCTTAATGCTAGATATCAAAAATTAATCTATATGTAAACAGTATATATATATACAACATCGTGAAATACCCAGTGAAGCGGGTGGGTAACGGCTAGTATATATTTTTGTTTATGTATATGTGTGTATAAATTTATATATATGTATATGTATATGATTATATATTGAAAAAATTCTTTTACATTTGATTATATATATATATTATTTTTTATACTTGCATGTCATACAGAATTATGTGTGCTATATTCAATTGTGTGATACATGCAATATTCTTGTTTATTGAATGATAATGTAACTTTTATTTACAATTATACTGCTGTGTAAAAATTTTTAGCGGCTTCAACGAAATATTATACACAATTTATAATTTTGCTAGATAATATTTTTTAAAAATTACATTTCCTTTTGTTGTAAAGTGTTAATTTTTTTTATTACTATAAATATACTAATGTAGGATTTGTGTTGGAAATATATTATGGTAGCACATTCTTTTATGCATTTTTTTCCAATTACATTAAACAAAACATTTAAACTCCTTTAAATGTCCTTGATGCTCATTTGTTGCACCATGCAATCTACACCCACAGATAATGGGAGCTATTTTTTAAAAATGTTTTTTGATGATGAATATAGTTTTAGCTTTTTGAATCTTATGTACATTTTAAAAAATAACTTTAATAAAATGGAACAAACAATGTTTTTTCAAAAGTGAAGCCTTCCTTTAAAATGATTTGTTGAAGGTCTGATGTAAAACTGATAAATGTATTTACTATATAAAAACACATACACACAAAAAAAATTAACTTGGATATTACAATTGGATGTAAAAAGGAAACAACTGCCTGGATTAGAAGTTTCTCAAAGCATATTTCAGATAAGAATTCTATTTTTCTCTGATTCTGCAATTTTTTACTTTTTTCCAAAGAAGATAATTTGGAGGTGTGCTAAATTTGATTTCCATTTTAAAACCAATATTAAATACACTTAAAATTGAAGTTCTGTGGCTACAAGCATCCAACTTACAATGGGGTTTTCAAGCTTTTGTTCAAGCATTGTAGTTGAAGATTGACAGTGGTTGAGGTTGTTTGACCAGCTAAAGTGATGTTCTCTGAGAAAGGAGACACTGTTAGCTTGTTAGTGTTTTTTGTTTGAGTGTTGAAGCTCTGCTTTTTTATCCTTTGCTTTAAGTTGATTAGGGCAATGCAAAGCAACTCGGATGTTGTTAACCCCTTTGTTCTTGCTCCTGTCAAAATCATGGGGTGAAATTTCCCCCACTATTTCTCGCACACGTGACATTTCCGGGCTGGAGTGTTCAAAAGTAACACACTAAAATGATCTATTTCTTATGCCTGGAATCATGTTTATTTCTCACCAGATGGCAGTGTCTGATTATTAGTAATGTTTTTAGAAATAGTTATTTTATTTTAAGCTAGATGTTAGCACAATTAAATATACATCTTAGTGGTATGTTTTTGTAACCTTAGCTCAGTTACTTCTGATCTCTTAGGTTGTGTTCTGTAATAATATATATATTAATACCGCGCGTTAACATTATGAAGTTTGTTGGGAAGGGAATCGTATTTTACTTTAAGTATAAATGTATCTGAGAGTGATTTCTGGAACAACTGATTGTATGTTTTGAAAGTTTGGTCAGTGAATCTGAGAGTAGTGATGATGGATCTGTACTGTTATCTGTGATGTTGGCGTTTTTATCTCATGCTGTGAAATTTATCTCACAAGGAAAATTACTAATGTTTTTTTGCATTATGTGTACGTGTAATAATTTTTTTTTCTTTGCTGGAAAACCATTATTCAGTCATATTTTAACCCTAAATGATGGCTTTTCTTAAAAGTTTAATTTTTGTTGTATTTCAAGCTAAAAATTTATCCAAAATTTAAAAATAGATACATATATTGAACATACACCAAGTTTTATATAATTTTCTTGAATAAAAAAAAATAGGCACTTTTAGGACCGTTTTCTTCAAAATTATATGACCATTAAGGGGTTAAAAGACAACTTTTTATGAGGTTTATGTGCTGGAGGGATTCTACTGTGTTGTTAATTTAAGTAGTAAAAATTATGCAAATCTAAATTAGCATACCTCTTCTTATCTAATATAGCTAAATAACCTGAGTGTCTAATATGTTATTTAGTAACTAATGTAAACTTATGTTTGCAACTAATGGTACAGTTGCAAAAGGTATAAATAAATAATTTAAATACTTCTCTTTAAAAAGTGTCTAAAATTGCAACTTATATTAACATAGCGCAAAATATTATAGATAAAATGTACAGTTAAGGTGGATCATATGAAGTATTGAAAATTCAGGATAGTATTTGTTTAGCTCTTTTAAGTAGTGTGGTTTGATGGGTAATCTGTTAGATTTTATGTGTAAACATTTTCAATATTAGAATGAATTTTTTGGGTAGGTTGTGCATATTAATGAAAAGTAGAGTTTCTACTTTGTGTTTTTCAGAAATTGGAATGAACAGACACAGTAGTGCCATTTTTGTATATCTTTTTCATATTTTCATGACATATGTTTTTGTTTGTGTATGGAGGTTCATTTGCAAAAATGCTGTGAAGAATTGATCTTGGTAGAGATCATTGAAAGGCTCCTGCTAAAATTTTACATAGGGTACACATAAGGACATAGGACAAGTACACATAAACATTGTTAGTCAATATATATAAATTTTAGTTGAAGATTAATTTTTTTCCTTGAAGTGTTTCCCCTCTCCTTATTTTAGTGATGACTTTCAGCGATTTGTAGTAAAAAATGAAAAATTAAAGACTTCCTATTCATATTTAGTAAAACTAATAAACTATGTATAAAAAAGTCCTTTTTTTAGTATTTTATCTAACTACAAGAACAAGCTTTTTCTTTCGCATCATTTTTTTTTAATCAAGTATTTGTTATGTAAAAATATTTTCCAAGGTTTGTATAATAAAGTAAAAAAAAAAAAACAACTTATTCCCAGATAATGCTTAATGACAATTAAAAAAAAGTATTTAATTAAAGTAAATAACTGAATATGTAGATATATACGCTTTGAATTTTAGAAGCCTGCTTTTGGTTTGCGTAGTGGAATATCAAAACTAAAGATTTGTCCAAATAAATCTTTTATAATTTAGATTTTTTGAAGGGTTTTTTTTTTGTTGTTAATTTAAAAATGTATATGTTTTAATTACATTTACAGTGAATTTTGTTTATCAAAGTAATTTTGTTGATTGATAAAAGTTTTTGTTTCAAGGTAAAATGTTTTTATATTTGTGGGTTATTTTTTTCCCACACATTTCATGAGGTATGAAAAGAATAAAAAAATAATAATCAAACTTTGAAGTTTTGATTAACAATGGAATTCTTTAAAAATCTGGAGAAGTAAAAAAATTTCATTAATGGAATTATGAAATGTTATCTTTTTATTTCTTATATGAAATTGTGCTTGCTATAAAGCTAATTGCTCAAAAATTAGGTGTTCTGTTTTATTTAGATCAAACCAAAAGTACGAACTCCAACAGGACCTTCTCCAGGTGCAAGTCCTTCCCCATCAACTCCTCAGATGGCAACCACACAAACTCAAACCAACCAATCACCTCCACAGCCGCCACCTCAATCTGTAATGCAACAAAAGTCTGATGCAAGCAACCAAACATATCCAAATCCAGTTAAAGTTATGAACATTGAAACAAAATCTACTGGGATACAAAGCAAATCTGTATCTGTTGAAACTAAACACATGTCTACTTCTCCCCAGAAATCTCAAGCTATGGTAGCTCCATCCTCTAAAATTCCACAAGCATCTGTTACACCAACAATAGATGTATCTGTATCTATGGCACCTTCTACTTTAACCACAGTATCATCAACTACTTCTGTACTGACTACTACTTCTACACCAGTACAAGTGAATACCTCAGTTTCATCTGTTGATAGTATTACTCCAACAGTGCCATCTGTATCTACAGTTCCTCCTGTTCCATGCTTGACAAACAAGGTAGTTCCAGAATCAAATTTAAAATTGACAATACCTGAAGCACAAAATGAAACGGTGGTTAGTTCTGTTCAGACAAATACCACAGAAGCAGTAGCTACCACAGAACATTTAAAGCCTCAACAGCCAATTCAGAAACCATCATTGGGACCTGTGAAAGATAAACAGCCTCAAAAAGCGATTGTGAAACCACAAGTACTGACTCATGTTATTGAAGGTCTGGTGATTCAAGAGGGTTCTGAGCCGTTTCCGGTAATTGAATTTTGTTAGTGTGGTTCTATAAATTATAGTAACATTTTTTCCAGTAAAAATGGTATTGTATTAAAATATTATTCTCAATTCAAGTATTTACTTTTTTTAATATTACTTTTTTAGAAATGTTAATTTTGTTATTAGGGAGAAATAGTTTTAAATATTAAATTTTCCATTTCCTGAAATTAAAATATACGCTATTTTATTAATTTGGTGGATAATTCAAAATTCATTCCTTATAAATATACTTACATTTTTGATATTACTATATAACAAATAAAATGAGGGCTGCGGTAGCCCAGTGGTCAAGGCATCGGATCATGACAGGTTCGAGCCCAGTACCACTGAAAACCCGCTGTGTAGGGCAGCAATGCACATTAAATCTGTCGAGAGCTGAAATGTCCTCCCGTTGGTGCGGTAGTTAGGAGAGGGGGGTGCCAGCTCAGCTGTCGTCCACGTCACTTGACCATGGTTCAAAATTACGTGGTCCGTCGTCAAAAGCTCGTGTTGCCAAACAGTGGGATGTTAATATTCACTCACTCACTCATAAGAAATAAAATGAGGGATTTTTTTAAATTAAAAAATTCAGCTTTTATATCTATTTTTGTATTCTTAAAAAGGGTGGATCTTCTGAATATATTTATTTTTAACAGTGAAAGTCAATTTTGTTGTGCTTTGTATTGTTCCCTTTCTTCTTAATGATATACTCTTACAAGGCATAAATGGTTTTAAATTAGTCAATTACACACACATAGAGTGATATAATTTTAAAATTCAATTTATATATGTTTGCATGCATATGTATAACTGTATTTTAAAAAAGATGTGATCATTTATGCAGTACTTCAATATGATTTACTTTTTTAAATAAGTCATTGGTATAATTGTGGTTTGCCTGCTATTCAATGTAGCATAAAAAAGGGCATTAGAGACAGCAGATTAGACCAAAGAGGCACTTTGTGGAATAAGTCGCTGCAATTGGTAGCCTATGTAAATGATATAGATGTTATTGGAAAGGCAGTCAAATAGACTTTTTCAGCTCCAGAATCTTGTGCCACAAATATGGGCCTCACTGTCAATGAGGATTAAATGAAATTTATGGAACTATTCTAACCTTTTGAGTATTAATGGTTGCAGATTCGAAAAAAGCTGATGAATTTAAATACCTTTGTACAATAATTAATGATAAAAAATAAGAGCAGAAGTTGATAGCAGAATCAAAATGGCTAATAAATGCGTCTATGGACTGAGAAGACAACCAGATATAACTGAACTGTACTGGCTTTATTGGCAACCACAAGTAACCCGCCATCTGTAGTGATAGATTAAGATGACTTGGTCATATTTGGAGAAGATAAACCCATTAAAATCTTGGCATTTAAAAAAACCTGAGGCAACCTGAGCTACATGAAAGCCACCAACTAGATGGTTGGATTGTATTGAGAAAGAGCTAAATACTTTGAAAATTAAAAGTTGGAGATTAAAAATGTTTGAATTATGGTGTAAATTATGAAGTGAATTTCATTAAATGTTTCATAAATATTTTGGTATTATTTTTTGTCTTTGGAGGTAGGTGGGGGGGGATTGAAATTTTTGAGGAGCTTTTATTTTAGAGAGGAAATATTTGTTTTACAAAAAAAAAAAGTTCTTGCATATTAACTGTGGGCTTTTGACAACCTTTGGTGAATTTCAAGAAATGTTGGTAATTTTTCTTAGAATTGTGTCAAGCAGGTTGCCATAATTTGTAACAATTTGGTGATAAATCTCTGGCGTGCAATTAACTTTTGATGATAAATTGCTGGAATAGGGTTATAATGTAAATACCAAAACTCTTGTTGTAATTTTCTTTGTTATTAACTTAGTTTATCTAAAAACAAATTTTGCATTAATAGGAAAGAAATGAATAATTCTTAAATGATATTTAGGTCAGTAGATCAGCCTTATTAGATTCACCGTGTCGAATTTTGCCTCCTGAAAAACTTGATTCTCCCATCAAAAGAAAAGATCCACCAACAGGTATAACAATTCATTATTTTGTTTTTATTCATCAATAATCTGTATTTTTTGAAATTGTTGCTAATAAAAGAATAAATTTTGCAAGATTCTGTACCATATGTTTGAATTTATCAATTTACAATTTGCATGCAGATGTCTCATATGATCAACATAAGTTCTATAAGTTTATCATTGGATAAAAATGAACTTTTAAGTAAGCTCTGTTTTTATGTCCTTTAAAATTCTCAGATAAAGATACATATTCAACTTTTTTTTATGATTAATTAAGAAATTTTACTTTTAAATAATGTGTAGTAACTAAAATTGCTACTCATTTTTTTTTCACCTTTAATTCTTTTGTATTTTCCAGTTGCCAGTCCTGAGAAGAAGATGAAGGTTCACAGACCTCGAGGTAATGTGGAATTGGCAAAGTGTGAATGTTGTGGGAAATTAGGGCCCAAATCCAAATTCAAACGGTCAAAACGCTTTTGCACCAATTCCTGTGCTAAAAGATTCAATGTGCGCAACTCCAAACGTGTAGGATTGCTCCCTTCAGCAATTCAAGAACATGTGGGTTCAGGTATAATAAAATATTTCACCATAGCCTTCCCTAATTCTGAAACTGAAAGAACATATGGCTAGCCATCCATGCATTTTCATTTGGAAGTGGATGGAATTGGTTGGAAATTGATTTCAAGTGAGCAGTTTAAATAAATGCATTGGAACCATTCACATTCAATGGTTCTTTAATCTCTTATTGATAAAATTGTTCCATTCTCTCGTATGTACTTGGATTGTTGAAGAAAGCTTTGAAATATATATTTCTGAATCCCTTTTTAATTGGTTTCACTAACTTTCTATCTTTCAAAAAATATCCAAATGTGTATGTGTTTTCTCTAGAGCATGTAGTCTTTTTGGACTAATTTTCTTTTATTTTCTGTTTTATAAATGGAGAGATTTGTTTTGAAAAATACTTGGATATATGACCAATATTGAAGTTTATGATGTATATATTAATGGTTTGCATGTGATATCTCAGCTGCATGCATTATATAAGAGTTTGGAACTTGGTGTATTTTTAATATTCATTGTATTAAACTGATTAATATTTTGTATAAAATGTTTTATTTTATATATCTTGTCCAGGTAAGTAAAAATGAATAAATATTTTGTGTATTTCATCATTTAATATTGTTTTTTTTTTTTTTTTTTTTTTAGGATTTTGTTGAATATTTATGTATTTGATTCTAGGTCAGAAATTAGAAATATATACAGTTGAACCTCTATATTACGAATTTCTCTATAGAGCTAACTTTTTCCTGGAACCTTGAACATTTCATGATTTTCTTCGTAAAATAACCTCTCTGTAGCGAAGTGTATTTTCTACATAACAAACATTTTCTTCTCTGATTCAATTTCTTTTTTCTCTCCCTATTTTTAAAGTATGTCTGAACATTTCCAAGTTATTCTCTCTGTAACACATTTTACGGTGATCAAAAATCATGAACTGGTTTTATTAGATCCTAACTCACAATAGAGTTCTAAATCTTTCATCCCCAAAGTGCAACCTTTACCCCCCCCCTTTGTCCAGTTCACTAGAAACATCTTTGATATCTCCTTTCACCCTCAGTGGAGTTGTCCTTGTATTCCAGTTATAAAATAATGTATGTTTGATGTTACTTTTATGTCTTAAATTGGAAAATGTCCTTAAAATTCGTTAATTTTAATACGAGATTATTTTCTTAATATTTTAATACTGTGCATTCTTTGACATTTTTCCCCCTTGTTTTCCTTGCAGTTTTTCTTTCTTTTTTTTGATGGGTTAGATATATAAATTAAACATATACTAATTTAAAAAAGGTGTGAATAATTACTTTTTCCAGTACATTGAGCTTATGAATTTAAAATTTGTTTAAAGTGGTTTATATAAAGTATGTTAAAAGATGAACCTCTATATAACAAATGTTTCATATAACAAACTTTTTTTACTGGGATTTAGCAACTTCGTTATATAGAGGTCCAACTGTATACACACATAAACATGTTATATTTAGTCTAAGTAAATGTGTGCTTTAAATCCTGGCTGTGGTCATCCACAGGCCAGTGGGATGCTGCTAGCACTATTTGCCAATCTAAAACTAAGTGTATTATCTTTGATAGTATTAATATATCTTTCATTATGGAGAGTTTATAAATGATTAGAAATAAATTGGTCAAAAAATTGTTTAGAGTTTTTCACAATTTTGTGTCGGTAAATATTATGCTGTTAGTCCAAAATACTAACCTTACCAGTTTACCTAAAACACTAAAATAGTTTACTAGTCATTAGAGTTAAATGGGCTGAGAAACTTTGGTATAGATTATTTGTCAAATAGATATCATTCATTGTGTATCAATTTAATTTCCATAAAATGATGGTATAATACAGGAATGAAATGATAAATGGACATAACATAAGACAGTTTTTGATGTTATTTGTAAATATTAAAACTTAATCTTGGAATTATGCATAAATTTGGATGTTAAATATTGGATAATAGAACATACCAGATTACTTCATAAAGGTTACTTCATTTTGCAAAAGAAAACATATATAAAATCAATACCATTACTAAATTGCCATAAATCTAATGAAGTAAAGCAATTAATACACATAGCAGAACAATATGTCAAAAATAAGAGCCCCTATATTAACGGTGAATGTAATGTTCTTAATAAAAAGTAAAGTCATTTATGTCAATCTCTCAAGAAATTTTCTACATTTTTTTTTTCGTTATTTATAGCTATCATTAATGCCTGAGTAATTTTTATTTTCCTTTAATAATTATAAAAATACTCAGTAAAATCTTCATATTAAATTCTTTTAACATTTGTAAATGACTGTAGGCAGTTTATATATATTGAAAAAATAATATCATTTTAAGGGTAATTTTTGTTAAGAAAAGATATATTTACATTTCTTTTACATTTTTCTATGTTATTTGAATCTAAGTAACATTTTAATCAGTGATGAAATTTTGAAATGGAATATTGCCATATTTTTATGTAGCTATATATTGTATTATAACAAATGAGAGAATTTGTCAAAGAAAAATAATGCAAAACTATTCCTTTCCTCTTATTTACTTGAAGGTGGACCTGGTCGTAAGAAGAAGTTAAGAGGAAGAAAAGGCATGCGGAAACAGGTAATTCGAATATTTAAAATAAGTAAAATAAAGGAAATTTAAATGAAAAACAATTTGTTCGGATACATATTGATTCAAAATAAAAATTGTATTTTCATTTTTAGTAACCTTGCCTTTCTGTTAAAAATTTACCTGATCATCAATCAATATAGGTAGTTTATGGTTAAAAATATGAAGAAAACTTCTTGTTTGGCTAATTTTATATTGAATTTGAAATAATACTTACATTATGTATATGGATTGACAACGGAACTGAAAATTCAATGCCAATTTCTGACATAGTCAAAATTCTTAACATTCAGGATTTATCTGAAATTTTAAAAGTGGGTGAGTCTGGTTTGACTGCAAGCTGCTCCAAGACTGCTTGCTATCATGTAGAATTTGTGGGATTCTAAAATTAAAGTTGAATTACAAGTTGCAGTTTGAATTCCAGCCATGTAGAATTTTAAGAATTTAGTCATGATACAACTGGAACATGAACAACTGGATCTTAAGGATACAGTGACAAATATGCAGTGCTGTATTAGATATCTGTTCAAATGCTCTGTGCAGAATTTCTGTTGAAAATTTGCAGTGCAAAGGGTGTTCTCCTTGATTGGTTATTTTGTTCTTGTGTGACATGAACTAAATAGTCTCCTAAAATTTAAGTTATTCAGGTAGTTATATACCTTAATACTCTTAATTTCTGTAGGAAAATGTTTTAAAGTATGTGAAACTTAGTTATATTATTAAACTTTAAAACAATATTTGTTAAAATAAATTTGTTCATCTGCCAGAAAAAAATGATTTATTTAAGTGATTCATCTAAATATATATATAATTACATTATTACATAGAATTAAAATTATAAAACTAACTATTCATGTTTACATTCCAAACACATGTACGTACAATAGTTTTATATAATTTGAATGTAATAAATTTAAAATTATGGAAATGAGAATAATCTTAGTGGTACACCAATGTATGCTATTTTCCTGACTGCTTTTGAAATAAAAAAAAAACCCAAAAATTGTTAGTTTTATTATTTTTAGCTATGATTTTATGTATTGATATCCCTGGTTTGAACATTAGATAACATCAATGTGTTGATGAATTTTTGATGATACATATATAATAATAAAAAACCTATGCATATATATATATATATATATATATATATATATATATATATATTATAGATTTACATGTTTTGCTTGATTGTAATTTTACTCATGTCTTTTTGTCTTATTGTTCTAATTCTAATAAAAAAATAAAATGGTAAAATGCTGAATTTTAAAAAAAATAAAAGCAGTGTTTTGTGTTCAGTGAAAGAGAATGTTTTCTACAGATCTGTATGCAAAGAATGCAAGTACAAAATGCGATTTTCTAAACAACTAAATATTTTTTACTATCATTTTTTTTTTTTTTTTATCGTGAATGTTACTATGTCTGTAAGCTATACAAATAGCCAAAACAAATTATTTTCGCACATTAAAAGAAATTTGAGATTTTTTTTCATAGAAGTAGATGCAATAAAAAAATTCTCAGTGTATGTGTCAATTGTTATGTCATTTTTAAAACCAATATAATCCTAGACATTTGATTATTTAGGTTCAAATTGAGGAAGAAGAAATTAATATAACCCCCATGGAAGAAAATACTTCTGCACCTGATGATGATTCAACTGTATCTATCAAAACAGAAGAGGAAAATTCTGAGCCACCATCTGATAGTCCTCATCCTGTTCTAGTTGAAGTAGATAAAACTGATGTTGAAATGAAATCAGAATCTGATGTAATGCAAAAGTTGCCAACTAAGTGGACGGTACGAATGTTTTTCTGAATTTTCTTATAGTAAATCTACTACTTCCTGTATATAGAATAATTAACTACTCCCAGGTTACTTTTCTGTTTAGAAGATACAATTTGTAGAGTAAAAAGGAGATCATTAGTGCACAATTTTTCAAGGGATGGGGGGGCAAGGACAAAAGTCCACCATTCTGGTATCATGCTTCTTTTGATTTTGTCAATTTTCAGGAACAAAAAAAGTATAAAATTAATTATTTAATAAATAATTAGCATTAATTAATGGAATTAATGAATAATAAGTACTTAATTAAATTTTACATATTATATACACAGAATTATAATCAATGGGGGGGATCTAGGGCTTAGAGGGGGTCCAGACCAAAGCCCCTACTCTGTTAGCACGATTGGAGGAGATGCATTTCATTTTATCCAAGAATAATGTAACATAGGAAATAAAGAAAATTAATAAATTGGGAAAACCATGTAAAAAAAAGAGGAAAAATCATCTATATAACTACCATTTGTATTTATATTTCTGTGTTAAACATTTATACATTTAACACTAATACTAAATTCATACGTTTCAATTAATAGCTGTTATAAAGTTATAGGAATGCGTGTTCACATAGTTGTGCATTAAGTTATGATATAGATTCAGAGTTAGATTAAAAAACTCTCTCTCTCTCTTTGCTAACAAATTCAAAACAAAATTTTAACTTACCTTTAAATTTAACATTTTAAACCTCTTATTCAATTGATCAATGTTATTCAATCACTTTTTGATTTCACACAGGCTTTTAGTCTTTTTGACCACTCATCTACTGAGGCAAGCACTACCTCCTTGGGAATTTCCATGATTGCTTTCTTTCAAGGGCATTTAAGACTTCTAATTGGAATGCCGTTTTTTGCACACCTTCGCCTCCAATACTGACCATAATCTACAGCTTAGTGGTGGGTTTAAATCTGTACTGCTGAAAGGCCAATCTTTATGTTCTGTGAAGCCTGGCAGATTTTTTTTCCACCATCCCTGGGTTGTCTTCACCTTAGGAGTAGGAGCAGAGTCTATAATTGAAAAGTTTATTTGTTTCGATTGAACAGGTTTACTCTCAGGGGCTTCACTGTTGGTTTTAAGATTGTGTATTGATAAATTTTTGCTGTGGCTTTCACTCCTTTCTCTCAAAAACAAATCTGAGACGCTTTCATAGCTGACACCCAACTAAATTATGGCAGTTGCTATAGTGCTAACTACCTGCATGTATTTTTTCTTTATTTTAGCTTCTTACATGTACTTGGTCATGCAGGTGTTGGAAAGATTCTTCAATGTCATAAATTTTCTAATTGGTAAGCAGAATTTGCCTATGGTCATTGTGAGCATGCTGCTGCAACAGTGCTTTTGCTTTTAGTTACTTCTGGCACTTTAAATATTTTATTTAAAAAATGTCCAATAGTTTCAGGTCTTTGTGTACTATGTGACATATTACTTTTTTTGACACGTTCATCTGTCTTATATGAATGTCTTCTTTAGAAAAGGATTTTAATGAATTCTCTTCCAGAGTTGAGGCTATCACCAAGTGCAAACGACAGCATCTAGTATAGTCTGGAAAAATGTTGGTCTCAGAAAGCTTCTTAACTGTTGAATAAAGGGGTAACCTTTTCTCTCAAAATGCTGAAACCTTAAAAATCTCCAGGATCCTCTTTATTTTTACACAGAAATAACTACTACACCCTTCTGTTTGATATTCAATCTACTATGTTGGAGCTCTGATTGATTTAGAACAACCTGCATTAATACATTTTTTTTTAAATATTTCAGACCATCTCTAATTTAAAATCATCTGGTGAATTTGAGTCACAGCATACAATCTTAAGTTTTTGCATGACTGGGCACTCTGTTCAAAAATATAAAGTCATTCAGTTAAAAATAATATAAATAATAATTAATAAATACTTATAGATAATGCATTTGTGTTTGATGAGATAAAATTGTTCTGTAGTATTATGTACTGCATTCATTGTGTTTGAATCCAATGAAAATTTTCATCCTGTGTGATGTTTTGAAAAGTGAACTGGCATCTGACATATTTTTTAATACTCATTTTTTAAAAAAATCTGAAAAGAACTGCTATTTATTACTTTTGCAAATTCTTTATATAGTCCTTAATACTTTCATTTTGGGGAATAATCAGTAATTGTAAGTTATTTTTTAAAGTAAATAAAATAACACCTATGTAAAAATGAAACTCATCTATTTCATGGATTGAATTTTTGAGAAACATATTTAAAACATGATGCAAACTCAAGTTTATTATTTAACATTTGAAAAAGCTCTGTTATATTAGCTGAATTACTCTTATGCCCACTTTAGAAATATTAGTGTATCAGTAATTTTTTTTCGTTAATGAGCCATTAAAATTCCTTTAACTTTAAAATATTGGAGATGAAATATGTTAAAAAAAATTAAGTGACCCAGTCAAAAATGTGCAGTATGTTAAAATGTTTTCTTAATTGTTAAGTCAATATTTGATAGCTGTTGGATTATTCATTCCAGAAAAAGTATCAGATTTCGATTATTTTATATTAGATGTGAGCAATCTTAAAAGTGCTGGTTTTCAAAGAAAAATTGATCATTTGAGTATAAATAACCAATTTCTAAGTATTTAAAAATAACAATCATTCTAATGATTTTATCAAATCATAAAAGTATTTGAGTTTATTTTAAGAGGGGATTTTGGAACATTTCTAGAAACCATTATTTGTGTAACTCATGGGATTGGACTTTTGAAACAATGATTAATTGATAGATTCTATGTATCTACAATGTAATGAATTGATTCAATTGAATAACATTTTTTATAGGTTCAAGATGTATTTGAGTTTATACAAAACTTACCTGGTTGCTCTGATTATGCTGATACATTCAAATCTCAAGAGATTGATGGGCAAGCTTTACTTTTGTTAAAAGAAGATCATCTTATGACTGCTATGTGTATGAAACTTGGTCCTGCTCTGAAATTAATATCTCAGATCAGAAGCATGAAGGAAGAACTAGGACAATCATAAGAGTGAGACGTTGTAGCTAACTAAAAGAATCGAACATGTGATGGTTATGCTTCTTGTAAAGTACATATTTAACACAAATGAGTTGTTGAAGCTTGTTGCTTTTGATATTTTGGTGTTAACTTGTTATCATGGATGTTTCTGTTGATGGAAATGTGCATGAATGAGAAGTATTTATACATACTTAAAAGTTTTTTAATGTAAAGAATGTAGAGCAAAACATTTTCGAACTTGTTGAAAGTTTTTGACGCTTCACCTGGGTTATTTTTGAATTTTCTACAACAAAATTTGTTTGGTCACTTTAACTTACTGAATTAATCCTACCATCCCTGAGGATTTTTTTTTTGAATGAAGAAAATATGTTATTTTGAATATGTGGAAGAAAATATGTTATTTTGAATATGTGGACAAGGTTTTTTTGAATGGGGAAAAAACAACAAACTTATGTAAAATAGGAAATCTGTTTCATTTTTTAAAAGAATATTGTAGCAATTGTAAAATATAATAATTAATTCTATTTTGAAGGATAAGCACAATTATTTTTTTTAGGAATCAAGTTCATACGTCCTCTACTGAAATAGTGAATTAAATTTTGATTGGTAGTCTAGTTGACTGAAGAAACTAGTTTGGTCTTGTGAGAACAACCAATGAAACATTTTAATTTATTATCAATTTTGTTTCATAAATCCTTGGATGGTTTTTGTGAAAACCAGTTAAATTTATTTTATGAAATGTAGAGTGGAAATAGTTGAGAAATATATAAAGTTGTTGCAATATTTTATCAAAACATGTGCCTTTTTGAAAATGAATAGTAAAAGAGATGCGGGAGGATAGTTTAGTGTGTGTTAAAAATGATTGTAGAAATATTGTTCTTAAAATATGTAATCTTTTCTTTCATTGTAGTTTTATAATTTTTCTAAAAGTGATATCATATTAGAATTTATTTGAAATCGTTTGTCGTATTTCTTTTTCGGCTCAAAGCCTCTAAATATATTTTACAAGTACAATTTCAAGTTTTTTTACTTCCACAAATCAATTTTTCTGTGTTGTCATGTGTAAATAAGTGCTGCAGTGCCTATATATAAATATTAAGGCATTCATGTTTTCCTCATGATGTGTATGAGGAAATCAGTGGTGTTTTGTAAATAGTGTCCTTATTCACTGCATGATAACTGCATTTCATATTTTCCTGTATAATATTTCATTTTCATGTACAAAGAAGTATTGAATAAGTCTATTTTCAGTCATCATTGAAATTTATCACTTTTGAAAGTAGAATGTGTGCTTTAATATTTTAGTTTTGAATAATGACTACAAGGTTTTTTTAAAATCTTTATTATTATTTTTTCAAAATTTAGTAAGTTATAAGAAATTTTGACACACAGTCTAGATAGATGTGTAGTTGAGGTATATATCTTCATGTATATTTTCAAGTGCATATTTTTCAAGCATAATCCTTTTGTTTGAATTTTTTTTACTGATTAATGTATTATAAATATCTGGTGAAAATTATTTGTTAATTTAGTAGTAAAATTTTGCAGAACCTTATGAATTGATGTAAAAAAATGTCACTTGAAATTTCAATAGCAGTCAGTGGGGAAAAAAAATTGTGGATATAATTCGAATTGGATTTGGGTATAAAAGAGACAGCTGAAACAGTGAACTTTTAGCTGTACTGTTTTTGTTTAGCTGTGAATTTTGATTTCTAAATATTTAAATTATTAAATAAAACAAAGCATTCAATGTTTTATTTTTATCAAATTAAAAATTATAATTTATTAAACTTTCCAATCAATATATGATAGCATTTTGAAAAAATATCTAGTTCAAAAGATATTAATATAAATTTAATTCAATCTGTTTTTAAGTATAATATTTTTAAATGAAAAATGTACTTTAAGTCAGAATTGGAGTATTATCAATGTTATTTTTTTCAATTCTTACAAAAGGTCACTTTTCATTAACCAAACATTAAAAAGGTGAGGTTTTTTTTGACACAGCTTAACTTAAAAAATCTGACAGTTTTTTAGTTAATTCATCTATTTATATAAATTCCAAATTATTCCAGAACGGAACATACTTTCATAATGTTCTACAATAAATGCATAAAACTAATGATTAATTATCAGTGAAAATTTTAGATCATGCATTATTTATGCAAGGAACAAATGATGTAAGGCCCAGAGTAACAATAATTGTGAACATAAATAAGTCAGTGATAGTTTAAAATATAATATGCTATCAATTCAAAGTAGTTAATATATTTATAAAAAGACATTGAATTGACTGTGCATTAAATGTCTTTTCCTAGTGGATTTTTAGTTAAATTGCATGTTTAAACAAAACTGCCTTACATAATTGCCTATGTTGTTGAGTGTTGTAAGTTTAAAATGAATGAGTGAAATGACAAGATTTTCTTTTTCTTCATGTTCAGTTTCAAAAATAAATTATAATCTGATAAGTACTCATTTTGTGGAATAGTGAAATAGACCTAATAGTATTGTTAATAGTTCAATGTTAATTACTTATATTTTTATTGCAATAATTCTTTTTGAAAAACGTTTGTAGTAGACATTTTTTCAAATATATATAAAGAAGAATTTAACTGATAAATTCTCATTTAGATTGCATACTGTAATATACTATATTGCCATTAATATCCACCTACATAACAGCAAGCCTTAATTATGTCCAATTGTTTCAATGCCTTTGTATGAGTTGGATTATTAATGGTAAAGATTATATATTTCATTATGTATATATATATGTATTAATTATTTTGTTATGTATTTATAGTTATACTTAAAAATCAAAGGAATTATGTGCAAAAACTTGAGTAGCATCTCTTACTTAGCAATTGTAAATAGAATGTTTTTCCATCAATTGGTATCTTGGGTAATTTGAAAATACTAAAAATTTGTTGATTGAAAATCTACAACATTTTATAAATTGCGTTTTTTACCCTATTTTTATAGTCTATTATTAAATGTATGAGGTATTGATCATGTGGTACAAATCAGTTTATAATTTAAATTTAATAACTATACAGATTAAAATCAGGGGTTTGTTTTGTACGTATTATAATTTGCATGTAATATGTATTTGATTATTCATTGTGAAACAAAATATTTTTCCTATCTTGTGAATGCTCAATCATAAAGTGTTAGCTTTTATAAAACATTCATGATACGTCATATAAAGGTATGTAAGATAATGTTTATATATAATTACAAGATATTTATATTGCATAGCTATCTTCTATATACTTATAAGAAAAATCCTTATGTATAGTATTTTAAATTAGAGTATGCATATTCTTAACATAAGGCTCAGAGTCCATGAATATTGTTCATGGTAATAGTCAGGTTTGGAAGATGTAACTTTACCACTGCCAATTCTCAATATATATTTATATTTTTAGAGAATCTTTACAAGAGTTATTGTGTGTTTTCTCATGTAGAAAAGAAAAATATAACTATGGAATTTAAGTGATTTAATTATTATGGTGTTTGTTTTAGATACTATTAGTTATAACAAATTTCACTATGTAAAAAAAAGGGTATTTATATTTCATTTAGTATTTACATATTTTAAGTGTTCATTCATATATTAGAATGAGCTGTTTCATAAATATTCATAACTTATTTACAAGTTTGTGTTGGTGGTGGTTGTAAAATTATCGATAATGGCATTTAAGCTCATTTGAAAAATATTTATACTGTTATTACATCTAAGCTTGGAGTTGATGGATCTCATGAAGGTATGCTTCTAGTATGATGTATGATTTCAAACTTTTAGTACATGATAATTTTATTTATATTTGAGATGCAATAATGATTGCTTATTTATTTCATTCTAATTACAATAATTTTACTTAATTTCTAAAATGTTTGTTGAAAGTTTTTTCATATTAACAATTTGTAAGAATAGTATCAAAAATTATTTGAATTAAATTCTCGCATTGCAAATGTTAATTAAAGAGCTTAAAAAGCAATTGTAAATTTTACAATCATAATAAAATTTCATCTTTGCTTTTTCTCTCTTGTGTCATTTAATATGAATATGACTTCATTCTTTCCACAAACAAGATTTGATTTTCTTAAAAATTTTATTTAAGTTATTATTTTTCTTTATTTTCCCCCCTCCTCTAGGATGTTTACTTTTCTATTTAAAATCCTTACATATATTTGAAATGTCTAATATTTTCATAATTTACTATAAGAATAACTTATATATGTAGATTATTCTTTTGGGTATATTCTGATATTTCTGGTAATTTTTGGGAAAAAAGTATTGTGTTGGAGGGGGAAGGGTAGTGTACATAATGCAATTGCATATATTTGTGTTCCTTGTTCTTCTCTAAAATGTTTGGTTGAAATTTAACCCAGGAAAGATGGAATTAATTTTTTCCTGCCAAATTCAATTTTGTTTTAGTATGTTGATTAAAAGGTATAACTGAGATGCCATGTAAGTCAGTTTAGCTAACAATGCCTGGTAGTATATTGTACCACTAGTCTCTTAAGAGAGCAAAATTGGATGCTTAAAAGTTCCCCTCCCCTTCCACTGTATTGCTAAGTGAACACTTTAAAAATATATTTATAAGTTTGTGACTTGAAATATATTATGATTAATGAATTTCAGCTCAAATTATAAATTTTTAGTGTATAAATACAAATTGTTTTCGTTATTTATTGTGACTACCGAATTCAACTTTATATTGTCTTAGAATTAGGATTTCTTCATTGGTACACATCGAAATTATCCATCTGATTATAAATGCATCAAATTGTGTAGCACATTTTTATTGGTTTTCTTCTAATAAATTGATTTCAATCATGTTTCCTAAAGTAGGGTAACATGCATTCATCATATAATCAAGACAATGTTCTGCCTTCAGTTCTGAATGAATTTATTTTTAGTTTATTCTTCAGCAGGTGCAGTTTGTACATTTTGCAGTTTAGTGTTATCAGTATGATGACTGACTCGGAATTTGAACATAATTCATTATGCATAAGATCATTTCGAGTATCTGGTACATTATTCCAAAACAATAATTGATCAACAATTAAGTGCTAAATATTTAAAAGCAATGATTATCATTGAATATTATTTGATGCAAAGCCAATTTCTCAAAATAATCAAATGATTTTTAACCCTGCTAAATTCAAGATATATACAAGAATTTTTTGTTAAGAGCATTTTTTTTTACTTGCAAGTAATCATACTACTGCCCATATTATACTTATAAAGTGCTCCTATCAAATTGTTTTAGATGGTATTGATAATTAATTTCACTATCATAAACACTAAAATCAGCAAAAATCAAAGGAGTAACCTAAACTTACTATAAAAGTATCTCCAAATGAAATAAATGTTTATCTAATATAATAACATATTTCTGACATACTACATGTGTTCCCTATTCCAATAAGATAAAAAAAAAATGTATCATGCGATAATTTTTTTTTACAGAAAAAGAGGAAGAAAATTTCATCTTAATTTTCAGTGTGTCATTTTATCACAGAGACAAAAAGCCTTTTCCTGCTTAAATAGAAATTCTGGAAATCTATGATTGACTTCCATTACACTTTCATAAAGCATTCACTGTTATCAAAAGTGGAAATCCTTTAATATTCGTTTAGGGAAAAAGAAAAAAAAAACTCTTCTTATCCCAATGTTGGGTATCACACGTCTTATTCGGATTAAGTATGAATTATGCACATGCTTGTTCGGCATTTCCATATTATTTTTGTAATAATAATCTGATAATTTTACAAAATATTGAGAATTTCTGTCATAGTTTGGAAAAGTTGGCAGTCATTCAGTTTTTTCTGGATTTGGGAAATGGCTTGAAAATAAAGGAGAGGTGGTTTTATACATAAATGAATGAAATTTTTAAGGATAAATGGTCAATATAAACGATTTCAATTGGGGAATAGGAATTCTTTATTATTTTTTTTTATTTAGGAAGTATTGATTTTTTGCAACAAGCTTCATAAATGTTTAAATTATGCTCTCATTTATGGTTATTCTTAACACAAGAAAAAAGGCATAAGTTGATTTTGAATAACAGAGGACACCAGTAGCGCACACAGGAATTTTTCAATGGGGGGTCCGGGGTCCTGCTCAAGGGGGTGTATCATGCTCATTTTGATTTTGTCGATTTTCGTGAACAAAACAGTAAAAAACTAATTGTTGAATAAATAATTAGCATTAATTAATAAAACTAATCATTAATAGCAAATACTTAATTAAAATTTATGTACTATATACTTAGAATTATAATCAATCTGAAAAAAAATCAAGGGCTTTGGGGGCGGGTCCGGGCCCCTTCTTGTGTGCGCCACTGGAGGACACAGATGCCTTATGCTATCTCGCAAAATTTCTCTGGAGTGAACATTAAAGTAAACAATTTTAGGATAAGTATTGTACATTAATGAAAAATTATTCCTGTGTATTTTGAAAAAGGAGGATGTATTACATTAGTGCATATGAAATGTGGGATTTTCTTTACATGTAAACGTTTGTCTTCCTATTTTCGTTATGTTTTTGTTTTTGACATAATCTCATTTATAGTCGCATTGTCCATTGCCAGAGTCACATTTCAACAAAGATTTTTTCGTTTGTGAGGATATGAATTCATCCGATACTCGTGCAATTTTTTTATGAGTATAAAGGTAATAATGTTGCAAAAGCTGCACTCAATATAAACCAAGCGTTTGGGGAAAATAATTTTAACAATTTTAAAATTCACCGTTGGATTAAAAAAATTCTCTGGTATTTTTCCCTTTAAAATGAGCAGCGTAGAAGACCCAAGCCATTTGAAAAATGAAGGCATTGGGGGAAACGAATCAAACTATCCATTATGCTGCTAGTGCAGCGTTTCTCAAACTGTGAGGCGCGCCTCTTTGGTGTGTTTGATATCCCTTTGGGGTGGGGGCAAGCATGTTGAAAATAAAAGATTTAAACTATTAGTTTATTCAACAGAAGGAAATCAAAATACATTCTGACATAATAAAAATTAGATACACATTCACATTGATATAATATACTTGTGACAAACCTATACGGAACTTTATCACTAACCTTCTGAGACGTCTTTTTTAGGGAAATTTAATTCCCCTGCCTATTTCCAATCAGCTCCAAAAAGAGGACAGGATTCCTTGTTATGCAGATTAGATAAAGTATTTAAGTCAAACGGAATAGTAAAGTAAAAAGCAGTAGGAGATTGAAGCAGGAAGGTATAATAGTGAAGTTAGAGATTTATTATTGGAGATTTCTAGGAGGATAAAATCTCAGAAAAAGCTGAGCTGAGCTGCAGTGTGGTAAATATTGATTAAAGTCTCATTAAAGCTTTATATTAGGAGTGAGATTAAAATTAAATGTTCAGTAGGAATCTTATTGAATATAATTCTGGGATCTCTTATTGCGGTAATCTCTGCGTGATCGATATTCTAATTGTTAATTAATTGGATCATTAGATATTCAAGTTAATTTAAAGACAAGTCTCTTTTAAACCTCATATAACTACTTTTTTGATTTATTTGTTATTAAAAGTCTTTGATTCTATTTGGGAAAGATAACCAAATAAAGTTATTTATAAAAATGGCTACTGGCTCTTATCTGACTCCAAATTATTCTCGTTCTCAAAGTGAGATCCAAGGGGATCTTCACATACTTATATAAATGTACCAGTACAACAAATGTTTTTGATAATTAATTTATCAATACTAAATTCAGGGGAGTAGCTACCGCCATATCAAGGATACGGGGCCCCATTCATTATGTATAAGAACATTATAAAATGTCAAAAGGCTCCTCTAAGAACGTTGATACAGGGCCCACTCAGGACTAGCTACGCCAGTGATTAAATTAAAACAAGTTTCATAGTTACTAGTGCTGCCCATGAGCTTGTCATATACAAAATTTAATACTTATCTTGATCATTTGAATGATTTATAAGTAAAGTTGTATTGTAGCCTAAAGCTGCATTCACACTAAGGCTGCCAGCGTTGAGCGTCTAGCCAATCTGAATGGCTAGACGCTGACAGCCTTGGTGTGAATTCAGCTTTAGCGTCCAAGTACATTTTAATTGCATTCAATACATTGTTATTGTATGGGAGAGGGGCGCGATGAAAATTGTGTCGCAGATAGTGAAAGTTTGAGAAGCACTGTGCTAGTGAAATTTAAATATGAAATTTTGCAGCACTCAGTTTATTCTTCGAATCTTTCGCGCCATCCGTTTTTAATTTTTTTTTTTAATCATTAAAACTGTTTTTACTGGCCAAACATGAAAATGCACATAGCCTCCAGTGAAAATTCCGCGCCCGTTTATTGATTCTTAGGATCAGAATCCTTTAAGAGAGGCTTCTATGCGTTAAAATCTTTTTGAAAAAGGTGTGTTGAAGCAAATGGAGTCTTATATCTTGATTAAATAAGCTTTTGGAAACAGACATGCATTTTTATATATTCACTTAAAAATTCGACATTTTCATACACACCAACTTAATAAAATACAGTTAAAAAATTTTGAAAAAAAAAAGAAGTTTTTTGTTGTTGTTGTAAAGGTGTCACTATTTTGTTAAATAGTAAATAAAATGTATTAAAAGAGCTTTAATTATAAACTAATAATCTTAAAGAAAATATAGCTAGTTTAAATTTTTGAACATGAGAACCTCATTGGAATTCAGCACCCATATGCATTTCTATCGCGTTACGTTCACATTGATATGATGTGGCCGCGGTAGCCGAGTGGTATAGGTATCGGACCGTGGCTTGCCTTGTCCCGAGTTCGAGCCCAGTATCACTAAAGACCCTCCGTGTAGGGCAGCGATGCACGTTAAATCTGTCGAGAGCTGAAACGTCCTCCCGTTGGTGTGGTGTGGTAGTTAGGAGAGGGGGTGCCAGCTCAGGTGTCGTACACGTCACTTGACCATAGTTCAAAATTACGTGGTCCGTCGCCAAAAGCCCTCGTGTAGCTGAACAGTGCGACGTTAATATTCAACCAATCAATCACATTGATGTGATTGTCTAGAACAGGGGTGACCAACCTTTTTGGGAACAGTGCCACTATCTGATTAAATAAAACGAAGCGTACCACTTCCAGCAAACAAAAAAGTATGAAAAGGTAAACAAATATTACTTTTGTAGGACAATGTGCAGAGGTCGCAATAATAAAACACAAGGATATAGACAAATATTGCCAAAGGCGTAAATCACTGCCGTGGTAACATCCATGGCACGATCCTATTATGAAATGTCCATGCCGCAGTCATTGTCTATTTTAAAAAGGGCACTAACAACGGAAGGACAGCTAAAAAGGTGTTTGGGATCCAGTTGCGTGCCTGCATTCCACATATGTTCTGAAACCATCGGGCAGAATCTTCATGCGCTTAAAATGCTTTGTCCTTAGTTTAGTTACTTATAGGCTTATTATGGGTTTTTGACATCAGTAGCTCATTTTTTATGCACAAGTCCAAGTAGTGGAAGTTTAAAAATAGTTAAATTAAGCGAAAAGTACTAATTTAACTTTTTTTTTTATTGTTAGTAAACTTTACAGGATCAATCAATTATGTTAGATATAAAATGAAAACGCGCGCGCGCGAGTAACTTGAAACATTTAATTCTAAATGATTATTAAATAGTCAGTATACTTGCTAAGGTATCCAAACACGTTCGGAGTACTTTTTAACAAAATAGCAAATTTAATCATTATAAATGCTTTTTTAGGACTCAATACCAATAAATACTAATATTTAACTAACAATATTTAAAAAAAATTACTTAAGGTATCCAACTACGTTCGGAACCGTGATTTTGCAAAAGCATATAAATGGATAATATTTATGATATTTAGTGTCACTTAGATTAGAAAATGTATATAAAATTGTTTTAAGAATAGAATTACAATAAAAAATTATTTAAGTACAATATTTTGACAAAAAAATGAATATAGAATGACCCACTTTCAAAATGTTCTCCTTTTGTGAAATATGCTTCTACTATAATAATATTTTGCCTGCATACAGCTCAGACCTCTGTACAGAGGCTCAAGTAGAATTTTTGAAATATATTACTTAGAAGTGGGTTTATCCATGTTTTACGACAACAGAGGGGAGAAATTTTAAGAAAAAAAAAAAACGCTGATAATTATTTCAAATGGTTGTAACTCTGAAAATAATGTGAATTTTTCAAAAATCCTAGTTGAGCCTCTGTACAGAGGTCTGAGCTGTATGCAGGCAAAATATTATAATAGAAGCATTTTTCACAAAAGGAGAATATATTTTGAAAAAAGGTTATTCTAAGTTAATTTTTAGCCGAAATATTGTATTTAAATAATTTTTTAGATCAAAATGTCCTTAAAACTGTTTTATACATGTATTATATAATCTAAGTGACACTAAATATCATGAAAATTATCCATTTATGTGCCTTTTTAAAATCACGGTTCCAAACATAGACGGATACCTTAAATTTTAGAAAAATCACAATTATAAGTGAAATTTTAGCAATATTTTTGAAAAACTTCAAAGCAGTTAGAGAAAAAAGTAATACACTTATATTAGAGTAAGAGTATTACTAAAACAAATTAGATGTATTTATCTAGGAATTGTACTAAATATTTAATGTTTTATTGAGAAATTTTAAAATGTTAGAGCTGATTGAGTAAACATAATAAGAAATGTGACATTCTTTATGAGACCATTATTTAAATAACAAGCCACAATTTAAAAAGTATTCATACAATAAGAAATGTTTTAGTACATTAACTAGAAAATAGCATGAATATCAGATTCAAAAAGATTTATAGAAATACATATGTAATATTTTGATTTATCAGACTCGCCATGATAAATTTCGAACAATTTAAATGCCACTTCCGGTAAATCAAAGACCCTCTTCCGGTTTTTCCAATTTTATAAAATTGATTGATTGTAGCTTGGCCTCTAGGTAGCACAGAAACAAAACAAAGTACGTTTTATAAAGCTAAATGATAACTATTAAAATATATATATCTGTCTTGAACGAATTTGGTCATTTTTAACATGCTCGGATTCATGTGGCTTTTGATTTTTTTTCTTAATCAAGTAATCTGTATTAAAATTACATTAGAGTTTTCTCTTGAAAATGCCAATAAAAATTTTTTTGCAGTCTTAGAATCACTTGAGTTTAATTTGATGAAATTTTGATTTTATAATAGAAGACATTTGTTCACACGAACATAGTCATCCAAATCTACAGTAATATCTGACAGCCAAATCGTGTAAACTTGGAAAATTGCTTGTTAGTACAATTTTCCAAAATTCAATAAAATTCGGATACCTTACAGTTTAAATAATATCCTTATGCTTGTAGTGTAATATAGTGCTGTAGGTCAATAATTTCGATTTGGATTTCAGGTGGTAACAATCAACGTCGTACTGAGAAATTAAAAAATAATTTGTGAAAAGAACTTTATTTTTTTATCATCTTTAAAATTATCAAACCTTGTACTGAATGAATTCTGCAACATGAATAATAAATTTTTAAAACTGTCATAGTTCGAAGCATTATTAACTTTAGTAAATAGCTCCTGCACTAATGAGAAATATGTTAATATTTTGATCTTTTTAAAAAAACAAACACTTTTGTTCACAAAAGAAGATGTAAGATTATAACTAGGGTAGGAAAAATACAATTTTTTCTCTGTCATCATAAATTTAAATTATTTAAATGTTCCATAATATCGAGAAAAAAGCTTAGTCCCATAGCCAATCTTCATTCTCGAGTAGCAAGCACTCACACCGGTCTATTCAGTGTTGTTATCTTAAGGTATCCGACTACGTTCGGAACCGTGATTTTAAAAAAGCGCACATAAATGGATAATTTTCATGAAACTTAGTGTCACTTAGATTAGAATACAGGTATAAAATTGTTTTAAGGACATTTTGACAAATATATATATATATACAGGTATAAAATTGTTTTAAGGACATTTTGACAAATATATATATATATATATATAAGTACAATATTTTGGCAAACAATTAACTTAGAGTAACTTTTTTTCAAAATGTTCTCCTTTTATAAAAAATGCTTGTAAAATAATAATATTTTACTTATATAATATAAAGACTTCTCCAGAGAGTCCGAACTATTTTTTTGAATAATTCACATTATTTTCAGAATTACAACTAATTGAAATAATTATCGGTGTTTTTTTCTTAAAATTTCTCCTCTCTGTTGTCGTAAAACATGGATAAACCCGCTTCTAAGTTAAATATTTCAAAAATTCTATTTCAGCTTCTGTACAGAGGTCTGAGATATATACAGGTAAAATATTATTATAATAGAAGAATTTTTCATGAAAGGAGAATATTTTGAAAATGGATCATTCTATGTTCCTATTCTATTTGTGATTTTTTGTCAAAATATTGCACTTAAATAATTTTTTATTGTAATAATATTCTTAAAACAATTTTTTATACATTTTCTAATCTAAGTGACACTAAATGTCATAAATATTATCTAATTATACGCTTTTGCAAAATCACGGATCCGAACGTATTTGGATACCAAGATATTGTAAGACACGCTTCCTCAAATTCCCAAATCTCGTGAGAACACTTCTTTTGGAAAGCCAGTGTACACAACAATGAAGATTATTCTCAACATGATAATTTCTATTGTAGTTCAATTAATTATGTGTATTTAAAATTAATTTTGAGTGTTCTTTTTGTGTTTAAGACAAACGCATTTCCATAAAAATGTAAAAAAAAACCCGTTAATTATTATTATAAGTTCAATAAGTTTTCAATAAGTAATTCAATAAGTTTTCGCGTACCACTGTTACAACTTCACCTTGCCACAGGGCGGGGGGTTGGCCACCTTTGGTCTAGAATGAAACAATCCATTTCATTGCTCATGGTTTTACACAGAATAAGCGACAACTCCATGTTTACAAGAAAAAAAAATCTCTTTCATATTAATTAACTTCAGCTAAATTTCACTGAGGGAAACATTACGCCAGTACTTCTCAAAGTTTAAATATTCGCGACCTAATATTCAATTAAAATTTTTATCGCACCCCCTCATGCAATAACAATGTATTGAATTCAATAATAATATACTGTGATGCTAAAAATATGATACGACTTTTACCTCTTAAGTGCCACCGGCGAATATAAACGTCTCTCTCAGCCAAAGCATTAATTTCCCTTGACGTATATATACGTTTTTCCCACTGCTATCCATAAGATTTTGGAATGTAATAAAATGACCGTGACAGTGTTTGCGAAAGGTATTAACTTATTTCAGATTATTTACTTCTTTATTTCTCCGCCCCTCCCCAACATATCTTATACGCGCGAAAACGTGTGGAAAACGGTTGGCATTGGAATGCTAGTAGCTTAACTTTTATTTGGCAGTTCAAGGATTTATTATAAACCGTACAAATTATCAAGATAAGTGTTTTATATATACTTTTTGTATATAATTTTATACATGACAATCCCATGGGGTCACTGGTAATTATTAAACGTTCTTAACTTAGTGTTGTTATATTAATTATAAAATACATTGTGTAGCACTGATACATTTATAACTGTAATATATTAGTGTAAATGTGTATTTTATTTTTTTATTATGTATTTTGTTTGTTTACTTTCAGTAAATTAATTTTTTTCAAATAATCTTCTGTTTTCGACTTTTCAATATGCTCGCGCCATCCTCGTAGAGTTATCGTGCCCTTCAAGGGGGTCGCGCCGCACAGTTTGAGAAACGCTGCGTTAAGCTAATAAAGAAAGCACTCATCAAAACTGTCATTAAGCACAAACTGGGAAAATGAAAAACAGTATTCATTACTGAAAGTCCACTTTCCATGAAATAAAAATGAACCATTTCAAATGAAACTTATGTGGTTGTGTTCAAAAAGTATCGATCCAGGTTTTTTCCCGCACCATATAAGGATAATTACAAGTTCTTGACTTGACATATGTAAAAGACATTCATACGCACACACGAATTTTCTCCCGAGCTCATACAGGATTATATGGTCAATAAGTCAAATTTTTCAAAATGACCGAACTATATAAGTAACAATATTGCATTAAATTTCTCATTTATCTTGATGATAGAATTAGAAAAAAACCAATCACAGCATCCAACAGATTTACGGGGAAGATGCTATAAACATCTCACGCGTAAAGTGTAATACTGTCTCTGACAATCGTCTTGTTCAATTCTTTGTGAATAATGTTGAATTCATTGGGAAAAGAATTTTTCAAAACCGTTTCTCTTCATGATTCTTCTCTTTCTGTATGTATTGTGCGACCTTCTGGATTAAACTTTTTTTTGAATCAACATAAACTGCAAATCTGCGAATTTGCTTCTACAACGCATACTTAAAAGCATTTACTCATAATTCACCTAAGGTCATAACCAAATCGTAATGAATTTATTGTTCCCTTTCGCCTAGTTTCATTACTGAACGAAAACTTTTGTCGATAAAATGTTAATCTTACGTAATATTTTTTTAAAAAAATTCAATTTGTTATAAATATGAAATGCTATGTTTTTAAAAAATTAAACTTGTAGATAGGGCGTAGCTACAGGCGTATCAATGATACGGGACCCCTAAGCTACAGGGGCCCCAACATATGTAACTACAGTACCATTAAGAGGGCTTTCGCTTAAAAAAAGTGTACCGAAGTAGTTTTGATACGGGGCCCTTCGGAATTAGCTACGCCATTGCATGTAGACTATCCGTGATGGGGTTTAATAGAGAATCCGTGTTCAAGAACGATATTACTTAGATCATGCATGTCAACCTCATTTGATATCAAGGGCCGCTTGAGCAGTTTTATCTTAAGTTGAGGGCCGCATGTTTATAATGTTCAAAAGATTAATCAAACAGGATTTTTAGAATGATTAAAATATTTTTTATAAAACTCAATGTGTACTATATACACTGGTGTACAAAAATTAAGGACGAGACGGTTTTTTCAATATAACTTTGTACAAAAGCTTTCCAAATCAACACATTGAATACCGTAAGATCTCCAATACGTAAGGACACGTGTAATGTAAGCAACACTTACTAAAAGAGAAATCAGAGGGATAAAAAGAAGCTTGATTGAAAAAGTAGCATGGAGCGCAATGCGACTGAAGGCCGAAACATCCCTGTGATGGGTGTCCAGCAAGAAACATCCGGTCTTTAGTAGGGGATATGATCTCCCCTGATTGCTAGGCAGGTTTCACAGCGTCTGCCCATGCTGAGAATGAGGGTGTCAATGAGTTGTTGAGGCATTGCTGCCCATTCGTCTTGCAGCGCCAATCGAAGCTCCCGAATCGTTACTGGTGGTAAGGTACGAGCTGCCAAGCGTCTGCCTAGAAAATCCCATACATGCTCGATGGGATTGAGATCCGGAGATCGTGCCGGCCAATCCATACGTTCAATATCCTCACTTTCTAAGAGCTGTTCGGCAGCTACTGTGCGATGACATGGTGCATTGTCGTCCATGAAAAGGAACTGCAGACCCATAGCGCCTCTAAAAAGACGCACATATGGAAGAAGAATCTCGTTACAATAACGGGTCCCGTTGACTGAACCTGCGTCGAAGATGTGAAGGTCTGTACGACTAGCAAGCATGATGCCTCCCCAAACGAGAACACCGCGACCTCCATACCTGTCCCTTTCAATGATGTTCGAGGGATGATTGCGGCTTCCCCGCTCTCTCCAGATGAGCATGCGATGAGAATCGCTACTCAAACTGAATCTGCTCTCATCTGTAAAGAGTACTCGTCCCCATTCATTGTCTCTCCAATTCCGGTGTTCCCGGCACCACAGAGAACGCCTTCTCCGATGGGCAGGCGTTAAAGGTACACACTGTACAGGGCGTCGTGCAAACAGACCACCACCGTGCAGTCTTCTGGCCACAGTAAAACGCGATATAGGTCGTCCAGTCGCCTGTGTCGTGTGTCTAGCGATTTCTCCCGCTGTCTGCCGCCTGTTTCTTCTGGCCTGTAAGACAATGCACCGGTCATCTGCGGGTGTGGTTCCTCGTGGACGACCACTACTGAACCCCCGGATAGCTGTTCCTGTAGTTTGAAATTGTCTCCAAAGTCGTGAAACGATGCTGTGAGCAATTCCGAACTCCGCAGCCACACTTGTCACACTGCGGCCTTCCTCCAACTTCCCAATGATTCGACCTCGGGTAAAAGCATCCAGATGTCGTCTAACAGATTGATTATTCGCCATTTCTCGCTGAGGCAGCAACTCGGTGTGATTTTAACTGCTATACGGCGTGCAATCTCTTTGCCAGAAATACTGATCTTACACCGACAACATGCTTTAGACTACTCAGACACTCCCCCATTACGTCTACCTGCATATCTGCGCATGTGCTACCGTACATCACCTTACTTAATCTCCTGATTCGTCTTTCTGTCCGCTCTGCCTCTTCGTTCAGCTGATATGCTAATTTTTCGACTTCATCCTTAATTTTTGCACACCAGTGTATTATACATACATAATCATTTAATATTTCAGTTTATTTTTTAAAATATATATGTTTCATAAAAAAAAACAAGTAATATAAAAAAACGTTTTAAGTCAATTCCTACTTAGATCAACAAAGAAAAATTTTATTTTAGCTACTTCTTATTAAATAATTACAATTAATATAAATATGTATATACGTATGACAGAATAACAACATTAAATGGTCATTAATTTTTATTCATTATCATTAAAGTATCGAATTGTCATCCAAAACAATCGTGTATACAAAATTTTAGTTCAACAGAATGCTTTAAAACGTGAGGAAAAAAAACTTTTTCAAGTTTTGACACAAGTCGCCAAAAAGGTCGCTAAGTCACCATAAATGATGCCAATGTGGCTGTATTTGTAATTCCTTGAATAATTAGCTTTAATCAATTAATTTTTATTAATTATAATTAAATTATTGTATTGTCATCCAAAACAATCATCTATATAAAATTTCAGCTCAATTGAGCGCTTTAAAATGTATTTTATTAACGATTGGAAATTACCAGCAAGATAAATAAATATATATAGATCGTGAGCTAATAGTAGGAATGGAATAAAAGTTATAATGCAAAACATACAGTTTAATATTACTTTTAGAAGTTATTTGACATCGTTTTTTCCCTCAAATTAAGTCATCAAAATTCGGTTAAACATGTTAAGCTGATGTAATTTTTTAAAAATGATAAATGTTGATTCTTTAATCTTGACCTCTCTGAATTTTTGTTACATTTCATTAAAGAAAAAGTTTCTCGCATAAATAAATGGTTTCAAACATAGCCATTCATTAGACGTGTAACAAACAACTGATCCAATGATGAATATGTATAAAAATCTAGAGTTTCAACTTCCAAGTATTTTTGCTGCAAGAAAGAAACACAATAGATTTCAATAAATTCCAATAGCAAGTTTTTATCAACAACTTCAATATCGACAGATAGAGGTGAAATTAAACAAACAAAATATTGTAAGTCAAAATTTTTAAAATCAGAAAATTTTCGATCGAATTCTATTTTTAACAATTTAATTTGGTGAGAATATTCTGTAAATTTTAAGTGATTTAATCAATAGATTTTGAAAGTTTTCAAATTGAGGCAAGTTTTCTGTTTCTGTTTGTAATAATTCGTATGTAAAAATGTCTGCTTTAAAGCGTTAATACTATCAAAGAACATTGTAGCAAAAGGATTTTTGCCTTGGCGCTTAAGTTGATTTGTAATATCAACCGAGAAAGCCTCTTAGTTGATATTACAATTTCATCTTTTAGTTCAGTATCTTTTTCTTCTTTCATTTTTTCTCATCTTTTAATTCAGCCCATTCAGAATTGTTTTTGTTTTCAAGAAAATTATTTCATCCAGCAATTTAAAAGATCTTTTTAACACTTTATGACTCGAAATTCATTGAGCTTTCGTATATAATATGGTTGACCGATAAATTCACACTCTATATCTTCCAGAAATGAAGCAAATCGATGGTACTAAAGCCTACATGCTCGAATATAGCTTACAATTCTACTGACTGTTTTAAAACTTGTTCAATATATCCAAGTACGTGCCCCAAAACAGTACTTGCTCTGGAATAATACTATGAAATTGTATAAAATTATTATTATCATGCTGTTTGCTTGTTTCTTTTAATCTTGCAACTTCTTTAGTAATACTGGCCATGATAGGTGCACTATCACTTGCAAGATAAACAAATTCTTCCAAGGAACGTTTCATCTCAAAACTTCTTTAAGTGCATCCAAAATATGTGTTATGCATAATATATGATTCGACTAGACTATAAATCTCGACTATTTCCTCACCTCTCCTGTGGTTACAGAATTTCAACTTGCACCTTAAAATTTTTTTTATTTGTGCTGGTCATAATACCATTTTATTTTTTTTTCTTCCGAATCTAAGCCGCACCCCAAATTCTCAACAAGTTTTTGTGAAAAATGGTTTATGGATATCAAATTTTACGAAATTAAAATTAATTTAAAATTAGAACTACAATAAGAGGTGAAGAATTTGTTATTTTGTCATTATTATGAACTTTTAATTGCATACATATGAACCCGTAATTTCTCTAAATACCCCATCCAACAAATTTCTTTCCCTTCGATTCTTAGCCATCCCCGATTTTCAGTAGCATTAACATTGGGAATAAAGTATGGCTTAAATTCGAATAAAAATGGTAGTTCCTCCGCTTTAATTAAGCGCTCACTAATAAATTCTTGTTCAGTAAATGGTTTCGATCTGCTTGCAATTAAAAATTGATAATATATAGCTAGTTTTTACTGCAGTTTATAGTCTTATATAAATTTAGGTGTCTGTGGTAGCCTAGTGGTCAAGGTAACGGACTCGAGTCATATGAGTTTGAGCCTTGTACCGCTAAAACCGATGCGCATTAAATATGTCGAGGCTCAAACGTCCTCCCGTTGGTGTGGTGTGGAAGTTAGGAGAGGGGTGGGAGCTCGGGTGTCGTCCTTGTCACTCGACCATGGTCCGTCATCAAACGCCCTCGAGTAGCTGAACAGTGCAAAATTTATATTCACTCTCACTCAACAAATTTAGTGAATACAATTTTTGAAAATTTTTTAAGAGTTATTTCAATTCGGACAACTCGTCTTCACAAAGATTCACAGCACAATTGTTGTAGCTTTTTTTTATTTGTGTCATAGTGCCTTTTAAAATTAAATTCCTTAGCAACTGAATTACAGTTTTTACATGTGAGGCACAATATTTTATTCTTATTTTGGGAATAAAAATATTGCAATTCCCATTTTTCTTTAAAATTACGGTGTTCATCTTTTCGTACTCTGTTCTTCGAAGTTTGATTATGTTTTTATTAAATAACTTTTTAATTTAATATGAATAAAAACAAAAATCCATTTTCCTTCACAAACGATTGAGTAAACACTACACTTTGTCTTATTCATCTTGGGATTTTTAAATTTTTCAAAATAAAACTTCAACTGCTTCTCTGACGTCACGTTATTAGTCTCTCGCTGATTGGACACTTCAAAGAGAAATAAAAGTCACACACACAATGAATCGTAGTGCGATCTCTCTCTCTCTCTCTCCCTCTCTAACAACTAATATTCATAAATGCATTTAAGAAAGCATTTGTTACAGTAAAATGAATTGAATAAAAATATTAATTCTATAATTAAATAAAATTTTCTTTAAAAAAATAGACAACAGATTAATATGATGTAATTTTTTTTAAAAAAAGTTTATCAGAAATAAATTTTCAAAAAAACCCCCCTTACAGACTGATTTTTATAATTTCGTAAAATGTCTCCGCGGGCCACAATCTATGTATTGGCGGGCTGCATGTGGCCCGTGGGCCGCGTGTTTGACATGCCTGACTTAGATAAATCGAACTATTACCCATATTGTGTACATTTTAAAAAATGAGAGAGAAGAAATCACGATCACTTTTTTTTGTTGCTATTAATAGTTTCTGCCACAGTGGCGTAACGTACATCCCCGCATCTCGGGGGGTCAATGCCTATGTTATAGTTTTCCACCAAGTTATTCCTTTGTAAGATCTGGCTTGGGGCCCAAAACCTGACAGTACAGGGAAGCCCTAATATTCTCGGTTACGCAACTGTTCTCCCATCCATAGAATTTTATGTAAAACCTGTAACGTTGTGGAATATTGAGTATAATACTAAATATTCCACGAACATGCGCATAATCATTTCCCTTGTAATATTTCTTTTATAATTTTGTTCTGCAACGAATGTCTGACCATGCATGGTAACATATATATAAGCTTCTTAATTACTTTATAAAAGTATTTTTCTATTAAAAAAAGGAAATATACAAATCTGATATCGAACATTTGAAAAAAAATTGCTTTTTTATAGGAAAGAATTAATTAATAAAATTCCCTTCCCCTAAAAAAGACACCGTACACGAAAAAAAATTACGATATACATGATAGTTTTATGCGCACATATTTGCATTTTCAGACACGTAACTTTTTCTTAATTCAATTCTCTATTCCGAATATTTCTAAAAGGTACTACCTGAGTTTTAAATTTATATTTTCAAAGCATACCTACACCTTTAAAAGGCGGAAAAACACATTAGCATTAAAAAACTGTAACAAGCGATACGCAGCTTAACAAGATTAGAAACAATGCTCCAAAAAACAGCTGAAAAAAAGCAAGAGATTTGTTAAATAACAAAAACACGGAATTCCCTTAAGCCTAATAAAGCAACCGGGTAAAAACCTTTTAATTTAATCCCACAGAACCGAAGATTCCCACAACCTTGTCCATCCACTTCCGTATCCAGGGAACGAAAATTATGCACATTCAAGAAACATCATCTTCTTTCAACGTCCAATTTTACTGCCGAGATACACACAGGGGAACTAATTCCATTATGGAAAAATGGAAGCGTATTTGTGTAAGCACGCGTTATTTTGGGCAGAGGACGATAACCTCTTCAGAAACTGAGAAGCTTTTATTACGCCTCAGCGTCATTGTTCCTAAGTAGATGTCATCCCTTCATTAAATAGCCACGAGATTGAACGGTTGCTAGCGAAGTTAATTAGGGTATTTTTAATGGAATTTAAGTCACCGCTGAAGAATTATTGTTCACGATGGGAAGAAAGTTGTATCAATGTATTGGCTAGGGATTTTAAGTCTTAAATGTTTGATTTAATTGTTTAGTCGTGTTTTAAATTGGTATTTTTAATTTTAAAAGTGGGGAAAAATTGGTTGCAGCCACACGGGTTGATGTTTTAAGGGAACACACAAGGGATTCGGGAAATTAAATGCACTGAATTGTATTTGTAAAATTCTACTGGAATAATTTGAATGTGTATTTACGTCACATGCGAAATGCTTTGGAACAAAAAATAATCACTAGTTTTTTAATTATTAATTATTTTTGCCAGTTTTTATGCATTCATTAAGCAGTCACTAGTTTAGCTAAACTAAAAAAAAAAAAAATGGAAAAAAACCTTATTTTTTTAATTAGATGATTTTAGACTCAAAATAAAATGATTTTTCGAAGTTATAAATAACCATCGAATAAGACCAAACTTTTCCCTTTTTTGCCACTTCATCGTGCACTGTCATTTCGACAGTAGGTTGTTTAAAGAATTCAATACTAAAGTGGCTGTTAAATGTACTTGATGATTTTATTGTTGTTGTTGTGGCTAATGCCACCTGTCTGACGTAGTTAGATCGAGGCCCACGAAATTAATCGTGACAAGGGGCTAGAAGTACGCCTATCGTTGGCATTGGCCTTGGCTTTGAGCACCTACAGGTGACAGAACGAATTACCTCGGTGAAATTCCCCAAAGGGATGATAGATGGCGATACAAACTATCTCCACCTCCACAATTTAGACATGGAATTGAAGGAGAGGGAAATATTCTCCAGTCCCCTACAATCGTGATTCAGCCCACAAGACTTTCGAATCCACTGATTTAACTAGTACGTACTCCGTGTGTACTCGGGGGCATCGGGTGTCGAACCCAGGCTTTCCGGTCTGGAGTCCGATGCTTTAACCACTAGGCTACCCAATGCCCTTGGTTTTTTTGTAACTCTTTAATAGGTGTCTTCTCATCGCAATAAGTGTTAAAAAGTATTATGTAGTAGGATTCAAAAGTTCCCGGACAGAGCCTGCAACTTAAAAAATTCTACCAATTAAAATGCTCCTTCAAAATAAGTCCCTTGAGTAACAACACACTTTGGCCATGGTCATCGAAATATTTCTGGAATCCATTTTTAGCCATGCCGTTTAACTCAGCCTGCGAAGCATTTTTAATTTCATTTGTAGATTGGTCTTCGTTTAACATGCAGGGAACGATATGTTGACACACCCTATGCATGTTAAGATCCTTTGTCAGAACCCATTGACATGTGACGAAGGATATCCCAACTGATTCTGCTATTGTTTGAAGCCTGTCCTTACGCACCGTCGCAGAAACCTTTTTGATCTTTTCTGCGGGGTGGGAAGTCTGTGGAAGTCCAGAGCGTTTGTCATCTTCAACACTTTCCCTGCCTTCTCTGAAACGTCGATGCCTCTCAAAAGCTTGCGTTCGCGATATGTATCACGACCTTACATCTGCTTCAAAATTTCATAAGTCTCCGTAGCACTTTTTCCCAAACGAACACAAAAATTAATATCCATTCAACAAACGCAATTTTTTTCAATTATCTACGACTAAATAAAGGGTGTTTTTTAGAGGTATAGAACTTTAAATTGCAATAAAACAACGATGTATTATTCGATTGACATGAATTTTTTTTTTATTCGAAAGATAATCTTGTTGCATTACATTTTAAATATGATTTCTGGCATATGACTGCCACGGCTGGCTCAGATGTAGTCCAATCTAGACGTCCAATTTTCGATGACTTTTCCAACATTTGTGGCCGTATATCGGCAATAACACGGCGAATGTTGTCTTCCAAATGGTCAAGCGTTTGTGGCTTATCCGCATAGACCAATGACTTTACATAGCCCCACAGAAAATAGTCTAGCGGTGTTAAATCACAAGACATTGGAGGCCAATTCACAGGTCCAAAACGGGAAATTAGGCGGTCACCAAACGTGTCTTTCAATAAATTGATTGTGGCACGAGCTGTGTGACATGTTGCGCCGTCTTGTTGGAACCACAACTCCTGGACATCATGATTGTTCCATTCAGGAATGAAAAAGTTAGTAATCATGGTTCTATACCGATCACCATTGACTGTAACGTTGTGGCCTTCATCGTTTTTGAAGACCAATGATTCCACCAGCCCATAAGCGCACCAAACAGTCAGTTTTTCTGGATGTAACTGTGTTTCCACATACACTTGTGGATTAGCTTCACTCCAAATGCGGCAGTTTTGTTTGTTGACGTAGTCATTCAACCAGAAGTGCACTTCATCGCTAAACAAAATTCGCTTATGAAAATCGGGAACAACGGCAATCTGGTTTTGGGCCCATTCGACAAATCTACGCCTTGCTTGATCATATTTAAAATGTAATGCCACAAGATTATCTTTCGAATAAAAAAAAATTCATGTCAATCGAATAATACATCGTTGTTTTATTGCAATTTAAAGTTCTATACCTCTAAAAAAACACCCTTTACAATCGCGAACAAAATGCGAAACCGTGGTGACTTGCAGACCACGTGATTTGGAACAAACGATTTTAAACAAGTAACATAAAAAAATTTTTTTTGAGTCAATTCCTACTTAGATCAATAAAGTAAAGTTTTATTTTAGCTACTTTTTATTAACTAGCTACAATTAATATAAATATGTATATACATTTGACAGAGTCACAGCATTAAGTGATATTTAGCTTTTATTCATTATCATTAAAGTATGGTATTGTCATCCCAAACAATCGTGTATATAAAATTTCAATTCAACTGAATGCTTTAAAGCGTGAGAAAAAACCCTATTCAAGTTTTGACACAAGTCGCTAAAATGGTCACTAAGTCGCCAAAAATGATGCCAACGTGGCTGTGATTCTTTAAATAATTTGTTTTAACCAATTAATTTTGATTAATTATAATTAATTTACTGTATTGTCATCTAAAACAATCATGTATATAAAATTTCAGTTCAATTGAGCGCTTTAAAATGGATTTTATTAACGATTGAAAATTCCACGAAGATAAATAAATAAATGTATTGAGAGTGTGAGCTAATAGTAGGAATTGAAAAAGGGGAAGAATGCAATAACACAGAAATGTTACGGTAATCGCTCTACTGCAAAAATTTTCCACGTTATAGGGTCAGTCCGAGAACTTTTGGATCTTGCTAGTAAAATATCTGCTTCACATTAATAAAAATTACTTTGACTTTTTTCCATAAAAGAGATGAAGTATCTAAACGTCATTTCCCTTGTGGCTGTATTTCACAGAAAATTAATTTTTTATTTTGTTTTTCCCGTCATCTATATACCAGAGAACATCTTTTCGCATAGATAGGTTTTGAAATTCTGAAAAATATAAAGTTTTCGATTCCCCCTTATGTTCCTGGTCCAGGTCTCCGAAGCGATTCAAGACAGAGTTGAGATTATGGGTCTTGTAAAGTAATAACATTTTCTTTCTTGATCAAAATCCAATTCTAAGTAACGAATAAAGTTTATTTATTTAATTTATAGAGTTTATGACGGAAGCATTTATGCAGAGTTTTTCATAGGTTGAATACGATTATGGAATGAATAGTACCCTAAAAAAATCATTGGAATATATTTTTAAGACCAATACATATTTACATTATTAAAATTAAGAGTTTCGAACCAATTTATTTGAATATAAGAATGGTGGAAATAAATCTACATAACAAGTAACATAAAAAAAGTAAATAAAGTCCATTCCTCCTTAGGTCAACAAAGAAAAATTTTACTTTAGTAGCTTTTTATTAAATAATTACAATTAATATAAAAATGAATATGCATATAAAAAATCACTATATTGCGTGGCAAAATAGAAAGAGAATTTCCTTGCAATTTTCCATACCTGGTAGTTGGATAATCAATGTCGTCATCTATTGCTTTCTCATTCCGAACATATTTAACTTTTTTATTCCATATGAAACAAAAATTAATGAATTAAATTTAATTAATGCATTAATATTTGAAAACAAATTGTAATAACATCAAGTGTCATCCATTGCAAGTTTAAAAAATGTATTTGAACTTAAATGGATGAATAAAAAGTATTTTATTAACTATCGAAAACTTGAACAAGTTATATATATATATATATATATATAAAAGGAGAGTGTGAACTAAAAGTAGGAATTGGAAAAAGGAAAATTCACACAAAGAGAAAAAAAATTGTCTCCGACATGAAAATTCTACTTAAACAACACAAAACTTAAATTCACACAAAGAGAAAAAAAATTGTCTCCGACATGAAAATTCTACTTAAACAACACAAAACTTATATAAGGGAGAATAGTATTTATGGTTTTCTTGCATCCAATATTCATAATGCTGGAATATTGTCATCGCCTACATTGTGCATTCCAATCGCGTGATTGATTAGTCCTGATGGATTCTTCTGGCGATTTCAGGAATGCGATGTTTATCAGAATGCAAAAAAATAAATAAATAAATAAATAAATAAATAAAAATAAATAAATAACAGAATTATAAAAATAACTACATTTCTTCAACTCATACAAATATATATATATAAGATAAAAAAAAAACTCACTTAAAACATTTGAAAAAAAAATGTAAATATTACCTTATCATAGTAAATACATTACTATAAACACATGAATACATAATGCAATATTGCACACTCTAAGACACATTAATACATAAACACACTTCTTTCTAAAATGTATAAAATGCCTCTATTACATTTCTCTAAAATTGATCTAATTTAAAGTGTAAGATAGCTTAGCTCTTTTACATTTTATGAATTTCAACGTTATTTTAAATTAATCCTAAAGTAAATATTGTGACAAATCTATACGGAACTTTATCACTAACCTTCTGAGTCGTCCTTTTTAGGGAAATTTAATTCCCTACCTATTTCCAATCAACTCCAAAAAGCGGACAGGATTCCTTGTTATGCAGATTAGATAAAGTATTTAAGTCAAACGGAATAGTAAAGTTAGAGCAGTAGGAGATAGAGATTGAAGCAGAAAGTTATAGTGAAGTTAAATTGAAGATTTCTTGTTGGATGATTCAATCTCAGATAAAAGCTGAGCTGAGCTGAATTGCAGTGTGGTAAATATTAGTCTTATTATTGCGAATGAAATTAAAATTAAATGTTCAATAAGAACATAGAATATAATTCTGGGATCTCTTATCGTGGTAATCTCTGCGTGATCGTTATTTAATTGTTAATTAATTGGATCATTAATTAATTAAGTTAATTTAAAGGATATTACCTTTAAAACCTCATAATACTAGTTAGATATATTTGTTAATAAGTCTTTGATTCTATTTGTGGATAAGATAACCAAATAAAAAAAGTTGTTTATAAAAATGGTTACTGGTTCTTATATGACTCCTATTTATTCTTGTTCTCAAAGTGAGGTCCAAGGAGACCTTCACAATATAACCTTTCATATTTTGTAAACTGTATTAACAGTGTTTGTTTCCCTTACCAGAATTGTTTAAGGATTCACATCAGTGTTTCTCAAACTGTGGGGCGCGCCCCCTGGGGGAGACGCGGTAATAAAAGGTTTTAAAAAAATAATTTTTTGGAATGAAGTAAAACAAAATGCTTTCTGGCATAATAAAAAAATACACATTTACACTGATATAATTTATTTTTATCATCTGGTGATTCTCCAAAATAAAAGATTCCACTTCAAACGCTCATTAGCCAACCGAATTAAAAAAATATTTTGTTTGCTTTGCTGTAATCCCACGATGAGAGTTTTTATTACGTTTCTTTTAACTTAAAATATTTCTTTTAGCTGACCTTCGAACTTACTGGTATGGTTATCTCTGTCCTTTTTTTTTGTAGGGAAGCTGTAAATATATATATATATAATATATTTCTGTTTCACCTTTTTCCATGTGAAAGAGTTTAATGATATATGGATAAGCATATTGAGCACTTTGAAGAATTATTCGGCCAAGATTTATTTTTATGAGTATTCTGAAACATATAGTGCATAATGAAAAACGTTTTACACAATTATTTTAGAACATGCTACACTTTCCGCATGAACAATTTTGTGGTTTTGATTGCTGTGTTGTACGACTTATTATGGTTTATAAATGTAAATGAGCAGAATATTATAAAAATGGGCATCTGTGATCCCTATTGAAGGAAGTTGAAACTTATCAAGCAATTGAAGAACCTACTGAAATAATGCATATTAATCAAGATAGCGAAAGTAAACATCAGAAAAGCGTTAGACATGAAACTTTTGAGTTGATTTGAAATTTTCAAATACTGCTTAAAGATCTCTATGAAGAAAACTATGAAGCCATAATGTTGCACTCCACTTTGTCAAAAAGACACAAGGAAGAAAAAGTTCAAAATGCTATTTGTAGATCATCAAACAATAGTAAAACTACAAAAACGTGAACAAAATATGACAGTTTTGCTGTAAAAGAACGCTCCTGTGTTGTTAGCGAAAAGTGTCTGTGATTTATGTCCTTTATTAAGGACACGCACATTTGGAACATTTTCTTTAGTTTTATTGGATTTTTTCTCAAATTTTCAAAGAAAAATTGAAAAGTCATTGAAAGTAGGGGTAAGTGTATTTTCTCTTAATTAAATTATTCACTGGAATTGTGATTTTTATCGTGTATAGTATAAATAATTATAAAATAAATTATAGTTTTAAAACAAACTAAAAACGCGCTTTTATAGTGAATCGAACTAAAAAGTAATATATATATATATATATATATATATATATATATATATATATATATATATATATATATATATATATATAGTAACATACATAATTTAATACTTATTTTGTTAATTTGTACGGTTTATAATTATGATCGTATTGTAGCTTTATCGCCAAAGTGCATTATTGCATTCAATACATTATTATTTTAGGGGGGGGGGCGCTATAAAAATTATGATTGAAAATTGGGTCGCCAGTAGTGAAAGTTTTAGAACCACTGATTTACATGGATCATGTACTGTTTGGAAAAAAATTAGTTTACAAAAGCTTAAAAATATATTATAATTTAAGAGCTTTGATCTTAATCTTAAAATAAATATCAAATTTATAGAATTCGTGATAAAATCTCAAATTACATATTAAATTGATTGAAACAAGTATGCAACTCTTTTCGACTATTTTTTTTATCAATATTGAGAATATTTGGTTTGTTTTTGAGCTATTATACTATTTTATTTATCGGAACACATTTCTTAGAACATGTATTGATTTCATCAAATGAGAAATCCCCTTATATAAAGTTAATTAAACAAAGATTTTAATGTATTCAATAATGATTTTAAGAATTTTTAGTTATGGTACTAATAAGCATTTTATTTAAATATGTTTTTGTGAGAATGTCGGATTAAATTTTTCTTTGCTCGTCTTCTAGACACTACTGTAAAGTCTAAGTTTTTAATATTATTTAGCAGAAATTCTTATTGTTATGGAACACATTTTAAAATGGTCAAAAAACAGTATAAAACAGTTTGAAGACATTTTTACTGTTGCATCTATAGGAGAATACTACTTAAAATCAAATTTTATCCATAACCCTCTCAAAATTTAGGAATTTTTAATTTTTGTTACTCTTGTTAAATTAAACAAAAATATTTAAGAAAACCTTTGTAGGATTTAAGGTTATTTTTTATCGTCACCAAAATATTTTTTAACTTTACATTTTGTGTGTGTATGTAAAACATTTAATAAAAAATAATAACATTTAAAAAAACTATTTAGTTTGGAAAATAATTACATTAGATTTTAAAAAAATAGCTCCATAATAATATTTGGTATGAAACGTATTTTGAGCGACTTCTTACAAATATACATAGATTCTAATACTTGTACCGAAAAAGAATTTTATATGAAATTAAATGATACAATACCGGAAAATTTACTTTAGAAAATGCAGGATTTTTTTCCCATTATTTTTTGTATGAAAAATATGTAAATGTGTTCGAAAAAATAGATGACTTTTTTCAGAATTTTCAAAAGAATGTAAACGTTTCTTGTACATTTTTCGAAAATTATCGTTTGGGTTTTTTATCGCCTTTAATTCACAATGGAATCCGACCAATGGAATAGTTCTGAACTCCAAAATTATTTCAAATCTTTTCCAAAATAACAGAATAAGGAAAAAGCTGTAGCTTTTCAATCTTGCGTTTCTTTACATTACTTAAAAAAAACATTTTTCTTTTTTGTATTTTGCTTAAAAATGTTGCTTTTCTTTCTATAAATGCTATTTCTGATCATTCGAGTAGTATGAGATATGTACATATATTAATGAGTTATTTATGATAATATCCATTTACTTTATCTGTAAAATTATAAGCATCGTAATTAATTTATAAAAAAGTTTTTAGAGATAACACTTTGTAAATAATCTTTAAATACTTAATATCATTTAGTTATATATAAATAAAAATTTAATAGATAAGTTAAATATCAAACATAATAATGTATTTCCAACGATGGTATATTTTTAGTCGCTGCTTGAATACAAATAAATGACCAAATTTTTATTAATATCTTTTTACATTATATATGAAATGTTTGTTAAGTTCCTATTCAAATTCAAGTAAAGGTATTGGTTTGCATTAAGTTGAACTGTAAGCTAAAATAAAGATATTGGGGATGAATCTCATTATATTGAACCAAAGTCAAGTTACTAGAATGAAATGTGGTCTAGTATCTCACTCTCCTGGCATCCACATCGTGTCACATGTTCCGTATTAGGTGCTGTATTTTAAATAATCAAGACTCATAATTTTATATCTAACTAAATAAATACCAACAAATAGCAAATAATAAAATGCTATTTTATTTCTTTGTTACTATATTGCCATCAAAGTACACATTCCTCTCATCGACTGAGATGCCATGGCATGTTTAATCGATCATTATATACACTAAAGTGGTACCAGGTGTTCGAAAAGTGTGACAACACTTTCAAATATTAATTATAATTGAACAAGTAAAGATTTTTACTTACGGTTTCTTATTTTCTATAAATAAAATACCGAAGATTTTTTTACAACGTTTTATTGCATGATTTTAATAAGTGCACTAATAGTTGAGAATAAGACCTCGAATTTGTATGAGATTTCCAGCTCCATTCTATGAAGCATTACAAGATCAACATTTTGAATGGCGGCTGTAATTCAGTTTTCAATTTATAATTGTTACAAAATGGAGATTGGTAAACAATATTTCTCATCTAGCTCAATAAGAAAAAATCCAAAGGGTTTAAGTTAAGAGATCTACGTGGTCACGATATTCCCCTCCATCGCTCGTGGAATTTTTCACCTAAAGCAGTGGTTCCCAAAATGGTCCCTAAGGATCCCCAGGGATCCTTGATATTATTCAAGAGGTCCGTGGAAAATTAAAATTAATTTGAGGGTCCCTGAACAACGTCAAAGGGTCCGTGGTGCAAAGTATAATACAAAATTTTAAAAAAATTGGATCCATTTTTATTTTTATGGAAATTTAAATAAATAACAATGATTAACTTGGATATTTTCGAATGGGTGTTGAAACCTTTTGCACGTGGATTAGCTCAGATTCCAAACACAGATGAATCCATACTAATACAGGAGCATCTTAATGAAATATCCACACAAATGTATGACTTAAACTAATGTGTTGTAACAAAGGATACCAAAAATTCTGGTTACAAAAACAGATCCCAATTTTATATCCTGCATAATGGGTTATTGTACAAAAGTTGTTGACTACTTTCCAGTCTTCCAATTTGGTAGAATGTGGATTCAGCGCCGTTATAAACCTTATTACAAAGAAAAAGAGAGATATAAAGAGAGAAACTGACTTTGAAAAGGTGTCCGTGGGCAAATTTAACTATAAAAAGGGGGTCCATGGGTTAAAATTTTGGGAATCACTGATCTCAAGTCTTTGTCACTGTAGAGATGCCCCATTAACGCTGTACATGTGTTGGAGATTTAAATTCGTTAAATCATTCTACAACTTGCGCTTGTACTTGTGATGAAACTATTTTGGAACCAGAATGTTGTAAAACGTGCAAGTTGTGTGTGATCTAGTTTACATTTTATAAAACAAAAACTTTAAACTTTTCTTTATGGAACATGAAAAATCGCAAGGAAAAATCTTTGTTTATTTTTAGTTCCTCTTTGAAAAAGTGGTCATACTTTTCGGATCCCCTATACATTATAAACACAGGTTAAAAATATACAAATTAGAGCATAATAGTATAAAACACAACATTCTACTCCATTCTCATTTTTATTAGAACATTGTAACAATTTAGAATTCCTTTTCGGATACGTTACAAGGTTTTTATTGACAAACAAAGTAAATCGTAGACACAAAATACAAGGAAACAAAATAACACTTATAAGCAACTTTGATCAGAGGCGATATATTGGCGTGTCACAAAATAATCGATGTTTAGAGTTTCAGGTACAGGAAGTGAATTGCTTGTCATTTCCTATAAGTTATTATGTTCTTATTTTTTACAGTGGATAAGAAAGGAAATGACAGATACTTGACTTCAGGGAAAGAATTTTTATATGTGTTTTATGATACCTCGTTGGGCTTTATTTCATTTTCTGTGCGTCAATTATTTAATATTTTGTATGTTTTTTTCTACTATGGTTTTATTTTTCTCTCTCTTTACTTATGTTTTAGCTCTCAAGTACTTTGCTTGATTTTATTGGGGAACATAATTTACGAGAGAGTGTCTTTTTAAGTGTTAATTACTATTAAAAATAATCCAGATAGAATTTTTATTCCTAAGGTAATTTTTACATAAGGTATCCGACTACTTGCTACAGCCTTTTTTTTAAATAAATGGAGATATAGAAATTTTTGCTGTGGTTTTTAGATTTATTTAGTACTTTTTAAGAAAAATATGCTAAAATTAAGAAGAGAAAAAATAAATTATTATTATTAAAATGGAAAAAAAAATACATAAATGGCTCCCATTTTGTACAAAAAAGTTTATGAGTAAATTTTCAGATTTGATGTATTGATTTGCTATTCCTTTTTGAAATGACCTTCGGGATAAGAGAAATTTTAATTGTCACAAAAACTAGAGCACTGTATCTTAGTTATGATATAAAATTGCTTTAAAAAAGGGAGACTATTCACATAAGTGACTGTAAATTTTGTAATAAAAGAGCGATTGATAAATCTGAAGGTTGCTTATACAAACAACTTTTACTATTATACAGAACATAAACAAAAAGTTTCAGTTAATTATTTTCAAAACTTTTTGAGCAATCGCTGTGTGCTCGTTTGAGCATTTAAGAAAACACATTTCTAGTAAAACGCATTTTAAAGTATGATATCTTGCTTAAAGTAGTGGCATCTGCTTTTACTAAAACACTTATAGATTTTGGACTAGTGAATGGAAATTAATAAACTTAGTATTATATAAAGCTAATAAGATGGCGTATAAAATAAAATCATAAAAAATACTTGCCAATCTTTGGCAAAATTCACGTTTTTAGGGTAGTCGGATACCTTAAGACTACTCTGGTTAGTCACCATCCAGAATTACTAATTTCTTCGAGCGTTTCTTGACCTTTTCGAAGGTCCGTCGTTGTAGAATCAGAAGATTGTGTCACAAACAATTGTTTCACCTCTTGAATATTATCATTTATGTTGTTGAATCTCGAATCCAAAATTGCGCTTTTGAATTATGGGAATAAGTGAAAGTCGCTTGAGGCTAAATCGGGAGAACAAGGGGAATGGGGCAAAATTTCAAAGTCACATCGTTTTGATTCCTCAACTGCACATTGAACTGAGCGAGCGTATTATCGGCAAGAATACGAACGCATTTGGTCATCATCCCATATGGTTTTCTGATCAAATAATCACACAATTTGCTTAGCAGAGTTCAGCAATAGAAACTATCAATAGTCTGATCTTTCTCCGAGTTGTCTATTAAAATGATTTCATGACAATCTATAAAAGCAGACAGATTAGCCTTTCCTGCAGACTTCTACGCCATAGCCTTCTTGATTCACTGTGTTTTAACTCTTTGCTTATCACTTTGGTCCCTAAATTTTATTTCAGATGCAAGATTCACTCACAATTACGAGGTGACCCCAAAAATTCTTTTCATCTTGCTCTAAAAGATGCAACATTTCCCTTGAAAGGTTGTGCCATGTTTGCTTCTAAATTAGAGTTAGTACTCGTGAGCTCCCCAGCTTACTGACACCTTTGACATGTGCTTTATGAATAATTTCCCTCATACTGCCGTAAAAAAGGTCAGTCTCATTCACGGTCATTTAGTCGAATACTCTTCGGCCTTATTGGATAAAGTCTTTTATTTTCTTCACTGCAGTAACATCATTCATGAATAATAGTCTCTTACCGCCTAAACCGTATGTGAAGGATATGTGACTAGCTCAAAAATTGCTTTTCCTTTTCTCGATAATGTCATTTGACAGGCTATTATAAGGGTTACCCAAATGAAAAATTGACAAATTGAATAAAAGGAATTATTTTACTGGAAAAAGAAAATCGCCATAGGCATTGTAACACGGGTCCTATCGTCTCGGCAGCAGGTCTATGCTTTCGCTGTAAGAAGATAGTTGATTTTTGACGAAGCCCTGCACAGCTACCTTCATTTCATCATCTGAATAAAAACATAATCAGGGGCATAACTACCACCGTATCAAAGATACCGAAGCCCCAAGCTACAGTGGACACAACATGTGTAAGAAAACAAATCATATAATGTTAAGGAGCCTCCAAGAAGGGTCACCGAAGGAGTTTTGATACATGTTCCACTAAGAACCAGCTACGCCAGTGAACATAATGCTGTCTCAGTGTGACAAATCTGGACTGTATGATGGGTGTTCCAACATTTTCCTACGTAATTTTTAAGGTAAGCTAGGTTTCACCGGAGATGTCTGGGTGGGCATTGTTATGAAGATCTAATATCTTTCGTCCCCCTTCATGAAAACTTTTACACCAATTGTTCCCATGCGTTCGATCTAAGCAGTGTTCACCATAGACTACCAATATTCACCGTTAGATGTCCGCATTAAGTTCATTTTCCACTATCAGAAGCCATACTACCTCGTGTTGTTCCAATATGGACCCATTCATGTATAGCAAGGGTGCCATATTCCATTCAATCAATTTCCTCTACCGGGAACAGGCTTTACTGTTGAAAGCCGAATGTGGTGTATACCTCCTATCTCCCTTAGCGTCCATGTTTGATATAGTTGCAATCATTCTGACGTAATCGAACGAGTCCATTTTTCACTTAGGTATCCCTCACATACGTAGTACGATCCAAAAATTCGGGGACTATGGCCATTGCTGACGACGGAAGCAAGTACTTAAACTCCTTGAAATGGATTCTCCTAACCTCCTCTACCTGGCCAGGTTGCTTAAGTCCATGTGATGGGATCGAACCGCACACGCAGCTGTTATCTTCTGAAGCTAGTTAGCTTTGTTCCGCGATTTAAGAAAGATGATTTTTACTAAACATAGTTGAATATTAAATTCTACCAACTCTTAGGTAAAACACCAATGGAGACTTTGAAAATGCTAAGTAAGGTGTATGGTGAATTTACCATGGCGAGATCCAAATGTCATGAAGGGCATTGGCGTTTTAAAGACAGCCGAGAATGATTCAATTCTGTAATCAATGGGTCTATTTTCTGGTTTGTTTGGTTATAATTTCAAACAGAATTTTCTAAAAAAATCATTGCTTTAAATTTTAAGTAACAATGAGTAGTTTAAAAATACACAAAAGAAAAAAAGACATTGAAAATTTTTTATAATCTCCAAAGTTACGTATCTTTTTAATAATATTACACGTGATATAAGTACATATTAAAACATAATTATTCTTAAATTTATGAGGAAAAACAAAAGCATTGATGATTTTACTCACTATTGTTTTCGAAACGTTTTGCATGACCATAACATCATGATCTGTTCTTAATCGTTACAGAATGGATGGCTGATTTTTCAACTGAATGGATAGGCTTGATAAAAAATCTACTAAGAATTTACTTCCCTTATTTATGGCTTCCGAATTACCATTAAGCAGGGGGAGCAACTAGTGGTTTGTGGGCCACAGGCGACCCATAAAAATTTTTTTAAGCAGCCTGCCAAAATAGTCAGAAAATCTGCTTTGAACTGAGATTTCTTTTCCAAGCGCGAATAATGATTCCTCCTTTACTTTTCACTGTGAAGGAAAAAAAAGTACTTGGAAATGCTTTTCCTAAGAGATCATATGCAGAGTTGGGAGGGCGAAGTCACAAGAGGATTTTTAGAATTTTAAGAAAATTGAAGCTAAATTCAGTTTGCTCTGTTTTCCAATTACCACTGATATCGATACACCATTTGAGAAGCTGGAACTTCAACTTATTGACTTGAAGTTAGATCACAGAAAATGTTGAATGAAGGAAAGTTTTAATGCAGTGATAAAGTAATAAAGTGACCTTAACTTTTTCAAATATTTTTCAGCTGTGAGCTAAATAACTTCCTAGAATAAAAAAAAATTACAATGAAGTTATTATTTATATTTTAATCAACATATAGTTGTGAGAAAGACAGACATCGTACTTTTGAGCCAGGGTCGAGTGATGAGGGCGGCATTCTCCCCTCTCCTAACTTCTGCACTACGCCAATGTGAGGGCTTTGGCTCTTGGTAGATTTAATGAGCATCTCTGCACGGTTAGTCTTCAGTGGCAGTAGAGCTCTCTAACTCATGACACGCTGACCACGAATCTGTTAACACGAGCATTAGGCCACCGCGGGCTCGGTATTTTTCAGATTATTCAAGACAACTTCTTTAAGTTGAAATAAAAAACAAAATTTCAAATTGTGGTCCTAAAAGGCTGCATATAACAATTGTAAAAATAAATATATATATATCACTCATTTTTTAAAAAAAATATTTCTGAATTTTTTTCTTAGCTTAAATTATGCAGATAATAATTGAAAATAATGCCAAGATATACACATTTCTCTAAACGAAAAAGATTCTTTCGCGTTTAGGGGCTTTCTGACCTTCAACTATTCTTACTGTTGAACACGCAACGAAAAAGTTATCTACTATTGTCCGTAGATATAGGGTGATTTCAGTCAGAACCAGAAAAGTGGAAGGCAGCCTAAACAAAAGGACCATTCTGAAGTACATTTTTTTCTAACAGCCTTCCATCTTCGAAAGGTTAATTTTTATATTGTAGTCTTAAGGGGGGTCATGATAAAAATACCGCTGCTATCTTCTGCACGACAACCGTCAATATAGACCTGAACTAAACTTTAGGAATGCAACTAATAATTTCTAGCGCCAGTTGTCTAAGAGGCATAATCCATTTCTAGTTTACTTGTTCGCAGTCGATTCCAGATCAAAGTGGAAGAAAACTCTCATCAGTCCCATTGAGGTATCAGTACAGGATCTTAGAGAAGCAACCTAGAGTCTATGAGAACGCTGATAGACTGACCAAAGAGGGTAGTGAGGATGAAACGGCTACTGGCACTTCGCTAACTTATCAAGAATTGTACTCTAATGTAAGATCTAAACTAAATTTAATATTGCGTATTCCACTAATGCATCAATGATACATAGGAACATCCCCTGGCCCTGTTCTGGAAATCAAATGTGACCGTGGCTCCCAGAATGCTCTGGCTAGACTAACAAGTGGCCACTTGAAATGTCGTTTCTTTCAAAGTGGCAGAAAAGCTACCCCACACTTGTCAGAAAGGCTGTGGTCATCCAGCTTCACCGTATTACATTCTGAGTTACATTGGACATTCTAAGGGCTTACTTAAGGGGGGGGACTTAACATCTGATCTCCTTATTATTATAGATTTTTTTTAGGGGTCAACAACCTTCTGAAGCTGATCTGACATATGCCAGGTTCGAGAATAAGAAAATATACACACAATAAAGGTTAATTTAACATTAAATCCTTTAATAAAAATTGATATGTAATTATTTATCTTTTTTCCGAACGGATGTGGAGTTTTAAAAGTCAATATTTTTAATCGTTCAAATAATACAAACATTTCTCATAAATACCCGCTTGAGTACAATGTTGTAATTTCAGAAATATTGTCTCTCCCGTTTTATGAAAATTCTTGTGGGAAGTTAGCTCATACGATGTCAAATCAGAATTGTTAATATAGGGTATTTTCTTTCCTTTTGACATCACTTACGTGAAGTTTGGCAGTTTTTCAAAACTAATAATTTCCTGACTTTGGACAGCAGCTTAATTCCCCCACCCCTTCTGCCGGAAGTGCTTTGGTATTGGACATCAACGTAATATAAAAATTTCTTTATTTCCTCTGTTTTTGCTTTGCTCTAAGATTTTATGTGTGTGTCTTATATTGTAAAGGGTATTCTTTTTGTAATCTTTCAAAGGAAATTTTTATTTCTTTCAAGAAAAGAAATTAATTTATTTTTAAAAAATTCCATTAAATGAACCCCCTAAGAAATTCTGTTATTGCATAAAAAACACGAAAAATAGATAATGCTTTTACCTATTTTAAAACATGATAAAAACAGGAAAGTACATATTTTTTCTTTATTGTCTGATCATTCAATTTTTTTTCATAGTCTGTGATACTATAGATTGTAGCCAAATGACCATTCAATGTTTTTTTTGTCTGAAAATCAGAAATGATTTTTTAAGTTTTTATAGAAATATTATCGAGATACATCTAGTTGTGTGTGTGTTAAACTTAAATAACCTAATTTTTTTTTACTGTTCATATAGTAATATATTTAAGAGATAGATATATCTTAAAAGAGAAAACAAATGAAAAACTCATTTAAAGTATGAATTTTTCCATTTGGTCTGGAAGCTTTTCTCACGTTTTTATAGAAAAATATTTTTTCTCCATTTTCTTCTAATCTCTTTTTTCCCTCCTTTTTTGAGAGAGGGAGAGGAGGGAAGGGTAGGATAAAGAACTTCTTAGTGTACTTCATATATTGGACACGTTCATTGCGTAATTCTCGAGGTATCTCTTAAATGGATTTTTTAAAAGTGTTTTCTTTCCATTTTTTTTCTGATAAATACTTATCAAATTTGTTCTTTAATATATTTTTTTTTCCTCCTAATATTTCGTAAAAAAATATTTCAGATATGTTTTTTTTTCATTCTCTGATATTCGACAATGGTTATCTCGAAGTTTTCTAATCTTGCTATAAGACTTCTGAAGGTAGTTAAGTATAGAAGTCTAAAGCATTTCTCTACGATACTTGAAAAAAACTTCTTCGGAAAATGAACTCATAGGAGATTTAACCAAACTTAAGAAGAAACTTTGAGAGGAGTAATTAATCTGTAAGTCGAAGACTTCAAAAATATTAAAGGCTAGTGCAGTGCAATCGGTATCAGCAATTTAGCTTAGACATTGCTGAGTTACAAGTTTAAGACTTGATTCCAATTAACAAAATGTGTGGCATGGAGTAATGAGAGAATGCGGCAAATTCATTCTTTTTTTCAGATTCTTATTTTTCACCCCTTTTCGTTCACTATTCCTACAAATAGTTACCAAGATGAGGTGGAATATAACAAGGAAGTTTCTTTTGCAGCATCTTAGACTCGGTAAACTGCATGTATTGTAAAGAATTAGCATGCTAAGAGGATCTGATTGATCAAGAGAGGGCGCTGCTGCACGTAGGGACTGGTTTTTGAACAAGAAGACAACACAGAAGAAGAAATAAGAGGTGGAAGTAAAACAAGACGCCTGAAGTAAGTTCATCTATTCTATGTAGTGTGTATTTGTCAATTGGATTGCTTGTTAGCAAAGAATACACGATTATTCCGGTAAGGAATAGTCATATTTTGAATCAGAACGATGTAGGGCTTTAAAAGTACAGTGGGTGATCGATTAACGAACACACACACACACACACACACACATATATATATATATATATATATATATATATATATATATATATATATATAATCCATTCCAAGACTATGTTCGCTATCCGAATTGTTCGTTAACCGATCGTCGATTCACCATAGACTTCTATGTGAAATCGATTAATTCGTTCTGGAGACCCTAAAAATTAAATTTTAAAAAATGTATAATTTCTTAGTAAGTTTTTTAAAAAATAATACATACATATTGTCTTGCATATTGATCAGTCCTTTTCATGTTTTGCTTATGGGGCGTTGAAGAACATGTCCAATGTCGATTGCTTTTCTCTCTTTTTCAGGATTTTCCGGAAGTAATTAATAGCATTGTCGTTATAAAGATCCCCAACCTTACTGACATCAGCTTGGCTTGGGTGCCATTCTAAGACCATTGCTCAGACAGCCTCCCACTTTTTCAAAAGATCTTTAATGGCAGATGTTGGCATCGGTCCTCTTTTGTCTTCCTCTTGCTGAGAAGGAGACGCATTTCGTTGTGTTTCTTGGTGTTCTTCATTCAAAATTTCTTGTTCTTCAATCGTCAGTTCATCTTCTTGTCCCATTATGAGCTCTTCTATGTCATCCTCGTTCACCTCCAATTCCAGATCTCTAGCAATTGTCAAAATTTCATCCATAATTTAAGGGGTATTTCCCTGGTCACCTCCGAATATGTGTTTGTTGTCCAAACACAAAAGAATCTTTCTTGAAAGTGTTCGTTATCCGAACACAAAAATCTTTCGTGAGAGTGTTCGTAAACCGATTTGTTCGTTAACCGATCACCCGTTGTATTATATTATACAAATAAAATATTTTACAATTTAATGTACAGAATGATTGTAATAAAAGTTCCACTTTCAAAATGCTATAAAAAAAGAACCACTGGTTAGAATGATTTCAAGCTTGAAACGCATATACTTGAAAAGGGGGGAAACGGTAAGGCATAAGGAAAAAAGTTTCAAAGTGTATCAATAGAATGCGCTGTAAGTATCTGAATGAAAGTGAATTCCGGTACTAGTGGAATTTTAAATCAAGTTATTGCGGCATCGGCATGAGTTGCTGATTAAACCAACTGTCCTGTTCAATGTGCATGATAGTTGCGGTTTTTTTTGAAAAAAATGACTTTCATGCTATTTAAAAGTTGTGACAAGTTAAAATTATAAATAGAACTTATTATAACACTATTAAATAAAGAATAAGCCAGTAGAGAAAATCCTAATTTTGTAAATGATTTAGTTATACTTATCTAAATTCTGAGGGTACATATCTTCCAATCATGACTCTTAATAAGAACAAATTTATTTGCGGAGGATTTTTATCACAGTTTTGACAAAAACAGAAAGTTCTATAAGCAAAAATATCTGCTATCTCATTTGATATACAGACTGAAACATTTCTGAGAGGGAAACCCATTCAGATAGAAAAATATAGTACTGCTGGAGTATCCTAATTAACTTATGCATTAGTATTAACCCAACTATATGAGACGCAGAAAATAAGTTAGTTTCTTTTGATTTTTATATAGCAGAATATAATAATGTGGTTAAGGAATTTTTGCATTCTGAAAAAGAATAATTTATCCTCTGGGTTCACATCGAATGAAGCTGAACACAGAATTTATCTTCCCTATATGGCTAAGACAATGTTATTCATGCAGAAAAATAATGCAGACGATAGTAGATGGAAAGATAAAAAAAAAGGGATAATTTTAATTAAAAAGACATTATTTGTATCATTTTAATAAATGGAAAAATTTATTACTTATTTTAAAATTCAAAACATAAGGAGAAATAAGGATATACAAATAGAACAATAAGTAGATAATTACTTTATACACTTTATTACATAATGCTATGCAACGTGAATAAATAAATAATGAATAATGTAACTACAGTGAAAGTCGCTGAACACGAAGCTGAAGAGATTGAAATATTTCTTCGTTTTAAGGAATATTGCCAAAAAAAACCCCATATGTTAGCAAAATTAAGTATATTAGAATTTATTTATTTACATAGATATGTATAAATGCAAACATTCTATTAAGACAAATGAAACAAAAACATTCACTAGAACTTAAGGTATCCGACTACGTTCGGAACCGTAATTTTGCAAAAGCACGTTCCTTTAAGGACATTTTGACAAAAAAAATTATTTAAATACAATATTTTGGCAAAAAATTAACTTAGAATAATCTTTTTTCCAAATGTTCCCCTTTTGTGAAAAGTACTTCTATTATAATAATATTTTGCCTGTATATAGCTCAGAGCTCTATACAAAGGCTCAACTAGAATTTTTGAAACATATAACTTAGAAGCGGGTTTATTCATATTTTATGACAACAGAGGGGAGTAATTTTAAGAAAAAAAACGCCAATAATTATTTCAATTGGTGGTAACTTTGAAAATAATGTGAATTTTTCAAAAATTCTATTTGAGCCTCTGTAGAGAGGTCTGAGCTATATACAGACAAAATATTATTATAATAGAACCATTTTTCACAAAAGGAGAATATTTGAAAAAAGGATTATTCTAAGTTAATTTTTTTCCAAAATATTATATTTAAATAAATTTTTTTGTCAAAATGTCATTAAAACAATTTTATGCATGTATTCTAATCTGAGTGACACTAAATATTATGAAAATTATCCATTTATGCGCTTTTTTAAAATCACGGTTCCGAACGTAGTCGGATACCTTAAAGGAAGTTAATACAAAATTTTAAAATTTTTTAAAAACAAAACATTGAGTTTTGGGGAATATAATCTGATAACTTTTTTAGCATCAAATTGTCAACAAATTGTTCGACATCTTAATATTTATTTCAACACTGGAATGTGTGTCTGAATAACTGCGCCTAATTTTCATTACGTTCCTCATTTCGGATGAAGTGGGTACACGATCTGCATTATTCATTGCATTTTCGCCGTCGGAATCTGCATCAATGATATTTTTTAAGATTTGAACAAACTCCAAAAAAAAAATATGTCTACCATAATTGGAGCTGTACATGCGTTATCATCATCTACTGCAACGAATTCTTTCGATAATACAATAGGACAGTTAAATTAAGTTCGAGTTGTCCGTATGTTGTCCATTTCCGGAAGGGGAATCTTTTCGTGTTAAGCGAATAAAAAATGTGTGGAAATATATTGTAGTTTGTCGGGACCATTGTATTATTTCGTGTTATCCGATATTTCGTCTAAAGCTTTTTCGTGTTAAACGTATTTTATTGTATATATATATATATATATATATATATATATATATAAAGAAAAAGTTAATATTGTAAATATTTATTGTATTCTAATTTGATTAAATCACTTATACCAATTACAAGTTCTAGGAACTACTTATTTCAAATAGTTATACAATTTTGATAGAATTATATATAGATATAATTTTACATGGCTTAGGTACGTGGATTTGTTTTTCCCTTGATAATTTTTACTTGATATTTGGCATTAGTAATTTGGTTTTAGAATTTTTAGTTTTATTCTTCTAGTGCTATGATTATTAGCATTATTGGAATAATTTTTTCTCTATTTCCTTTTCTTGCAGCCCAGTAATAAAAGCAAATAGTATAAGGGAAAGTTGACTCTCCATAAACCATTCTAATCTTACAATATTTTCTCTTAAGGCTAATAGTTTGCTATTTTACTTGCAAGGATATCTAAGTTTTGGCCTATACTGTTTTGTTATATTTCTATTTAACTATGCTTCTTTCAATTTATGACAATTACATATGTACAAGTGGTTATCAAAATAATGTAAACACCTGTGAATAAGAGTGACATTTTTGAATGTGCTTCGTATGCTTTAAAATATAATGATAACTAAAAATATTTTTCATATATAGAAATGTATATATTATGGTAAATGTAGTAGCTTTATTGAAGTTCTATAACTCTTAGATTTTTTTCAAAAGCTTAAAATATCGGACCTCTCAGATTTTTAAAGAAGCAACATTGTAGTAGCCCGTCTAGCTGGAACAAGTGTGGCCTAAACACTTAAACTTCTAGGCATTTCTAGGTACGGTGCCTAAATATATAAAGTCATGACAGCATACGCAGAACGCGGCAAGATAAGCTCGGCGAAATAGCGGAAAGAGTAGCTCAGTGAAGGAGACCGATGGGTATTGAAGCGGATTGTAATATTTAAAAAGAGAACAACTGCAGCAAAAGTGACCGCTAAGCTTAATCAGCATCTGGAGATTTTGCAGTGTCAATAATTACAGTTACAAGGTGCTTTCAGAAACAGAACACTTAGGGAAGAGCAGCAAATCCCAAGACACTTGTCACAGATGCTAATGCCAAATGTTGGCTACAGTGGGGTCACACTCACAGAACCTGATCGATTGATAAGTGGAAGAAAGTAATATGGTCTAATGAATCGTCTTATAAACTTTTTCCTACAACAGGACGAGTGCACGTTTGGAGGACATCTGCACAAGCGTATGATCATGATTCTCTCTTTCCAACTGTGAAGCAAGGAAGGGGACGTGTTCTGATGCGGGTAGCCGTACTGCTGAACCAATCGTAACCCTGAAAGGAAGGATCACTAGGAAGAAGTATCGAAAAACACTACCTGACCAGGTTCATTCTATCATGTAAACTTTGTTTCTTGCTGGATATAAAATTTTTCAGGTTAATAATGCACCCATCTGTGTAGCGAGATTTGTCCAATCATCGTTTGGTGAACATGAAGAGGAAGTTAAACATCTACCATGGTCCCACACTCATCCGACCTCAATATAGATGAGCCGGTGTGGCCTATTTTAGAGCGTTCAATACGGAGTCGATATCCTCTACTGGGAACTTTCCCAGAACGTTCACAATATATATATATATATATATATATATATATATATATGTGTGTGTGTATATAATTATATATTCAATTTTTTATATTGATTATATATATATATATGAAGAATGATTCAATATTCCTCTAAACACTACTCAGCACTCCTAATGCATTCTATATTTAATACTTGAAATCCTGATATATTCTATATTTAATACTTGAATCCTCCTTGATATCTCTAAGTTTTCTAATAAAGAAATCAAAGTGGAAAAGTTGAAAAATTTTCGGTAAATTAAATGAAGAAATGACGACTGTCTCTGTCCCTTCTCTCTCACTCACTCTCTCTCTCTCTCTCTCTCTCTCACACACACACACAAACACACACACACACAAACACACACACACAAACACACACACACAAACACACACAAACACACACACACACACACAACACACACACACAAACACACACACACAAACACACACACAAACACACACACAAACACACACACACACACACACACACAAACACACACACAAACACACACACAAACACACACACGTGAAATTGCTCATTGGTTTATTCGCAAAGTTCCTGAAATTTTTTCTAGTATTTAATACGAGTGGTCGTTCAATAATGCTCCCAATTTTACATTTCCAAATGTTTGCGGCCTTCCTTCACTCACTTTAACCCACGTATGAAAACTACCTCTTTTCAACGGTATTCACGTGTTGAAATTCTTATTCTCGAAAGATATGTCAGATCAGCTCCAGAAAGTTCTTGACCGCCCAAAAAAATATATATAATAATAAGGGGATCGGATTTTAAGTCACCCTTAAAAATCCAACACAACCCAGAATGTGATCCGGTTAAGTTTGATATGGTCACAATGTTTTTCAAGTAAGGCGAATCTTTAGGCAAGACATTCAAGGTGGCTACTTGTTACTCTAGGCCAGGGATGGCGAACCAATGGCACGCGACAGAATATTTTGGGCACGCCATCAATGAAAAACGATTTGCATTTTAGCTTAAATAATTAAGTTTACTTTGGAGTATTATGAACAAATGCGAGTGATCCGTCGCGACGCCAACGAGTCGGGGCGCAGACTCGTTTGTTATGTCTTGAGTAAATACTTCGTATATTATAAATTGCTAATGATGCAAAGTTTATCTACGCATAGTGTGTGTATGTAACTATTTCTAAATATATTCAAGTTGTTTAAAAAACATATTCTAACGTTTACATTAATAGTTCAGCTTATATACATCTAATTTATTAATGTGATCTAATTCTTGTCTTGTAAGTCTAATTGGTAAAATAACTCTCACTGCTTTATTTTTAAAAATTTTAATGACCTGAGACAAAAGCGAAAGAGCAGACACTACAGAGATCTCGTACAAGCACTCAATTTTCTAAAAACAAATAAATCTGCCCATGAGCCCGCAGTCGTGCGCAGTCACTAAAAAGATTTTTTGGCGGCGGGGGGAGGGGAGGAATCAGGCGAGAGAGCTCATAGAATAGTCAATTTCATCGACACAACTGTACATTTAAATTTACGATTTTTAACTGCTATTTAACATGGCTAGTTCAACAAAAAAAAAAAGAAAGAAAAGTGCAAGATAGTAAGTGTAGCAGAGAATTTCAAACTTGGCGGGCTGAGAAATATGGCATGATCAATAAAGGCGACAAAGTGGTGTGTGTTTTATGTTCTGAAACAGTGGTATGCAGAACATCGTCTGTAAAACGGCATTTTGAAACAAATCACAAATCCTTTTGTGAAAAAAGCGAACCAGAAGAATTAATTGCAAGTGCAATAAAAGACAGAAATAAACAGTCGATGTCTACGTTTAAATATGTAAGCAAAAATTGTCACACAAGTGCGGCAAGTTACTCGGCTGCAAATGCCATTGCTCGGCACGGTAAACCTTTTCAAGAGGGAGAGTTTTTGAAGGAAGCTTGGTTGGCATGTGCGCCATCACTTTTTGATGATTTTGATAATTAAGATAAGATAATTCAGCGCATCAAAGATGTTCCTCTATCTAGAAACACAATAAAATATAGAATCTTGAAATTGGCAGAAAATGTTACAAATCAACAAAAAAATGACATTAACTCCGCTCTTTTTATATTGCTATGTCTTGACGAAAGTATTGACATTACTAAATCGGCCCGTTTAGCTGTCTTTGCTCGATATTGTGTAGGAAACATCATTAAGGAAGAATTATTTGCGATAACATCGTTGTTAACAACTACAAAGGGCCCAGATATTTGTACGGCAGTAAGAAATTCGCTTGCTGAGAAAGAAATTGATTTGAAAAAAATTGTTTCAGTAACCACTGATGGTGCTCCAAATATGGTAGGCAAAAAAATGGTTTCATTTGTTTATTTAAAACAGAGTAGGACATTCGATTCTTGAATGCCACTGCATTATTCACCAACAAGCCTTATGTGCAAAGAGTGGTTTAACATCTCTTGATAATGTAATAACTTTAGTCACAAAAACAGTCAACCTCGTATCGTCGCAGGCTTTAAATAAACGAAAGTTTGATGCTTTGTTGGATGAAGTCAATTCGGTGTATAATGGCTTAATAATGTATAACAAAGTCGCTAGTTGAGCCGCGGGAACGTACTTCGAAGATTTGTTGATTGCTTGGAAGAAATCAGACTGTTTCTACAGAATGAGAGCAAAATTGAACAATACCCACAGTTGATGGATATTATGTGGCTTTTAAAATTGATGTTTTTTACAGACATATGCCAACATTTCAATGAATTGAACATAAAGCTTCAAGGCCCGAATAAAACAGTTATCGTCATGATGGATCTCATTCGCGCTTTTGAAGCTAAACTATATGTTTTCAGAAACGATATTATTACAAAAAACTACAAGTACTTCCCAAACTTGAAAAAAAATAATCAAATATTTAGATACCCAACAGAAACGAAATGAAGAAAAAGTTATTGATGACTTTATTTCCATAATGGATTCTTTAATCAAAGAATTTTCAGCGAGATTTTCTCAGTTCAAGGAATTATCGGAAACGTTCAAATTTATTATGTACCTTGATGTGATTTCGTTTGATAAACTGAACTTGTCTCAATTCGATTGGTTGGAAATTGAAGAACTTGAAATGC